>OU896710.1:5006596-5606596 GCA_918026855.4 Phaedon cochleariae | reverse complement strand
GGATCGAAAAGGAAACTAAGAAAAGTCTCGCACGCAATTTTTCATCGATTGCACTCTGCTGAATAATGACACCGGTAAAAAGGAGTCGTCGAATCGAACAAAATGTATCTCAATCAAGACATAGACACGGAAAGCAATATGTTTGTCGCAGTAATAAATCAGGTTTGATCAGTTTGGTTGTTGCTGAAATGAATGAATTTTGCGAAATCAACACAATGAATAATATTTATTCGAATGAGCAGCTTACTCTAAACGACAAAATATTTTTTTCTGCAACCGACACAAAAGTCGTCCATTTTGATACCAAAATTAGCTCTTAAATTGACATTTCTATTACTGACACAAAAATAGGTATGTTGCTAGGCAACATATTTAGTTCCTAGGAGCTAAAGTTGAACTTTAGCTCCTAGGAACTAAAAAGGGCGTACTGGACGTCATCAAGAATAAACAACATTGTTACGGTTGGTTATTTGGGTTGAGACGCATACCTGATTTGTTTCCGATTTCAGCAGATTTGGCAATTCATATATACCCATGCTGGAGATATAAATACACCTTATTATAGTTCAGTATTGGAATTATAAACATCCCAGTTAAATATTTTTATTTTGATCAGGGAAGCCTTCAAGATTCAAATACTTGCTTGATCTGTATTTCATTCGTTATTCTCGGGATGGATAACGTGCTTTTGAATAATCACGGCAAGCAATAGTTTTTTTTGTCTCAAACAACGATATTGTTTAGCTTCATTTGATTATCAAGTCAAACACAGTGTAGTATGGAATTGGAGAGGAATAAATAATCACTATCATCATTGTTGATATGCTCACTAACCTAACATTTTCCACGTCTTGTTCCTATAGCTGGCACTGGCGCGGTATTTGCCATTAGAGCACCTGGTTCATACACAAATATGTCACTCTGTGGTTGTATTTATATTGAAACTACAATTCGAACATCCTAGAAAACCTAACCTGCTGTTAATGCAGGTAGAATATTCTCACCACATGGATTATTTGTCAATATTTGTTGCATTGCATACATATGGCACGGCATTGGTATGGTTGGTTAATTGTTTCGGTTGCAGAAAAAATAGCATGTTTCATTCGGATCAAAAGTGACTTTGTTCGACTCGCAAATTTTGCTTTCGCTCGGCTTCGCTAAACGCTCCGCCTCGCAAATGCAAAATTCGCTTGTCAAACAGAGTGTCACTTTTGATCCTAATAAAACAATCTACTATTCTTTGAATTCGTATGGCATAAAATAGATCTCAATCAGATCTAGTGAAATCTACTGAATTTTTGACAAGGTATTTACTGATGGAATAAAATGACGCATTTCAGAAATATAACGTAATATGAATTAACGATACGAATAATGTAGTGAAATATCTGTTCAATTTCCCATCTCATATCGTAATATCTATTATTTATATTCAACAAATGTACTACCTTATCCTTATACCAATCCTAAAAATAACGAAAATCGAAGACAGAATTCTAATAATTCTAGGTTCGACTAATTTGTCACCAACCTATTTATTTTTGGAAGCAAATACAAAGTACAAAGTGGTTTTATACTAATCGGAGTAAAAATAACTATAATATATATTATATTTAATTCATATTCCATCGGCCATTTATTTATAAAACGTTTTATTTCGTTCCATCAAATTGTGATTCATTTATTATAGATAAGTGCGAGTGTCAATGACATCGAAAAAAAGCTTATTTCACTGAAAACCGTTTGTTTATGCTTTTGTGCAATTACTTCGTTGATTTTGTACATTGTTTGCATTATTTCGGATTTAAAGAAATGCTAGAGGAATACAACACCAACTGTCGAAATACTTTTTTAATTCCCAAAATATTATAATGAAGAAGGGAAAGAAGAAATTACTGAATGACCCACATACCTATATTTTCTTTTGATCTTCCCATGTAATAATAGTATTTGATGAAATCCTCGATGAAATCATTCTTTTTCTGCAATCAGCACAATAGTTATTTATTATACAAGGGAAAAAAGTATAGTGGAGGAAGACAAAAAAAAAACGATAATACCATGTGATCCATTGTGACCAATAAGGACTCGAAAATGGTTATTCTCATTCAAAAGATTCAGTTTTGGTGGCAATTCGCGACAGAAAATATACAGGGTGGGCCACCAGTAACGCCTCGGTCTCTAGAAGGCTAACCACTCATCTTCTTGGAATTCTTCCTCTCTAGGAAGTTGCATGTCAACATAGGCTACCATTTAAAATTATTTCGAAACATACAGGGTGTCCCCAAAAACCATAAAACACTGAAGTTAAACTTTTTTCAATCGAACACCCTATATATTATTTCATTTTGAGATTCGCCCTGATGAGCTGATTTCAACGACCCATCATACTTGGGGTCTAGCAGTTATAATTACTGAAATATAGGGTGCGAAAAATCGAGATTTTCCATGTTCAAGATTTTTTTGTGTCGAAACTATTCATAATTGGTTAAAACGGCTTACATGTCCCTATCTCAACTTTTGATTAACTATCTACTGATATTTAATTGAGACATATACCGGGTGATCAAGATTCTGAATTCTGCACCACCCTGTATTTGTTTCAATTAAATGTCAGTAGATAGTTGATCAAAAGTTGAGATAGGGACATGTGAGCCGTTTTGACCAATTATGAATGGTTTAGACACAAAAAATTCTTGAACTTGGAAAATTTCGATTTCTCACACACTATATCTCAGTAATTATAACTGCTAGACCCCAAGTATGATGGATTGTTGAAATCAGCTCACCAGGGAGAATCTCAAAATGAAATAATATATAGGGTGTTCGATTGAAAAAAGTTCAACTTCAGTGTTTTGTGATTTTTGGGGAGATCCTGTATGTTTCAAAATAATTTCAAATGGTAGCCTATGTTGACATGCAACTTCCTAGAGAGGAAGAATTCCAAGAAGATAAGTGGTTAGCCTTCTAGAGACCGAGGCGTTACTGGTGGCCCACCCTGTATAACACGTCGCTCCACCTTACGACAACATTTGAACACTTCTGATCGGTTTGTTTTGATGGATTTGACCAATCAAAAAAAAAACATGTGAACCAATGAAAACAGGCTGTTTTGAAAGCTTAGAAAACCCAAATAGGTGGTGCACGCTTATTTTTTATCGCGAATAAAATGAAAAATCGTGATTTTTTGACATCCCATTTGAGTTTAATTGTGTCCGAATTTCCAATTGGAATATTATATGAATCATCAGTTTAATAGTGGTATCTCAGAAAATAAATTGACGTAATTATCGCATAAACATTACATAATTTCGTAACAGAAGAGGTAATCAGTATGTTCAAAATTTATGAATTAACTTTGCCTAATGTCTGTATCACGCATCACGCATATATGTTACATCACTTCTATGTTATACTAATTATATTATTGTTACATCAATGAGTAGTCAATGTAATGAATTCACCTCTACTCTGCTGCAATCCCCACTAGCAAGTTAGTTTTATATATACAGGGTGAAATTCGACCGACAACGCTTGACAGGTGATAGCCATCGTGATTTCCTAATCACTGAGATAGGGACATACGATCTTCAAGGTGTTCAGTTCTCGAGATACAGGGCGTTGAAGTTAAGAAATTGAAATAGTTTTTCCGCAATATCTCCAGAAAAATTGGATATAATGCATTCAAATTCGGTACATGGTTTCATCTTTCAATGGTTAATTTTTTTACCAGAAAGAAATTCCGAGAATTTGATCCAGAGGTGTGCTACAGAGGGTTTTGATAACTTTTCCTCCCATATATTCTACGCCACTGATGAAATTTCGATTATCTCCAATTATCTCGAATTGATTGTTGAATTATGTTGAAAAACTGCATCATCTTCAACTGAGCTAAAATGAACAGTTATCGATATTTGACCAGAAATGAAAGTTTGCATAGTGATTTTTCATCTTCTTCAGTAGTAGAAGATTACAAAAATTTTTGTTTTCTCTTGATGGTGTGGTGAGCTACAGAATGAGATATGAATAGTATCTAATCTACTGAACACCAGAAAAAGATTTTTGCAATTTTCTACTACTGAAAATGATGAAATATTACTATGCAATCTTCTATTATGGGTAGAATTTTTTTTTATCGCTTGGAGCGCACGAAAGGGAATCCCTATAATGTCCAAAGAACATCGTGCGTTCCTAGGGAGGATAGGGATAGGAGGTAAGTATTGGAATTTTTTTTGAACTTCTGGAGATTATATATTGTTGGGAATACTTCCTCAGGCAATGAATTCCAGAGCCTAGCCGTTCTATGGATGAAGGAGTTTTGATAAAGTGCTGTTCGACATCTTTCGAGGTTGACAACGAGAGGATGTGCTGACTGGGCTTGTCTAGTTCGTCTGACTGGTATTGCTAGTGAAGGGATGATAGCAGAGATTTCCGAAGAACATTTCCCGTGGAAGTATCGATAGAAAAGTGAAAGGTTGCCGACCTTTCTACGGTGTTCCAATGATGTCAAAGAGTGAGTGAGTGTGGCGTCACCCACCAAGCAGATGGCTCTTCTCTGGATGGAATCTAAGAGCATCAGCGTATGTTTTGGTGCTGAACCCCATATGTGGGAACAGTATTCTAGAACAGGCCGTATCTGCGCTTTGTAGATCATGAGAAGCTGTTGAGGTGTAAAGTAGCTTTTCGCACGGAACGAGAATCCGAGTTTTTGTGAAGCAGCTTTTGCGATATCGAAAACTGTTCATTTCAGCTCAGTTGAAGGTGATGCATTTTTTGAACAAAATTGAACAATGAATTCGAGAAATTGGAAATAATTGGAATTTAATCAGTAGCGTAGAAAATATGGGAGGAAAAGTTGTCACACCCCTCTGTAGGGCACCACTGAAATGTCCGGAATGGCTTCCTGGTCAAAAATTGACCCATTCAAAGATCAAACCATATACCGAAGTTGAATGCATTATATTAAATTTTTCTTGAGATATTGCGAAACAACTATTTTTATTTCTGAACTTTAACGCCCTGTATCTAGAGAACTGAATACTTGAAGACCGTATGTCCCTGTATACAAGGTGTCCCATAAGTAATGGATCAAAAGAAGTGGGGTGATAGGGGTGGTCATTTTGAATCAAATTAACGGTATATGTGGTTATCAAATTGTTCATGGTTCAAAATTTATTCAATTTTTTTTTTGGAAAATG
The DNA here is from genome assembly GCA_918026855.4 of Phaedon cochleariae. Taxonomy (NCBI): domain Eukaryota; kingdom Metazoa; phylum Arthropoda; class Insecta; order Coleoptera; family Chrysomelidae; genus Phaedon; species Phaedon cochleariae. The sequence goes on along the minus strand of OU896710.1, from coordinate 5,601,395 downwards.
CGATCCGTTTAAAAAAAATTAATGTAAAAAAGGCTGTTTTGAATAACCCCATATCTTATACCATTTTGGAATCTGTATTCTATGATTGGTTATCTTTGTGGAGTAGTTTTCAAATCTGCCAGCGGCATTCAAAAATCAACTGAAATATTTCATTCAATGGCAAAACTTGAGGTAAACAACATTTTTCATTGGTAATTGATAGAAAGTTACAAATTTCATGGAATTATTTCTGAGGAAAGGTACATCTATGTGGATGAAATTTGCGCCAGCTGGTTAGATTGAAGATATCATCTCCTCCACTGAAATTGATTTGATAGTCTTTTTTTTATGTTCTGGTTCCCATGAAAAGGGATATCCTGTAATGTTCAGAGAACATCGTGAGAATCAAGGGAAATAAGGTCGGAATTGGCGTTCTTCCTAAATTTATGGAGGTTATATGCCTCGGGAAAAACCTCCCTTGGCAATGTGTTCCAGAGCCTCGCTGTTCGTTGGATGAACGAGTCTTTGGAAAGAGTGACCACGAAGGGGTGCGAAGCCTCAACTCGACGGGTTAATCTCGCGGGGACTGCCAAGGGAGGAATAATTGTTGAAATTTCAGAAGAGCATCGTCCATGAAAATATCTATAAAATAGAGCCAGATCGTCAGCTTTTCTACGGTGTTCCAGACAAGTGAGTGAGCTTGTGAGCGAGGCAACACCCACGAGACGAATTGAAAAATATAGACCATAATAAGCTATATATAGTTTGATTTCATCGCTCTATATAAGTCCCTATTACACGAATTACTCTGAGAACAAATATATTCGCAATCATTCTTCCACCTCATCATGTGAACGTTGCGATTTCATACAGAGTGAAATTTTCTCATTCCTGGGTTCTGGGCTCCATTTCGTTTTTTGACCAGTTTATTTCCTCACGTATAGGAGCATTTCTTGCTCTCTCGCGTTTGTTATGAATGTATACGGACCGTCGCAGATGTCATACCGTTTAAACAAGATGTCAATGACCGTTCATCGTATCTGATCATATTAATATTATTAGGAATTCGAAATGATCGTGTAACGTTTATGCAGACACCTATATATAATATTATGCTTTATACAGGATGTCCCGAAATCACATAGAAAGATTCCAACCGCAGATTCTATAGGAACATCAATAGGGGGGTGTATTATTCCAACCGCAGATTCTATAGGAACATCAATAGGGGGGTGTATAATTTGCTGACCAAAATTAAAGTATGCTGACCGAGCATTTCTGATTCGAATTTTCTCTTCGAATTGCATATTTGAATATCTTATATAGATATACAGGGTGTTTCTAAATTCGACCGACAACGCTTGACAGGTGATAGCCCTCGTGATTTCATGATCACTGGGATAGGGACATACGGTCTTCCAGTATTCAGTTCTCGAGATACAGGGCGTTGAAGTTGAGAAATAAAAATAGTTGTTTCGCAATATCTCAAGAATAATTGAATATAATGCATTCAACTTCGGTAAATGGTTTCATCTTTGAATGGGTCATTTTTTGACAAGGAAGCCATTCCGGACATTTTATCCAGTGGTGCTCTACAGAGGGTTGTGGCAACTTTTCCTCTCATATTCTCTACGCCACTGATTAAATTTCGATTATTTCCAATTCCTCGAATTCATTGTTCAATTTTGTTCAGAAAATGCATCACCTTTAACTGAGCTGAAATAAACAGTTTTCGAGATATTCGACCCAAAATAGAAGATTGCATAGTAATATTTCATCATTTTCAGTAGTAGAAAATTGCAAAAATATTTTTCTGGTGTTGAGTAGATTAGATACTATTCAGATCTCATTCCATAGCTGAACAGAAATAGTTATTCCACACATGAAGAGAAAACAAAAATTTTCGTAATTTTTTACTACCGAGGAAGATGAAAAATTACTATGCATACTTCTATTTTGGGTCAAATATCCCGATAACTGTTCATTTTAGCTCAGTTGAAGGTGATGCATTTTTTCAACATAACTGAACAAACAATTCGAGAAATTGGAAATAATTGAAATTTCATCAGTGGCGTAGAAAATATGGGAGGAGAAGTTATCACAACCCTCTGTAGCGCATCTCTGGATAAAATTCTCGGAATGTCTTTCTGGTCAAGAAATTAATCAGTGAAAGATGAAATCAAATACCGAATTTGAATGCATTATATTAAATTATTCTTGAGATATTGCGAAAAAACTATTTAAATTTCTTAACTTCAACGCCCTGTATCTCGAGAACTGAACACTTCAAGACCGTCTGTCCCTATCTCAGTGATTATGAAATCACGAGGGATATCACCTGTCAAGCGATGTCGAACGAATTTCGAAACGCCCTGTATATATTATACATGCTACTTGTGGAATTATTTCGATCAACCCATTCAGAGGGGTAGTTTAATTTTTCAGTTTTTCGAAAATCCTTGCTGACCGAGCATTTCTGATTCGAATTTTTACTTCAAACTGCATATTTGAATATCTTATATAAGTATATAGATGCCACCAGTGGAATTATTTCGATCCACATTTTCAAAGGGGTAGTTCATTCTTGTAGTTTTTGAAAAATCCTTGCTGACCGAGCATTTCTTGTTCGCATTTTTTCATCAAATCACATATTTGAATATCTCATATTCAAATATCTCATTTTCCCATCAAATTACATATTTAAATATCACATTTATACATGCCACTAGTGGAATTTTTTCGATCAACCCTTTCAAAGGGGTAGTTTTTTCTTGCAGTTTTTCGAAAATCCTTGCTCACCGAGCATTTCTGATTCGAATTTTTACTTCAAACTGCATATTTGAATATCTTATATGAATATATAGATGCCACCAGCGGAATTATTTCGATTCACCCTTTCAGAGGGGTAGTTTATTCTTGCAGTTTTTCAAAAATCCTTGCTGACCGAGCATTTCTGGTTCATAATTTTCCATCATATTACATATTTGGATATCTCATATGGATTTATTGATGCCACTAGTGGAATTATTTCGATCCATTCCTTCAGGGGGTGATTTGATGGAAAAATTCGAATCAGAAATGCTCGGTGACCAAGGATCTTTGAAAAACTGCGAGAATAAACTACCCCTCTAAAGGAGTGGATCAAGATAATTCCACTGGTGGCATCTATAAATCCATATGCGATATCAAAGTTTGAAATTTGATGGAAAAATAAGAACCAGAAATGACCGGTCAGCAAGGATTTTTGAAAAACTGCAGGAAAAAACAACCCTTCTGAAGGGGTAGATCGAGATAATTCTACTGGTAGCATCTATAAGATAAGTTATTCAAATATGTGATTTGATGAAAAAATACGAACCAGAAAAGCTCGGTCAGCAAGGATTTTCGAAAAACAGCAAGAATAAACTACCACTCTGAAGAGGTGGATCGAAACAATTTCACTGGTGGCATCTATAAATCTATATGAGATATCCAAATAAGTAATTTGATGGAAAAATACGAAGCAGAAATGCTCGGTCAGTATAGTAATTTTTCTACAAGCGTGCGTGATTCACCCTATACCCGCACGCAATTTAGTTTGGAAAGTGTCATTTTCCCGCAACAGGGCGGGAAAATTTTCCCACACTAGTGCGGGAAATTTTTTCCCGTACTAGTGCGGGAAAACAAAGATATGATGAAATCGCTAGTAATATAAGTGGTTGGTGATGGAATATAAAAGTTTAAGTTTGTTTGTTGCAGTATTAAGTATGTATGTTCAGAATCATCCATCAAATTGCACTATTTATTGTAAAAATTAAGAAATATTGAGAAATAAAAATTTTATTATTATAAAAATCCCCCTATAAATTTGGATTGATCTGACGGGAAACGTCAATTTGTCATGCCAATCAAACCTTAAATAAGTTTGAAATTGTCGAAGTGACAGACACAGCGTTACTGTCATTTTCGATTCAGTGGAAATGCCACAATGTGATCAAAAACTTCTAGCTATAGGAATTTGATACAGATGCGTTAATATCATCAACGAAGTCTTAAGAAAGGTATGAGAAGCTATACACGCGTTTAATTGAATGGTGCAACAATAAAGAAATGAAAAAACCGAATGAAGAAAAGGTATTTTTGGCTCATTCCATAGAAGTGTCTGGAACCTAGAGACCAAACTCCTAATGGGCCTGCTGGCTTCCGCAATGAACCAACATAATGCGTCAAACTGTAAGTTCACAATAGCTATTACTAAAAATTAATAGATAGAGAATATATATATCTTGTTAGTTGTTCCTATTTGCTTGAATAATTAATTGAACGATTCAATCAATTTCCTACGCTTGTAGAAAAAATATTGTTCCTAACTCATGCGAAAAGTGTCTTTCCCGCACTCGACTGCTTGCCCGATCTCCGCTTCGCGTCGTTCGTGTCAACGGCAGTCACGTGCGGGAAAGAATCACTTTCCGCACTTGTTAGGAAAACTACTATTTCCCAACAAGTGCGGAAAGTGATTCTTTCCCGCACCTGACTGCCGTTGATACGAACGACGCGAAGCGGAGTTCGAGCAAGCAGTCGATCGTCAGATCAATTCAAATCTATAGGGGGATTTTTATAATAATCAATTTTTATTTCTCAATATTTCTTAATTTTTACAATAAATAGTGCAATTTGATGGATGATTCTGAACATACATACATAATACTGCAACGAACAAACTTAAACTTTTATATTCCATCACTTACCACTCATATTACTAGCGATTTTATCATATATTTGTTTTTCCGCACTGTTGCGGGAAAATGACACTTCCCAAACTAAATTGCGTGCGGGTATAGGGTGAATCACGCACGCTTGTAGAAAAAGGATTTTTAAAAAACTGCAAGAATAAACTACCCCTCTGAAGGGATGGATCGGAATTATTTTACTAGTGGCATCTATATATTTATATAGAATATTCAAATATGCAATTTGAAGAACAAATTCGAACCAGAAATGCTTGGTCAGCATACTTTAATAATTTTGGTCGGCAAATTATATTTCCCTTCCCCCATGAGGGGGGAAAAAAGTTCAAATGAATATGAGTCCAGGAATGGCTTCCTTGGAGGTAATAGCCATCTAAATTGGAGCCCGAGATGACGCATTGTGTTATGTGAATATTTTTCAAACCCTCAGTGATAACATAACCATATTTTGTACATACAGGATGTGTCACGACGAGCTTACACTATCTTTTTATCGAGAATCAGTCGGAAGAAATCCATGAAAATGTGCATGCTTATATTATAAAATACACTCTCTTTATTTAAAATATTTTCGACAATGCAGTATTGTCGATTCTACTAGAAAGTAGTAGCAACATTTCAAATGGAACACCCTGTATTTCATCGCACTTTCAGATTCTTCCTGAAGGCATGATTTTATCGATATATCACACTTGGGGTCTATCGAAATAGATTACAGAGATATAGGATGTTCAAAATCGAGATTTTTCAACTTTTTTTGTGTCGAAACTATTCATTATCGGTCACAACGGCTCACATGTCCCTATCTCAACTTTTGATTCACTATTCACTGATATTCAATCGGAACAGATACAGGGTGGTTCAAGATTCAGAATTCTGATCACTAGGCATCTTAGATAAAGGGCTTTCACGCTGGGTTGATAGTTGCGCAATACTTGGTAACAATGTCGTGCCAAAACGGCACATCGAAAAATTGTTTGTGGTTTATTTGTGGATCATAGATGAAATTCGATTTATTCAAAATGCTTAAACCCTTGAGTGCGTAGGCGCAGAAGATGGTTCATTACTTCCAATGACTGCTGTGAGAGATGTAAGTTGAATGATGGTATTAATAATGATATTTTGTGTTGTCCGAATGATCCAAATATGATTTGTGTTGGTTTATTGTAATGACATAGTGGTTTCATGAGTTTTTGTGGGTTTTCCTCATGAATTATATTGAGAATATTGAAGTAAGAACAACTCTTGTTGTCTATTTCATAATTTCCAATATAAGTAGATGCACCAATATTTATTTTCCCACGAAATAAAATCAATTGATCGAATTTCTATTTCATTTCAGCAACTTATAGTAATTGAAAAACATTCAAAACGATTAGATAACCTCAAAATTGAATTCGAGGTTTTTATTATTTTCACTCAGTCAATGTGAATACTGATCAGTTTAAAGTTATTTTTAGTGTCAATATTTGTGATTATCTGTTATTGATGTTGTTATATTTTAATCAATCTTCAAGTTATTATTCTTTATTAGAATTTCATTATCATTAAATTTCATAGTCAGTATATTGTTTAGGTGTATGGTTCATTGAATACAAATATTGAAGTTCATTTATCAACTTCGAGTGCTGATTTTGAAACATAAATTGACGGCTTCTGAGTTGGTTCCAAAAAAAATGTATAACGTCCGACGATCGTAGCACTAGACATATCCATATTCGGGCGGTTGGTCATTCAGTCATTTCCTTTCAACTGGCAACACTGTATGCGTTGACATATTGACGTCACTATCAACCCAGCGTGAAAGCCCTTTATGATGTAGGTACCACTTCAATGATTGTTCAATGGTATAATGTGCGAAATTAATTGGGTTCAAATATTTTTCCCTTGGTTCTCACGATGTTCACTGAACATTACAGAATATCCCTTTTCGTGGGAACCAGAACATAAAAAAAAACTTAAAGCAGGCGGGGTACAAGCTTCCTATCAAATGAATGTTACTTAAATTCTCTGTCGGGTTTGTAGTTATTCTCAATTCCACTTGGAATTTTAATAAAGCTTTGATTTTCCGGTAGCCAAGTCGAATTTCCTTCTAGAATGGAAATGAAAATCTGAATTGATAAAAGATGTTGATTTTTCTGTGTTATCAGTGGGAAAAACAGAGAAGTGTTCAAAAAACGGCCAGGCTGTAACTTTTGAATTATTCGAGATAGGGTTTCGAAAATTGGTGGGTACCAAGTATACGGAATTGCTCATTAATTGATGAGACTGTTTTTCTTCTATCACTTCCAGTTTCACCGGAATCAACCCCAACTTTTGATTTTCAAATGGGACACCCTGTATTGTATTCCATGATCGGTTAGGGATTATCATGACGAATTCAACGAAACCGGGTTTGATAGAGTTATTTCAAACAATTACAAAGATATTTGCGTTCGAAGTTTCCATATGAACAATGGATGTGACTTCGCAATATCAAAACTTCTTTCTCTGTCACACTCATTGGGCATATGGAAACTTAGAACGCGAATATCTGCGTAATCGATTAAAATAACCCTATCAAACCCGGTATCGATGAATTTATGAAAATCCCTAACCGATTATGGAATTCAATATCCCATTTAAAAATAAAAAGTGTATACTTATTATACAGCTCACTTCTCACCCTAGGTGTATGATACACTAATGTCCTGACTTTGGAAACGATTCCAAACTCAAAAACGAGAGACGATAGCAACTTTCCATCAGGAAATTTGTCTATCGTCTAAAAAACAGAAATTGAGAATGTTACTTCCACTTTTTTGTACCTCATCATCTAGCTGGCGAGTATACTGTTTTCTGATTCATAACTTTTTTTTTCAGATTCTGGACATGGAAATCGTGTGACGTTCGCCGAATATCATTGCCAACCATGTTCAGTGGAACTTTTGGTAGATTCAAAAAGAAAAAAGCAGAATAAGCTTCTTTCCATTCACTTAGAAAACGAGTACCTGTATTTCCGACCAGTTATTCAAATAATTACTACACAAATATTTCTATTTGAAGATTTTCCGTCCGTTATACTCATGGATTTTATTACGTAGTTTTCTGGAATTTTAAAACAAAGTGCACAAGAAGATATTTACTATTGGACCACAGGAATGTCACCATGCCCAGTACTATAAGAGGTAAGTCATCAGAGTATATTATTATGTTCACACTATACAGGGCGTTTCAGAGTTGTGGGAGATTCATCGCAACAATATAATATAACGAAAAGTTCTTGTGAACATATTGTGTCCAAAAATGCTTCGGTTCCCAGTTAAAAGAAAGAGTTATTTATTCTATATTGAAATCGTTGAAGCCGATTTGAATGAAATTTTGATGATTAATTTATACAATGATCAGACCTCGGATCAGACCTTCACTGGACCAATTAGATTTGATCCAGAATTTCCAGGGGCGTATATCCATCGAGCAGGTCGACCTTTTTTTGTAGGAAAAAATGTCACCCTGTGGTGTTTTCGAGTTTTTCTTGAATATTCAGATGAACCCACTAAAAATACGTTTCTGTCTCTTGCTATTTTTTCGTATCTTGCTTCGTTTTCGAGAAAATCGGACAATTCCATGCCTGGGCATATTTCTGAACTCCATAAGGAAAAATAAAAATGATATCATCCAAAGATTCATTGCACATCACTATTTATGAAAACAAAATTGACATTGAAACAATTCTAAAACACCCTGTTGATTCGATTAGAATTTGACGGTATATTTTCATTATTATCATTCATGATTGCATACTTTGTTTACTCACCCGAATCTAACTACCAAATACACAAAGCGATCCCACTGAGTTGAAAGCAATGTTGATGCAATGTTGATACAATAATTACTAAAACGGACGTTCAGCAATATTGCAAAGGTGAAATTTGATAATGTAGCGTAACAGCAATATAACATGTTACTGTGACATTGCTGGAACGTTACATTCATTAATTTACATTCGCAATATTGCTGAACGTCCGTTTCAGTGATTGCTACAACCTTGCATCAACATAGCTTCCAAATTTGCTTAGTGGGATGCTGCCAAGTTTACATTACTGACATTCTTCACAGAATATAGCAACTTGGAACTTGGAATGTTTGCACATAGTATCAGGAGACAATTAAACTATGCCTTGACTCGAAAATAGTTGTGCAATCACAATTTCCTCATGGTTGATGTCCTACAAGAATATAATGTTAATACTCAGTGAAAAAATTGAGTAAGAAGGAACAATAAGCTTTATAGTTCGCAAGTTGACTTTTTAGTTCAGTATATTATAGTGTAATAATAGACACAAAAAAATGGTCGAAGGATGTCATCTTTTCAGAGTAAAATTCAATTTCTCAGTCTTACATTATGTTGAGAATTGAGAGTGGAAATTGAAAAAATTACCATAAATAGAAACAACTTTTCTCAGTAACCTCTCTTGATATTCGAACAAATAAGCCTGTTTAGCGAAGGTCACGTGACCTCTACCAAGTGGACCGTTTTTAATTTTTTTTAGCAAAATCTCATCCCAAGACACTGTATGCACAGTGAATCATTTTCGGGTGTAATTTCAATCGAGTCGATTTCAAAAATAGCTCCGATTGAATCAACACTTGATTAGCAATATTATATCAATATTATTAAAAATTTGATAATACCGTGTCCAGTGGTGTCTTATCACACCTTCATGGTGAAAAATTACACGGATGTGGTAATTTAGAGGGGTTCTGAAATATCCATTCAAACGAAACACCAAAAGGATGAAAAGTAATCACTTTAGATAACGGTATTATTCAAGTTAACGCTGAAAATACAGTCATTATATAAAATTAACACTTACAGTTACACTCTGACCAATAAATCAAAACCGTATATAAATCACGAGATTTGGGGTTAATTTTAATATTGATGCAACTTCTCATAATCGTTTTACTTCATAATATTATGTTGGATACTTCAGAAGGACATAATGGCAATGTTATCTCAACAATATCACAAAACTTTATTTGAAAAATATGTTTGTTATGTATCATGTTTAGTGGAAGTATGGATCACCCGGTACATAACCGTGATGTCGATATGAAATTCCATCAGACATGCCGATACACCTATTCTTCGCAGATCTTATCAGCCGATCTCTCTGCTAAATATTATAACTATCACCTATTATTATTATCGAATCAAATGATACCCTTCGGTGAAAAAGTATCGGATTGACCTTCCTAGTTTCGTGCCATCGTGGGTTGATGAACCTGTAGTTTCATTAATATTATTCTGTTATTGACCTTTTGCTTAGCCGCACTCTTGAAACTTTTACTTTTGGATCCCTGTCATCGTTCCATGAGATTGAAACAGTCAGGGGTGATATTTTTCGTGATAATTATAAAGGGTGACATTTTCTGTGGTTTCTTTATTAAACGCTTGAATTTAGGATGTGTCCATCCTATATACCGACTGTTCTGAAAAAAAGTAGCCTGACGAAGCTCCAACCCACTAAGCAAAGCAATATCTCAACAATATTGCAGCAGTATTTCAATGTAATGTGTAATGTTATATCGGACATAATGCCAGCCAGCCTCAGTTTCGAATGGTTTCGATCATACCTTTGAAGTGGTTATAAAAAGCCGCCCTAGGTACGGTTCCGCTGGGCCTCAGCTGGACAGAGGATCCGAGAGAGGATCCCTTGTTTGGTACACCGATGGTTCGAAAATGGAAGAAGGGGTAGGCGCGGGTGTATATGGACCCGGATGTAGGCTATTTGAAGCCTTAGGTCACTCCCCCACTATCTTCCAAGCTGAAATACATGCCATCAACCTTTGCGCCCAAAGGTGCCTGAGCAAATGTCTGAGGGGTGCCAACATATATATCTGCTCAGACATCCAAGCCGCACTAAAAGCCCTAAAATCATTCGTTTTCACATCAAAGATTACATGGGACTGCTTTGAAACACTCATGCAACTGGGAAAGGGCAACAAAGTCACACTTATGTGGGTTCCAGGGCATGAAGGAATCAAAGGAAATGAGGCAGCTGATCGCCTTGCAAAAAAAGGTGCAGCATCTGCACTTTTTGGTCCTGAGCCTTTTTGTGGGATAAGCAAATGTCACCTAAAGGGAGAACTCAGGAAATGGGAAGAAATTCAAAAGCCCTCCTACTGGAGAGCAACTCCAGTTCAACGACAAGCGAAAAGGTTTATCAACCATTCGTAGAACCGAGCCAAAAAGCTACTCAGCCTCAGCAAACCAGAGCTAAAGCTTATCACAGGCTTTCTCACAGGACACGGCCCTCTGAGGTACCACCTCAAAAAGATGGGCCTGGCGGAGACTGACACTTGCCGCTCTTGTAACAATGCGACCGAAACCGCGGAACACATACTTTGCTCATGTGAAGTATTAGTCCGCCAAAGGCTGAACCACCTAGAACAGGTCTATCTCACCCCTGCTGAAGTGGAGAAGTCAACCGTCAGGAAAATCGTAGGCTTCATCAGAAGTCTAGGGTTAGAGGACCAAAACTAGATAGGGGTAATCACAATAGATCTTCTAGGTCGCAGTGATCGAGAGGTCTCCCAGCCTATACGACCCATCTACAATCTATATCAGATATTGTCGCTATCTTACTGCAAGGTCGCAGCAGGTGGCAGCAAACTACTGAAACATTGTGTATGAATTACTACATTTCATATTCAATGAACAAATGTAAGCTTATTGTAATATTTTATTACGGTTACTGGCAACATAAAAGGAAAAGTATAGGAAAATTTTCTGTTATAAATTATGCATAGCAGCAATCTTCTGATAACCTTCAATCTATCGAGAACATTTTTTCGATATCGGAGCTACGGCATAAGGGCAATGCGCTGCATAAGAACCTGGAACAAAGGAAATAATAATCTACCTGTTAGTTGAGTTAGTTCATCTATCGGTTAAACTTGAGAGTTGAGGATTGTATACATGATTCTGGAAATATTCATTTTCCAAGGTATGCTGAAAGTATCCTCATAATATACAGTGAAAAGATGTTCATAGAATATGCACTATTTCTCAGGATCCAGAGACTATTCTAAAAAACATTATTTGAGGTTGTTTTAGAAAGAGTTGTGAGAGCTATCTCAACATTTTTTTCTACAATATAGCTAAATACAGTAAGATGAGAGATTAGATTTGATGATTTGAGCAGTGATTATAATATCACAATGAAGTTGAACAGAACCTCAATTTCCGTAAGTGTTTCAGTAATCAAAACGATTGATTTTATATAATTTTTAGGGTTTCATAAAGTTCCTGATGAAGAGCCAATAAATACTCGAAAGCTCAAACAGAAACAAGAGAGTAGGTACCTACAGTTTGTTTCACTTTGACTGTAGACTCAAAGGAATTCACAAGTTTGTCTCATAAGTGGGTATACGAATAATTATAATCATTCTATGTTATTTATTGTCGATCGAACGATCCGCTTAGATCAATTAACGATGTATGAATTTGTAAACTGTATACCTAACCTAGAATAACTGATGACACACATTGTACCAGTATTTACCCCGATGAAGCTACTGTGTTAGCGAAACATGTCGTGTGATTGAGAAATTTGTGGAAATTTTATCGTTTTTGAAGTTTTTACATAAGACGTATGTATAATAATACTTATATTATATGGCATTCATGACCACCATCTGGTGCGGCACACTCGTGCGGCATCTGCGAACGCCACCTGAGTGGAAGGAAAGAAATACTCCAAAACAAATTCTGATTTCAGAAGAAAAACATTCCATCTCGCAGATGCCGAACGCCTCCTGGGTATCAAATGCTGGGATGTGTTTGAGTTGAGTCAGGTTCGCACGAGATGGCGGTCAAGTAGCCACCTGGAAGCACCCCCACTCTGATGAGAGCCTCAAGCTCGAAACCGGTCTGTTGGTAGTCAAGCGTTCCTGAGCAATTTGAACAGAGCTCAGTATTTAGGAAAGATTCACTTGCAGCTGTAGCTAGTAGCCTTTACGAGTCGTTGCATAGATATTGGGAGGATGTAATTCAATGTACTGCGAGGCATCATGTAGCCAGGAAAGTTAGTTGCTTTACTCTCTCCTTATCTATCGTTTTCATTTATTTTATGAACTATTGGCGTTATGACTTTGAGTTTCTTCCTCTGAGTATTTGGTTTCATCTTAGTTGATATCATCTATTGGAATTTGGCAGATGAAAACTGGAACAGCTCAATTCGTATAACGAAAACATATTCATGATTTTTTCTAGCTAGATATATGAATATGATAATAAAATTTATCAAACGAAACCATAAAGCATGAGACAACAAGGATTCGTATATACACTCTATATAATATAGACTCTATATACAATGAATATACTATTATATACTTTCTGAAATTCTATGAATCTGAATTTCATTCGAAATATCACTCATTCGACATCTATTTGTGATTTTCAATTATAATATGAACTTACAATAAGATTGACATTCCGCCAGTGGCGTAAAATTTTTGAGGATCAACAAGTCACTTTCCCTTATCGCACGCCTCTGGTACACTGAGAGAAAAAATTTGTAGCCGTTACTAAAAAATTAGTAACTACAGAAAATTGTTTTAGTACGATAGGGGACAGCAAGCATTAGTTGTTGCCATAACTAATTCTGTTTTTCTGGAAACGCCTATTTGCCTCTAATGAAAAGTTTAGTTGAGTCATCTACGACGTTGTTGTGGTAACTAATAAGCCTTTTTAAGGAATAATACCAAGTTTTATTTGCCACAATCAAGATACATAGTTATGACAATTAGATTGTTAGTACTGTTTCAATATATGTTTGTTATCACAACAAATTATCCCAGTTGGAGCAATTACTCATTTCTTCTGACGTTAATAGTGAGTGTGTTGTTGCAAATTAAATATTCAATTGTGTGTGAAATGGAATCTAGTTACTATTAGAAGTGATTTAGTAACATTTGAAATATAATTTAGTTATTCTTAACTTGATAGTTTTATATCAATTAAAATCAAGGCCCCATTCTAATAATAACAGATTGTATTCCATTTTCCTTCCAATTCCAAATGGAATCGTGAACAGGAATACACCACACACCGTAAGTGCCACAGGCCACAGCTCAGCAAAAAGAGAGGGAATTCTATGATATACACCGTGTACACATGACGTCGGTTGGACGTTTCTCACCGTCGCCCGTCATAAACTGAACTGAATTGTGAATAGGTACCTAAACCTGATAACTAGTGACGCACAGATAACGATGGTAAACTGCGAACAGAGATTAAGTGTATAATCTCTGTTATTACCATTTATCTTAAACTCATACAAAATTTCGTATAGCTATGGGTAATTTGGCATTCGAGCAAGCTTATATATTTTTTATGTAGAAGTGAGTTTGGAGAATCATATTTTTGAGCATATTTTGATATACCAAAAATGAGATTTTCGCATCTCCCTGTATATGATGTCATTTTTTCTTTACCACCGAAATATTTCTTAGATCAAATTACCCTTAGGTGATTGTGGCGCCCTCAAGAAGTGTTATTTTTATCTGTAAAATAAAAACACTGCAGGAGGTTGAGCATTCGTCAGAATGAATCAGTATTTCCAGATTTCGAGATTTAACACTCTGACTGCCATGTCAGCCATTTTTGACCGACAGCTTGATCTCGTGCTGAGCCGATGCATTTTCATTGGTTCGAACGCGTCAGGCCACGCGAGTAGGGGGCATCTAAGTGATCAGCATATTGCTGCTTAGACATTTGGTTTGTTCGCGTTCGAAAAATAAACAGTCTGAAACCATCAGAAGCATGCGTAGTTCCACGGAACTTGATAAATTCGTACTGTTCTGTGAAATTGCGCATGCTCCTGATGGTTTCGGACTGTTACTGTTTATATTTTGAACGCGAACACGCCTATTGTGAAGTCGTTCTGGTATACAGAAGAGCATAAAAGGATGTCAGCTAAAATCGACCGACGCGGCCTGACAAGGCAATTTTTCTCAATGTATATAAGTAAAAGTGCATGATATACTCCTATTAGTTATTGATTTATCGATAAACTCACAGGGGTTGGAACATTTGCTTTAGCAGCAAAAGGATAAAACACCGAAAGATAAAATGTTAAATTTGTAACAAAAATCTCGTGAAACAATATGTACAAGAATGGGGGCTGAAAATGGCTGACAAGAGATGCAATAAACGTTTTTGAGGCATTATTGTAGCTTTAAATTTCATAGTGAGCGCCACCAAAAAAACTCTCATACGTTCAATTGAGCGCCGCGAATTCAAATATAATTGAATTGATTGATTTGAATGCATCGTCGGTCGTTTTCGCATGACACGGCTCGAACCGTCTCGAACTGAAACTTCTGCTGTCGGTTAAAAATCACTGCCAAGCATCGTTTTTTTCAAGTCACCGTTGGTCGCATATTATGATGACTGACAAAGCCTGTAATAGAGAGAGAAAAACAGGGTCCCGGTAGCCAGAGTGTTAAGTCGAAATTTCGTGATGACGCAAAGTTGACGCCGATCTGTGGGTTTTCCCTTTACCCTAGCTGACGTTACGCCCATGTCAGATACGTCGATTTTCGTAGTCGGTGAGTGGGCCTGCTGCTGTTATTTCGGCGGTTGATTGGCCGGTCGGCGACCTTTCACACTCTCTGTATATAACCGAAACGAAAACGGATCGACCAACAAGGCAAGGCAAGGCAACAACAAAAACGCAAAGGCAACAAACAAAACAACCTCGCTAACCAAGCGCCAACCACCACAGATTTCAGGCACAGATTGAAAGATGCTATAGTATCAGACCACTGTTTTTAATTGTATCATCCCATATGGCAGAGTGGAATAATATCAAAATCATAGGAAAGGAAGATAACTAAAAAAGAAAAATCAAGGAATCCGCTTGCATTCTTCTGAACGGAGACAATAGCATTGCTTCCTGTTCAGTTGATATAGATAGAACATGGTATGCACTACTGAGAACTGAACATGAAAATGGTAGATTCAAGATCAATTAATGAATACATCCTGTTACTCATTTGTAGACTAAAATCACTCATTCATATGCCAACTGAGAAGTGTAAAACTATAAGCAGAGCACAACTTCCAAAGAAAAATATTTGCATTTTCATGTTGAGAACGGGAGTAGAGTCGTTCCCGAAACGACCAAAGATAAGTGAAAATTCGATATTTCTTCCCTTCAAAAATTTTTTCAAACCATAAACAAAGTGTCACTGACAAAATACTGGATTTTTCTTCCAGTCTCCCTGATAGAAAAATCTGTTAAACGCAGTGACATTTTGGGGCAAATCATCTGATTTGTCCCAAATATATTGAAATGATAAGAATATTTTTATTTTATAGAAACTCGGAGAGAAAATCCCAAAAAATCGAGTAAAATGAGCATACTATGATGTTTTTTTTTCGTAGAGGTGGTTGAAATCCTTCAAGGGCATATGCGTCTAATCCCCAATTTGAAAAAACAAATTCACGTAACTAGCGCGTAAACATTACATACCTAATTTCGTTCAATCAGTTACGTAAAAAAGAGGTAATAAGTGTGTTCAAAATTCCTGCGTTAACTGTCCAGAATGGCCGCATCACGTTACATCATATGTAACATCACTTCTATGTAATGCTAGTTATATTATCGTTACATCAATGAAAGAATCTAGATAAACTACGGAAGTGCCACAATGCTCAAAGTGGAATGAAATGTTAAATAAATGCAGAAAGCTCAAAGTCATTTCCACACAGTGTTCATAAAATGAACGACAATGGTAGATTTCGGGAGAAAAACAACTACTTCCCTGGCTATGCTAATGCCACGTAGGATATTGAATTACATCCTCCCGAAATCTATGCATCGACTCGTTTAAACTAATACTGATACAAGTGATTCTTTCCTAAATGCCTATTGATTTCGATTAAGCTAGGCCGCTAGACAACCACAGACCGGTTTCGAGCTCTTTGACTCTCATCAGTGGAGTGTAGTCTCCAGCCAGCAGTCCTAAGACTGAATTCTGTTATGAATTGTATATTACTTACTATATGTATGAATGTATGAATTGTATATTACATACCATTGTACATTTCATACAGAGTGATTTGAAAAACTAGTGACACATAAAAATCTCGATAAACTGAAATTGTCTTCAGCTATGGATGATTCGATAGATAAGTTTGCCGAAAAAGGCCGGAAAAGCATATATTCGAATTGTTCCTCGGCTTATTGTATCCTTTTAAAGAAATAGTTGAGTTTTTAAATGTAGATGAATTATTTCTCAGTTCGATGAAATATCTCTTTATGAATATAGGAGAGTGTGATTTCTTCATTTCGAGATTTTTATTTTTACTGTGTATTTCAATTTTCCTGTTATGAGTGAAGGGCGGGAAATTTGACTCACCCTGTACATATATTTAATATTATCTCCGCTCATGCGAATTGAAATCCCGCGCATAGGCATGTATCACAACGGCGCACCAACGGATCAACAGTTATCCAAAGGTTGAACAACCTCAGTCCTGGCAAAAAAGGTTCCTGCCGAATCTTTTCCGATTATACAGCGACGAAAAAAGTATTAAGTAGGTACCCATCGGGTACTGCCGCCTACCTAACCGTCATGACTGGTACCTCCTACCTGCATCATAGCAACACCTTTGTTTGTTTGTTGGTTGGTTACTTACTCATCGACGAAATATTGCAATTGTAAGATTGCACAATAGATTGCAATCGTCATAGTGCAAGGACCTCTTCGTTCGATACCAGGGTTATTACCTAGACCGAACTAGATGTTATATTTGTGGATGGGGTGTGGATATGGGTGAAATTCACAGAAAGCGTTTCCGTGTATTGGATTTTCACAAAAGCGTAAAAAGGTCACTCTTGATAATATTCATCAAGACTTTTTTGAATTCTGACTGTTTTCCCTGGATAAAAACATTAATGGGCGCAATTTTTTTTCTTTAATTTTTCCACGAAAACATGAGTAACTTATTTTTTAAAATTCCAAATGAGTGTTACAAAAATAAGGTGACACCGTTGCTCAGTAAAAAATGTTCGTAACAGCATCCATATTCGAGATAGGTTTGAAAAAAAAGTATAAGTACCATTTTTTCCATAACTTTCTTATCGGAAGTTGAGGGTGACGGTAGTAAGTTACATCTCGAACAAATATTTTGATTACAAATCCATGTTTAGTGTGTTGAACAGTTACCACCGATACAACAAGGCCTGCATGCTCCGTGGGTGACGTCTCTTAGTGAGGCCTAACCAGCGGCTCGAAACGACAAGCGCTTATAGCGCTATAAGGCGATCGCGTATTTCGATTTTAGTTTTAGATCATCATTGAGCCGATTTTGCTGTTTTTTGAAGGGCTTCCGGTTGAGCCCTTGAGCCCTTCTTCGCACCCCATTCGATTTTATTATGGAAAAACGAAGTTTTAAAGCAAAAACCAGGATAAAACACAAATATCCACCTACAGCAACCCATTCGAACTAAATATATTGGCAAAAATTGTGGTGAAGATAAACTTCACACCTACTTATACAGGGCCCGCAGAACATTAACTTATCGTGAGATTGATCGAAAGAAAATTGTGGAAAATGTATTTTATTTTGATTGACATGCCGTTTGTTACAATTACCTATATTTATCTTGATGGAGAATTCCTATTACCTGAAAAAATAACCAGTGAGTGTTTTCAATTTTCTGTTGTTGGATTTTTCACCCAAGTGGATCGTAACACTTGAAACCGTAATTTTTAAGGGTAAAACTGCATTCATCATGCGATGGTTTTTTTTTTGAAATTTTTTTTCGGTACTCAGCTCGGTACTCACGTATTTTTGTCTGATAAACCGAATTTTATAATGAAAATGTGAACAAACCACTATTTATTGAGATATTTCATGAAAAAGTTCGAAATTTCGCCTTCTTTCTCCCCTTGTGTTGGGGGTATTTGAAGCTACTTGCTCTTATTTTGTCATTGGACACTTTATATACTCATGATGTACTTCGATGGCACATTTTTATATAGAAAATTCAACAGGAAATATTATTTTTATGGCGAGTTTTTCATATTTAGTGAACAAGCATTCCAGATGACGACCATTTAATCAATAGTCAATCAAAATACGAGATGTCAAATGTCAATAGATTGCTTTCGAATGACATTACACACGTCATTATTTTGAATGATATTTTTCCCTCTTTTCACTAAATATGGATTAATCTCAAGAAAATCATATTTATAGTTGAATTATATATAAATTGTCCAATATGAGGAAAAATGAAGGGAAATTTGTTCTAAATGCCATCCAGAAGACAGGTGAAAAAGAAGGGGAAATTTGGAACTTTTTAATCAAATATCTTCTTGATAAATATCATGATAAATGCAGTTTCACCTTTTTAAGTAGAATGTTTGTAGTTCATGTTAATATGATAGTTGCAATTTGATCATTGGAATGTATTCTGCATTCATTGCCACGAGGCAAATGACCGTTTTCAGAAAGAAATTTGAGAATGAGAAAAAAAAATGCCCGTTTATTAAGAACATTCAAGGATATTTCCTCGAATTCAGAGATGATTTTGTTGATTATAATATACGAATACAATACTAACTGCACAATCAAAGCTTTTCTATTTTTCCTGTACTTATACTTTTCATGAGAGAGTAATTGTCTTCTATTATTAATTCATCATCATAAATTAAGCTCTGTTTACTACTCCTCGCGGTGAATTGCATATACCCACATTTTCGATAGCTCCTCGTCCAACGGGAAACTAAAAGCATTAACTTTTGAACCACCCACATAATTCCCCCGACAAAAGGGAACACAACACTTGAAAGGCATTGTTATTTCGCCGATCACAACACAAAATTTTTCACAAAACAGTAATTTTTCCGCCAATTATTTTGATGGATAAACAACAAAAGAATTCGGGACCGTTTCAAAAACATACGTGAATCACCGATGAATTAACACGAACTGACGCGTTAGTCGACAAGCGATAAAATAAAACACTGGCCTCTCTTGGGGACGTCACGAGCTGTTCATGTCAGAGTCTGCTGGCCTTGTTGTATCGGTGGTAACGGTTGAACACCGCCATGATCAATGAAATATTATAATGGAATCCCAACATTGCGAAAAATGAGTTTTGGCATTGAATCGTTCTCAATCAATCAAAATAATTATGCTTTATTGTCTGAATAGCTAATCACATGCCTGAGGATAGGCTAATGGCGGATTTATGCAAAATTTACATAGTCCTATTCTCAGTTATAAGCAAAGTCTTAGTATAATATTTCGTCTTAAATATTTGAGGTTTCAATCCAGAAACAATTAAACTTGATTTAAGCATAAGAGTCATGTGAGAATTTGTGGTTCTTTTTGTATCAGAGATGAGGAAACTTATCTATCAAACTTTTCGGAACATGAACAACAAATCATCAACAAATCTGTCAAAGGAGCATGCGCCGAATCCACATAACATAGTCATAAGCATAAACATTCAAATTAATCAACTTTCAAGGTCGTTTCTTAGGCTTGTGCTTATGCTTAATACTAAAATTGGTGTGTCAATCTCTAGTTATGCTCAAAATTATGACTAAGACTATGATTAGGAGTATGCAAATGTTGCATAAATCCACGCATGTTTGGACAAATGTTAGGTTTAGGTTAGAACTATCGTGAGTCCATATTTATTCAAATTGTTGAAAAAAAATACTCCTGATCTTCATTCCGATGATCTTTATACAAGTTTTTAAAACTATACGTCAATAATAATACAGATAGATATAGATAGATCGGAATTTATTTTATTACGTTTACACAAATGTTTGTGGTTTGTAGCAGGTCAGATACAAGAAAGGCTTACATGTAAAACAACATGGAAATTATAAAAAAGGCAGAACAATCTTACGTCCACATGAAAGTTTTATTTTGGGTATACATACTGTAGGATGAATTGTTTGATATAATTTTTATTTATTTTATTTAGACCACGTGTTAATGGAATGAAGATACATCTCTTTCACTCTGTCTAAATTCACGACAGGCCTACCAATACAAATATAATTGAATACCTTAGATCATCTATGATCTAGGATGGATACTAAACAACATCTAAACCTCGATCTAAACACTACACATACTATCTCAAATGAACCTATAGGATTCTTCAAAAATCCATATTTGACATGAGATCAGTAGCGCATCTAGGATTTAGTTCTGGGAGGGGTAAATGTTCAATAATCAGGTAGATATTTAATATGTGATATATTCACATAAAATATATAGGAAACAGAAACCTATCATTGAGTATAGAAACTAAAAATAAAAAACGAATAAAAAAATCAAGAACATAAAAAAAAATGTCATCAACAGTTGAACAAAAATAAAACAAGAATAAAATACAAAAATAACAAAAAACATCTCAAAATATAACAAAAAAACTCTTTGGGAAGAGGAGATTACAAAATGAAGTCTAGTCTTCTATTTTTTTTGGTAGCATATCGATTAATAACATCTTCCACATCTACCTGAATCTTTCTATGTATGCATAGCATTGCCAAACCTGAAAGCCTTTCTTGCAGCATGGTTGAGCGTAGCCAAGTTTTCAACCATTTAAGGCAGGAAAAACTCCTTTCCGCAGAAGCCACACTAACAGGCAAGGTAACAAGTATTTGTAGGCATCGTTTAATAATAATAATAATAATAATAATGGCTTTTATTGATAGGGAAATGAAAAAAAAAGTACAGATCCTATCAAAAGGCAGGATTCAATAGACGAATTAGAAATCCAAGAGATCTAATTCGCTTCTTGTTCTTCCATCCAACCTCTACATACAATAACTATAATTTGAATAATAATATATATATCGTTAACAGCAGGTTTTTTCAATATCATGAATTCAAACGTTTTGGAAATAATACATTAGGGCATGATATACATAAGCGAACACACAAAAAAAAAAATAACATACATATTCGAAAACGATGTGAAATTTTGTAAACACATATTACAGGTTGTTCAAATTGGTGTGTAGTGGGGCTGTTCATGATGAAAATTTATGAGACGTAATCCAACAGTTGTGGCAATTTGTTGTTCAGTAGATCAGATTTCAATTTATTTTTCATTACTTTTTTTGACATTCCTTTATAAGAGATCGGGAGCCGGTTATAAAGCCAGTAGCAGTAGTACGTGAAGGAACCTTTATATCTGGTGGTTTTGTATCTTGGCGGAGATATCATTCCTTTGAATCTCAAATTGAGGTTATGTACATCTGTTCTGAAAGTAATTTTGTGATACAAGTAGACAGGCCGTTGTGAACATATTATTTTGTGAAAAAGCACACAAGCGTGAAGAGTTCGACGCATTTCCATGTTCAACCAGCCGATGTTAGCCAAGTGCTGCGAGATGTGCTGCCTCCTGTTGATTCCGGATATTAACCTCACGCATGAATTTTGCAGCCTCTGCACCCTGAACCTGTCCACTCTCGTTAAATTTGGTCCATAAACAACGTCTGCATGATTTGCATGTGAAAGAACTAAAGTTTCACATAACATTTTTTTCACAGTAACATTCATTAGTCTCCTGTTGGAATAAATCAATTTAAGGCTGCTGTATCCTTTTTTTAAAATGTTCGAAACATGTCCAGAGAATCTTAATGAGCTATCCAACATCAGACCCAAATTTTTCACTTCATCCTTCAAAGGTAGTTTCACCCCATCGACTAGTATGTTGATATTATTATTATTACAAAGCTTCTTTGCTGACGGACGACCGAAAACCATTACACAGGATTTTGTAGGGTTAATAGTGAGGCAATATTTTCTAGAAAGCAATAATAGTGACTCTATATCTTGACTTATTCTTGTACATGCTTGATTCAGTTCATTTTTTGTAAAAACCATATAAAGTTGGGTGTCATCTGCATACGTGTGTATTGAAGTATGATTTAAACAACTTGGAAATTGCGATGTGTACAATGTGAATACCAGTGGTCCTATAATTGATCCTTGTGGCACACCATTTTCAATCGTTTTAAATTCAGATTTGATATTATTGAGGGTAACGCATTGTGATCTGAGACAAAGATAATTTTTAATTAGATTTATAGAGTTATTTGAAAACCCGAGGTAGTGTAAAAGACTCAATAACATTCCATGATTTATTCTGTCGAAAGCCTTTGAATAGTCTAAGAGAACGAGGATACATAAGGAATTATTATCTGAAGCTGTATGAAAATCATCAACCACCTTTAAAAGTGCAGTAGTGCAGCTGAAATCTTTTCTAAATCCAGATTGACAGTTGGGTAATATGTTGTGGGCTTCGACATATTCCTTGATTTGTTTATTGATTACTTTCTCGAATACCTTAGACAGAGCACATAAAATGCTAATAGGTCGAAGGTCACTAAATTCTTGAGGGTTTGAGTTTTTGGCTAATGGTATCACGTATGATTTCTTCCATAACGCAGGGTAAACACTATTCAGAATACAGAAATTGAAAATATGAACGATCAGAGGTAGAATGAATGGGCAACAATACAAAAGCATCCTAATACTTATACCGTCTGGGCCGGTAGCATCTGATTTTATTCCTAATAAGATATCATATATTTCATTTTCAGAAGTACTTGAGAAGTCAAACGAGTTAATTGAATCATTTTCAATATTGCAAGAGAAAAAATTTTGTAAATCATCATCAGGCGATGAATTTTCATTCGAAATAGCAGTAAAAAAGTCGTTAATTTCACTAACGTTGTTGATGTGCTCAGGGATAATTATTTTCATACTCTTATTATTATGTATATTCATATCTGATAAATCTTTCCAAATGGTTTTTTTATTTTTTTTCAGACGATGTTCGACATATGCTGTTTTTTCTAATACAACTGTTCGATTTACAAGGTTCCGTAGATCTTTATAATATTGCCAATGGTGCTCGTTTTTCGTCTTTTTGTATCGACCTAGTGCTCGATCTCTCAAATTCATCATGAATTTGAGATTATCTGTCAACCACGGTGACTTCTTTTTAGTAATTTTTATAGTACGCATAATGAAAGATCAGAAAGAAACCCATTAGATTTGAAATACTTAAAATCTCTAAATGTACACATTCTGCTAGCTATATTAGGTTCTATGAATTTGATCTTGAAAGAAACTAGACAGTGATCCGAAAAAGAAGAGCAGTCAATAATAGTACAGTCGCTTGCAGTTAAATTATCAGAGCATATTATCAGATCCAATAATTTACAACTGGTGGATCCATATCTAGTTGGTTCATTTACTAATTGTTTGAGGCTATATGAATTCAAGAGATTTTCAAGACGGATAGTTGAATGATTGAGATGATCGAGAAGATCAATATTCACATCTCCAGTGCAGATGACGTAGTCGAATTTTGGCATCACAAATGAAAAACAGTCGTCTAGCTCAGAAATAAAATCCAAGGAAGAGGTATTAGGGGGCCAATATATGCATCCAATTGCATATGTATCCTTCTCATGTTTGAATTTGATCCATAGTTTTTCAGAAATGATATTATTCATGTTGGGTATATTAAGAATTTCTGTTTTCAAAAAACTTTTAGCATACACAGCCACACCACCACCGCGACTGGACCTATCTTTCCTCATCATATTATATCCTTGTAAGGCAACACTTTCTGTCAAAATACCTTCATTGAGCCAAGTTTCAGATATTGTAATGATGTCATACTTGTTATGGGTTTTATCTTTGAAATCTGCAAATTTATTTGTTAGTGATCTAGTATTAATATGACAAACAGATAATTTTCGCATTATGAATACAAGAGATTATATTCTATGGAAAAACTACAAAGGGTTATAACTCAGAGACAGGGACCTAACAAGGAAAATAGAAGTAAGATGAGAAAAGGAGAGATGATAGTGATAACAATAACGATAATAATAGTACAATTACTGAGTGATAATCAATACAAACAATATATTAAGTTCAAGATGAACAAGAACTCTTAGCGGTTCTAGGAGGATTTTCTCTTGATGGCTTCTTTGAAAGTGAGATTATAGGAGAGCTAATTTCTTTTCTTTTTCTGCTATCTGCCACAGCTGCTTCTTCACTAATGCGAACAGCATCCAACAAGCCTGGTTCTGATGACAACTGCTGGAGAGTATATTTCTCGTTGTTAATCACAAGGTGATTATTCCTTATCGTTGCTTTCAGCCCTTTGCTCTTAGCTGTTTTGAGGTATGATCGTAACGATTTATTGATAATTTGATTCTCCGGACTTAGATCATCAAAAATTGACACATTTGATCCCTTTAGTTTGGTGACGTTGCTCAAAACCTTAGCTTTAGCTAAATAGGAAAGGAATTCAATTTTTAGTAACTGCCGCTGGCCAGCCTTATTTGGTAAGAAGAAAATATTGTTGAGGTCCAGAAAAGTCACTTCAGTGCCTAAAGTATCATTCAGATACTTCAGCGCTTGATCCGTTTCAGAAACAGGCAATCCGGAAATCAAAATATTGTTTTTACGTAGTTTGGTGTCTAACCCCGTAACTTGGTTTTTCAATTTGGTGTTCTCGTCCTCCAATGCGGACAGGCGGATATTAAATGAACAAATTTCCTTTTTGACTTCAGACAATGTTTTTTGGTGTTCGTCCGATTTTTTGTATAGTTTTATGAGTAGCTCTTGTATATCGGCAAATGCTTTTTCAGACATGCTTCAATATACTGCGCTATTAAGCACCTGTACTAATATGTCGAGTTCTTCGTGATAGACTAGACAAATTTTTGGGATATTGAACTTTAAGAAGCATTTCGTATTACTTTTTGGTAAAGGGTGTTTTTCTACTATTTCGACCCTGCTGAATTCGAAAATGCCGGTTGCCAAAGTGAAATCGCAACCGGAAGTGAGATTTTCAAGATGGCGTCCGAAATGGCATCAAAACAGAATTTTGCTGCTAAATCTCCCTTGTTTGAGGTAGGAACGCGACCAAAGGGTCTCTTTATATGTTTTCAGACATGAAGAAAACAAAAACACACAAACTAAACTCGTTCGTTGAATTTAATTTCTAAAAAATATGACAAAAGCGGTCAAAGTTGCCCTTTTTGGTTTCTAGCAAACAATATACTTTGACTAATGTATTATATCGTTCTATGCACATTTGAGACATTTAATGTAACACTTAAAACAAAAGGTATTTCTTTAGAAAGAAGTGAAATTATTGTGTGTCTCCAGAGTTCAGGCAAGAACGTTTACAGGGAGTGCACAGTTTGATGCAAGAGACATTGGCTTTTCTACAACTGCAATTTTTTGTATTACAATGTCCTTTGCAATGACAGACAACTATTTCTGGGCACGTCTTAGGAATGGGATCCAGTGTTATTAAACGAGGAACAACTTGTTCTCTCTGCACAATCCAGCCGCAGTCCTGCAGCCTAGGTAGTGACGGTTTGGGGATATGCGCATTCTCCCAAACACACACCTGAGATAAAAAAATATATATATTATATTCATTTCGTTTCCATTTCTGTCAATTTGCGTTTTAGATACGCTTACCTGGTAGTTGCATCTCTTAATATGGAGACGAAGTGCACCAGTTGTCGGTGGGAGAAATTCTGGCTTTCTTACAGCTCCAAATAAATAACTTCGGGCATCGTTTGAGCATGTGATGCTGGAATCAACCTGTATGAAATCAGAATTTCTGTGTGTACTTCATTTTAATTCAATATCATCTGGAAGATATTTGAGTGTTAGCATTTTTACCTTATACAGTTTGACGACAAATTTCTCGACATTGCTAAGGACGTCCTCCTCAAGTGGCGACTGTCCGAGGCGTCCCAGAAGCTCGCAGTTTGTCCCAGAGAAAGCCTTCCATGCTCCAACTTTCGTGTGCAGAGACATTGAGGACTGCAACGTGCCGCTGCCAAAGAACTGGAGTAACTTCTTGTTTTTATCAGAAAACAAAACTGATTTATGCAGGTTTTTGTCCGAGAGAATTATGCAACATAACTTTGGCGATCTTGAAGTAGTTATCTCCGGCGGCTTCACTGAGGAAGAACATGCTCAGTCCACGAATTTGCGTCGGAATGTTGATTGCCTGAAATCATCACACGAGGAAGCTGACACGCGCATGGTTCTACATGCCGTTCACACCACAGCTCATAACGTTGTTGTGATGACGAGGGACACCGACGTTGTTCTTTTTCTTATCTACCACTTCGCTAAAATGAAATGCTCCCATTTGTGGGTAATGAGTGGCACTGCACGTGACACCAAGTACATTCCTGTACATGATATATGCAGAAAGCTTATGCCGGAACAAGTCTCCCATCTTCTTGCTTTCCATGCAATAACCGGCTGCGATTCGACGTCTAAGTTGGCGTCTATCACGAAAGTTGGAGCATGGAAGGCTTTTTCTGGGACAAACTGCGAGCTTCTGGGACGCCTCGGACAGTCGCCACTTGAGGAGGAGAAGGTAAAAATGCTTACACTTAAATATCTTCCAGATGATATTGAATTAAAATGAAGTACACACAGAAATTCTGATTTCATACAGGTTGATTCCAGCATCACATGCTCAAACGATGCCCGAAGTTATTTATTTGGAGCTGTAAGAAAGCCAGAATTTCTCCCACCGACAACTGATGCACTTCGTCTCCATATTAAGAGATGCAACTACCGCAGGTAAGCGTACCTAAAACGCAAATTGACAGAAATGAAAACGAAATGAATATAATATATATATTTTTTTATCTCAGGTGTGTGTTTGGGAGAATGCGCATATCCCCAAACCGTCACTACCTAGACTGCAGGACTGTTGCTGGATTGTGCAGAGAGAACAAGTTGTTCCTCGTTTAATAACACTGGATCCCATTCCTAAGACGTGCCCAGAAATAGTTGTCTGTCATTGCAAAGGACATTGTAATACAAAAAATTGTAGAATTGTTGAAAAGCCAATGTCTCTTGCATCAAACTGTGCACTCCCTGTAAACGTTCTTGCCTGAACTCTGGAGACACACAATAATTTCACTTCTTTCTAAAGAAATACCTTTTGTTTTAAGTGTTACATTAAATGTCTCAAATGTGCATAGAACGATATAATACATTAGTCAAAGTATATTGTTTGCTAAAAACCAAAAAGGGCAACTTTGACCACTTTTGTCATATTTTTTAGAAATTATATTCAACGAACGAATTTAGTTTGTGTGTTTTTGTTTTCTCCATGTCTGAAAACATATAAAGAGACCCTTTGGTCGCGTTCCTACCTCAAACAAGGGAGATTTAGCAGCAAAATTCTGTGTTGATGCCATTTCGGACGCCATCTTGAAAATTTCACTTCCGGTTGCGATTTCACTTTGGCAACCGGCATTTTCGAATTCAGCAGGGTCGAAATAGTAGAAAAACACCCTTTGCCAAAAAGTAATACGAAATGCTTCTAAAATTTTAATGGAGGCCTTTTTTGGATTTTTCGACTAGACTATGATAGTTTTTATCTATTTCTTTAGCACGTCGTTTTATCTATTTCTTTATCGCGTCGTTCTGCGAATATGGGAATGGGAATGGGAATGGGAAACATATCTCCATCACAAGATATAAATAGATCTAAACCATCTTTAACATCATTTTGTGTAACGGATTTCCACAACTGAAACTCAGAATTTAGTTTTATGAAAGTTATATCATTGCTCATATTCTCATGCAACCTATTGATGTAGTCTGTTATTGTTTGAAGTGATTTAGTAAGTGCATCAGGACTTCTTGAACAAAAAATTGAATAAAAAAATATATTGAACTCAAAAGTATTCAGTCCCTCTTCATCAAACCTAAAACGAAAGTCGTTCGTAACATGATCCAACAAAGGTATGTACAAGTTGAGCCTGTAGTGAGTTTCAACATTTTCTGCTTGTATATTACTACGATATACTTGTCGTTTTATTATTCTTGGACTATGAATATCTATCTCCATTTTTTCATGAATATAACAAACCAATTTAAAAATACCTTTGAATTGACGCTCAGCATTGCTTCGTTTGTCTTCCAAAACCAAAATTACATTTTCTATAACTTTACCAGCATAGTGTCTGTCGATTGATTTTGTTTGTGAAATCTTACTTACATTAACTGTTAGAGCTAAAATTTCACTCGAGCTATAAAGAGAAACAATAAATTCTGTAGAAGTAATTCCAGTTTTGAGAATCTCAGCTTTAGACGATGAATCACGGTCTTTCCAAGTTGAAATGATTCTGAGCAAATCAACGATGCTTTCAAAGAAACTTTTAAATTGCAGCACTGATTCGTGCCTATCTACCCATCTAGTATCACAAAGAGTTTTGACTTGAGTATCACTTAATTTTTGGCTGAGAAGGAAATTTTTTTTAGCCGATGCCCTGATAACCCGATGTCCTGGGGGGGTAAATACCTCCTTTACCCCCCCCCCCTTGGATGCGCGCCTGCATGAGAAACTCCTTATCCAGAGTGACGTCAGAAGATATGACAAGGAATCACCAAAGATTACAGTCTATGGAATCACCCTCTAAACTTTTTGCACTTATTCATCCACATCCTGTAGAGCACATTAACGCTTTGTATATAATTCTTACAAGAAAAAAAAACGTAATTGCTCCATTCCCAAACTTATAAAACCATTCAGCTTTCCGCCGCTATTTACCGTTAGGTCGGTCGCAATAATAGGCTTGTCAATAATTTATATCTCTCGAAATATCAATAGAAAAGCAAATATGCCGTACCGTACCGTTATTCCTATGCCTATAATAATACTGATGTATTTGAAAAAAAAAAACTTGAGATGCAGCGACAGAGGTGAGGATAGAAAATACGATTTGACCCCGATGCTACAGGGTGATACTGAAAAATTTTATATAAGCGATACGCCCTCTTGAGGATATTCAAGTTTGACCAATAGAATGTACATTGAATGTTTATTTATATTCAAGCTTCCATACATTTAATCGAAAGTTTAGTAGTTATTATGATATTTTTCGAGCTTGAATTCTTCAGTAGAGTATCTAGAATCATTATTGCTTGGTTTCACATGTTCTTCATGAAAGTTTTCTGCATTTCACAGAAAATGATGATTTCAATCGGTGTATAAGATATTCTCACAACTTCAATATTGAATTCAGTTGCATTTTATTCCCAGAAGTGGTAGATCAATAATTCGCACATATAATACATCCAGCATTGAGGACTTTTTCTCTTCCATATAAACATATGTGAGTAGATGAATCAACTACAATAAATACATCTCAAATATCCAATTGACAATTGTAAATGTCAAAAACAGAATTACACAGCAGATGATAATCCAATACAACAATACAAAAAGAAGCAATGGGGGAGACCACTGATTTTTTAAAATGCCATCATCGTGAACTCTATACTGAAAAACTACCAGCGAATTAATTTCGGATTTTGTCATTCATGCTAAGACAATGAAAAAAATAAATGAGAATATGTCCATTTCCAAACATACAATTCCTGTGCCATTTGAAATTTTGTCAATTCATTGGTGTGACTGGTGCGACGTCTTATTCCCAACACGCCTTTTGACCTTGAACTGACCAATCACACTGCAACACTGCAGAATGACGAGGTATCAGAGAAAGATAGCTACAGTTCGGGATTAATACGTCACGACTCCACCATCATATTTGGCTGTTTGAAATATCGAATGAAATATGTTGATTTCCAAACGATATAGATTCGATTCCCTTCAACTTTAACTCATAATATTGATTGTACATCAAACGTTAATCATGATTCGTCGATTGAAAGAGGTTTGCACGGATTTCTTCTCTCAGTGGTCTTCCCCATTTCTCCATTTGGAACCAATTTAGCGGATTTTCAAACAGCGAAACTGAAACAGTCAGTAAAAAATATGTAGAAACATAATGGGGAAGATTATATAGAATATCTACGTGGTGAAAACAATGTACTCTCTCGTAATACTTTCAGAACAGCTTTCGTTAAATTGCCAATGAAAGTAAGTATTCGAAAACAACCACGAAAAATATCTGGCTGGATCTGAGATTTCGTGATATTACCCCTCCCTGCTAAAAAAGTGCGGAAAAGTGAAAATCGTGCTAGGAAAAGTAGAACCGTACTGAAAAGTACGGTAAAATTGCACTTCTCATTAGATCATTGTTTTTTCGAAATTGTTCTTTGGTCTGAAAAACACGAATTTGATAATGTGTCCCAGCTAAAATGTCCCCCCGTGTAAAAAATCAACAGCGCGATCGAATGACTTGAAATTCGGTCACCCAGTATATTTGATGATGATGCTCACTCGAAATATGCTATTGAATGAATTGTAGGTATATAGTAGAACAAATACTTATATGAAACATAAAAAAGAAGGCGCAATCCTCTTGATATTTTTTGCTGACATCTGGAAGTCATCCGCACATGTTTGGAAGCAGGGTCGGACTGAATCAGTTTGCTCACATGAAGTCAAAGAGATCTAACTCGAAATGTGTATATTACTATGTACCTATCATGTTTTTATAAAAATACAGGACTATCATCTCATTATACAACAAGGCATGAGGGATGCTGAATATTTGTGATCTATTTACTCGAATACTATATACATTGTCAAAATTTAGGAGGGAAAATCTCGAAAATTACCGTGCAAATTCAAACTCTTACATATTTAATTCTGAATGGAAAATATTCAAGTTACACTTCATCTTGTTCATCGCTGGAATCGGAACTCTCCTCACTATCATCTGCCAAATTGATAATGAATCGATTCTGACCTTTCAGATAAGTTGCACCCAGATTTGTATAATATTCTTCGAATCTCAAAACTTTTTCCATTTTTTTTTGCCAATCGACAGCACTGATATTCTCCACTTCTGTGTTTATTAAAGATATAACCTTTGGGTCGAATTTCGGGAAAATATTTTTTCTACGGATTCTTTTTTTCAATTGTCCCCAAATTAATTCAATAGGATTGAAAATACAGAAATATGGTGGCAATCTGAGAACGGTATGACCATTTTGTTTGGCAATTTCATCTATGACATATACTTTTCTAAACTCTTTAACCTTCAATACCTCGAGTAATTGGGCTTTGGTGTATTCTTCTCCAAAGTATAAATCATGAGTGATTAAAAAATCCTGGATCTCTTTCTTCCGGTTACTACTGTTGGGAATCTTTTCCTTGAGTCTAGAATGGTAGGAGGCATTATCTAGAACTATAACGCTATTCGGTTCCAATGCTGGTAGTAGCGTTTTCTCGAACCAGTCCTCGAACAGTTCCGATGTCATGTTCTTATGATAATCGACATTACAATCCTCCATGTTCCTACCAAAAAGTTTCAGACAATTCGGAACCCATCCTTGTTCTGACCCACAGTGTAGGATAATCAAACGAGTTCCTTTATTAGGTGGCATATCAACTGAACATCTTGCTGATCCATCTGTCCATCCTTTCTTGGCTGTGTCGTGCGAATCATACCAAGTTTCATCCAAATAATAGATGGTCCTATTCTGTCGTCGATAGGTTTTGATAAGGTCTAAATATTCATACCGCCACTCAACAATTCGTCTACTTTCCATTATTGCCGTTCTTTTATCGATTGACTTGAATCTGAATCCCATTTTCTTCAACATATTTTTCAAAGTCTCTGCAGAAAATGTTACTGGCCTATCCATACTCAGTAGATTTTGATAAATTATGTCAATTGTGGGAATCTGATTTCGGCTATAACAATCATAGACAAGCGTCCTCAGTAATTTCATAAGGTCATGATTTATTTCTTTTTGTGTTCCACTATCACATCTTTTTTTCCGTTTTTTAACACCATCACGAACAATCCTGTAAACTGTAGAAATGTCTACTTCAGTAAGGAACGATGTTTTTTCAGCTGCTCCTTTCTGTCCCTCACTGGCTACTATATTCTTGTATACATTTAGGCATATTTGCTTCGATTTTTCACACCAATGTTTCCTTTTCGACTGAGGCTGTGCAAGTGGAAGATGTGAATCTTCATCACTAGAATCATCGCTAGAATCATCGCTTGACCCGCTGGGGTAGTTAATACGTTTATCCTCCCACGGTCTGAACATTTTTTACGATAAAAAACAACAGAATATTACTGGTCTTTTCAATCTATGATACCTATTATTGTTATATACTTGGTCTTCATTCGGACAAGACTGGATATCTGACAAGCCAGCCGCTATCTCAACAATCATCAGTGGCTAGGCTATTTGCGCTGTAGGAGAGATAGGGGCAATTTTGAAATTTGTAACCAAAATATTCCATATTCACCACAGTTCACGTGAAGCTAGGTAATGTGATCAAGAAGTTAGTCATTCACATTTTCTGTTGTGATTTGAAGAAATAATTTGACGAAGCAGACAATTCGACGAGTATTGACAAAATTCTGGACACATGTGGTGTGAAAACTGGGTAATAGATTGATAGTTATTACTTATACCTACATCAGTATCGATTGAAACTTATATGTCAAGATATACAGAGTGTTTCCGAAACTAAAGCGATGAATGAAGTGGGTAGGTGAAGACATAGGACGAAACGAAATTAAAGTATGAATACAAGGACAGAAACATTTGGGGAGATATCAAATTTTTCTCACCAATAGCTATAGAACCTACCATTATTCACTCCTTTTTGAGGCGTGAAGTGTGTTTTTACTACCAAGGTAGCATTCATCATTTTATGAACCACTAGTCAATAAAGACATAGCTACCGCTGTTATAATTAACCCGATTTCATTGTTCTGATGCGAGATTCGTAGAAATGGCATTGGAATATATTTAGTAGGTATTTATCAATAAAGATTTGTCATATTATGCCATGGTCATGGCTACTAGGTATTAATTAGAATTGAAAAGAATTGCTTCCATAATGACAAAAGGTTCATATTTCAGTTCCACTGAAGAACTACTGAACTAAAATGATTGGAATGTATTGCTAGTGGTGAATTAGATTTAATGTACACCTTGGTAGTTAGGAAAATTATTACCACGGGACCATATACCCCTCGGCTGAAGCCTTGGGATATAGTATTGGTCCCTGGGTAATATTGATATTCTTTACTACCATGGTGTATAAATAACTATTAAAGCTTGATTGGAATGTTTGTGAATCAATGATTAGAGGTAAACAGTCGAACCCGCGAGCAATTGTTTTCATCGTGGTCGGAAAGACCTCAAGTATCAATGACTTTTGCAATGTTGATGAATAATCAATAAGAGTCAGGGATGTGGTATGGTGAAAGCGTACAAGTATTCGAAGAATGTAAAAAAAAAACCTTTTTGTGATTTACTGTATCATTATAGCTCGAGTTATGTCTCATACAACAACATCCATTGCATCCCTTTAATTCCCTAAACACCTAGTACTTAAAAATTGCTTACAATTCAATTTCGGACTAAATTATTATGAAGACTCATATTCAGAGTTCCAAGGTCCTGAACAATTATTAGTGTCGAAATAATCAAGACCAAAACATATCGTTCCTTACATGCGCGTGCAAGATCCCAATGGATATTCGGAATATTCGAGCATTCCTTCCTTCCTTTGGAATATTCGGAATAATAATATTTCTGACTCAACACCGTGGTAGCCGTAACTTACGTTACTAGTTTTTCGTCTGACGCCCGTCAGAAATTGAACCATTGTCTCGAAACAGTATTTTTGTATAACACAAAATTGCTTTTTTTTTCTGTGTTCAATGAATCAATGGGGGACTTTGTATGTCATCAATTCAATTCCGTATCTGATATTACAAAGACTTCTTCGTTATATTATTTCACATGATAGTCTGATAGATGAGCATCACATAAAAGAGAATCTGATGACTACAAGCCGAAAAAATCAAAAGTGTCGCTGTTATCTGTTACAGCCGTCGAAAAAAGATAGTGTATAACTCGCACGGAATGCTAATCTCTCACTCTTCTCGTGGGAAATTCCTATCATTCTGTGCTCAATAAACAATTATACTATTTCCTGCTACTGGTGAAAATATCATGGAATTCTCAAACTTGATTGATGTGAGATGTATAAAGAATTATTTTACATTCAAAGAAAAAAGTTCATGAATCACTTGAGAATCAGGAATATTATTACACATGCGAAATTCTATCCCTCCCACTCATAATAAGATATACTTAGAATATAAAAAATGTCATGAGTTTTGAAGTAATTTTTCCCAATCACCCCTACACAAGAAAAGAGCAATGAGCACGTGCGCCTTGTCGGCTTAAAGTAAAAGAGACCCGCCTGCCATAAAAATCGCCCCGTTATTTATGTAGTTTTTTATGTTTCATATATCTATTTGTTGGACTATACAGGGTCACACCGAACTGCACCTAAACTTTTCTATTTGAATATAAGGACACCTAGTACCTATATTATTCCATATTCGAGTAGAGTTCATTATTTCAAATTCAACAATGCCGGGTTTAATGGGATTTTTCCAAACGACTACCGACTACGAAGATATGACAAAAAATAAAACGATTCAATAAAAAATTTATATGATTAGATTTTGTGTTTCCTTGTAACATTCTAGCAAATGAAGTTCATATATAAACATGTGTCCTAACTTGCTCCGTTTCTGAGATACAGGATATTGAAGTTTGAAGTATTGATTGTTTTTATTTATAACCATCCTGTATTAGCTTTCATGGTGCCAATATACAGTATGGATGGAGACTGAGCAAGCCCCAAAATTTCAAAATGATTCTAACTGGGGTTATTGAGTAATCTCAATGGAAGTCTTGAAAACATATACATTAAAATTTTGAGTCAAATTGAATTTTTATTGTTTCCTCAAAAACCAAGCTAGATACAAAAATCACACAAAGGATAAAAAAGTTGTTATTTCAATAGTTCAATCTTATAAAAATATGAAACTCAGAAAAACTGGTGGTGTACAATGACATTGACCCTGAATATCTATAAATGTACCCACTGTGACGCTACTGGAAATATTATTTCGAATCAAATTGCTCCAGAAGAAGCTCCATATTACAATTAACAAAACCACAACGTTTCATTGAAATTGGTGAAATGACAATTGAGTAATGAATAAAAAAACGATCTTTCATGGCAATATTAATACCATGTATCTGAAAAACGAAGCAAGTTAGGACAAATGTTTATATGAACTTTATTTCCTGAAATTTCACAAGGAATCACCCCTTGAATTTCTTTGGTGTTCTTAAGATATACCCTTTATATAGTGACCCTCTGGGAAAAAGAAAATGACGCTCATGCCATTTTCACTTGTTTTGTGATTGTGGAGAACTTCATAATTGCTTTTTTTCCAGCAGTGAGGTCATAGGGGTCACTGGCCAGAAAAATCGACCAGACGAGCGGAAACGGTTTTGAATTTATTTTGACAGGACAAAAAGTGCAAATTCTGAAGATTCCAGATATGCAAACTAGGGAGATAAGAGTTTCAGTGTCTTGATCTTTTTTGAAACTAAAGGTTCAAGTTTGCGTGAGTGAACGCAATTCGGGATTATTAAAAAACATTATTTATGAAGAAAAATAGAATAGAGACTACACGGAAAAAAGGATTTGTTGCGTTAACAAATTATATTTATACTTGGATTATTTTTGTTGGACTGAGCAATTTTTTGTTGAATCAAATATCAAATAGCTACATGATTGCAAGAACCAAATCTTCAAAAGGCATTTCTTCTTGCAGAGATGTTTACATTTCAATGTGTTTCCAAAATCCATTTCTTTGCACAGCTACATGATTATTTCATGAAAGCAGCTTGTTCAAATCGAGAATGTAGTTTGATTGAATCGACAGTATATAATATCCGAGATAATATCAATTCCATCAACAGAATATATGGTTATCCCAAAAGCAAATTATGTCGATCCAAAATAATGTCGATGTTAATTCAACTATAAACATTTTGTTGATTTGCTGGATGATTATTTTGTTAAGAATATATCTTTGAAACATCATACAAGTTTTCTTTTTCCGATGTAGCAATGAACTCGTTTCGAACGGATCATTCGCTTGAATAGAGCAACGAAATATGTAATATCAATGAAATATTTCGTTCATTTTACATCAAGTCAAATTTTCGCCTCTAGATGGCGATCTTTTCGCCTCGTCTATGCCTGTCTCGAATTCATTATATACGTGAAGCCTGTTTCTTCGTGTTTGGAATATCAGCTGGATAAATCGAACTTTGGATGCTAAGCAAACCAAAATAGTTTCGCATAAGCTGAAGAGAAGTAAAGACTGGAGATGAGATCTATGCTAGACGTTGACTAGTTTCCTATAGTTTACTATATTCAATTGATGTGAAAT
Source organism: Phaedon cochleariae (assembly GCA_918026855.4). Classification (NCBI taxonomy): domain Eukaryota; kingdom Metazoa; phylum Arthropoda; class Insecta; order Coleoptera; family Chrysomelidae; genus Phaedon; species Phaedon cochleariae. Next base: position 5,564,352 of record OU896710.1, on the reverse strand, counting down.
TTCAGGAAATTCCCTAATCAATACTGAACATTTTCTCTTGAATCAAACAAATATTTCATTGAATCAACCAAATAATTCATTGTGTTGGATCTGGAGCTGATCATTTTGTATATTATGTCGTTGTCATGAGTATTTTTTTATTGATACAATTGAAATTCTGATTTTGAATTTTTGATATTGTCAATCAAGTTTTGAGTAATAAATCTTTAAAAGCTACAAAACACCTAATTACGTTCTTCTCGTATCTACATTCATTTGCTACACAACCGAATAATTCATTGAATCAACCAAAGATTTCTTTGAATTAACCAAATATTTCAATTCAATATATTTTCATAAACTATTCATGGATGTGCTCGATTGAATAAGATCCAGAATTCATGCATGACATATTTCCCTGATTCAAACTTCAAATTCGTTTTGACACAAGATATAGATTTACTCATTTCAAGATTATATGTTGTCGTGCATATATGACACTTGTTTCATTCAATTAAATTTAGCATGATTCAACAATTCCTCTTTTCCGTGTACACTGTCTAAAAAAACTGAATAATAATAGTTTCATGACTGAATACGGGTAAAGATTATTGAAAAATTTAAATTTTCGAAAATACCAATATTCACGCCAATGCAGAATTGGCAGTGAAATTTCGGCGAACACTGTCAGATAGCAATTAACAAGTTATCATTTGTCCCATAGTTCTTGTTCAATCGGCTAAGGTACTTCCAAATTACGAATATTTATCTTTCAAATTGCACCCACTATGAGTTTTTACAAACTCTCATCCCCGAAATGAGTCTAGAAACTATCACCGAAAGTTCGGCCCTAAAAAACTGAATCACTCTGTATAATAGTTATTGCATCCGAGATTATTGATATTGAATAATGGAATAAGATACGAAGAACCTCAAGAACCAACTGAGATATATCTGTATGGGATCTTCTTTCTTCTATACCTGGTCGTGAAGCACAATATGGTTCCCGTCAGAGGTCGCGACCTTACTGTAGATACACCACAGAGAGATGATAGGTGAGATAGAGTCGTGATGGTATATTGGATCCTTCCTTATAGCGCAGCTGGTCTTCAATTAATTAAAAAACTCGTAAGATGTTCATCAATGCAGTGGTCAAACGTTCTACATGTATGACCAATGTATACCAACGCATTATCACTAACATCATACGAGTTTTTTGAAAAAGAAAACAAGTTCAACATACGCTAACTATAGTATCAAAAGAAAATTATAGTGTAGATGATAATTTCAGAATTGATGTTTTCAAATATACAGGGTGTCCCGAAATTAGCCTGCCAAACTTCACCAGCGGCTTTTTGACCAAAAATAGAAAGAAAACTTTCAATCAACATGAGTCGAGAATGGGCGTGTACAGGGTGGCCAACTAAGACTCCAGAGTTCGATTTCTCTGTTGTCTTGAGAGATACAAAAAAAATTCATGGATCAAAATTGAAGTAATAACCGAGCTTCACATTTCAAAATTTCTTTGAAATACACAGGGTGTTCCGTAAGGTCACAGCACTACAAAGCTATGTTTTTTTCATCGGAACACCCTATATTTTATTTCATTTTTGAATTCTCCCTGAAGATCTGATTTCAACGACCCATCATACTTAGGGTCTAGCAGTGAAAGTTACTGACATATAGGGTGTGCAAAATCGAGATTTTCCAAGTTCAGGATTTCTTTCTGTCGAAACTGTTCATTATTCGTCAAAACGGTTTACATGTCCCTATCTCAACTTTCCACTCACTATCAATTGGTGTTCAATTGACATTTAATTGAAACAAATTATAAATTTAGATTTTTTGACCACCTTGTATCAATTTCAATTTAACACCAATTGATAGTGAGTGAAAAGTTGAGATAGGGACATGTAAACCGTTTTGACGAATAATGAACAGTTTCGACAGAAAAAAATCCTGAACTTGGAAAATCTCGATTTTGCACACCCTATATGTCAGTAACTTTCACTGCTAGCCCCTTAGTATGATACGTCGGTGAAATCAGATCTTCAAGGAGAATTCAAAAATGAAATAAAATATAGGGTGTTCCAATGAAAAAACATAGCTTTGATGTGCTGCGACCTTACCCTGTGTATTTCAAAGGAATTTTGAAATGTGAAGCTGGATTATTAATTCAATTTTGATACATAACTTTTTTTGTATCTCTCAAGACAACAGAGAAATCGAACTCTGGAGTCTTAGTTGGCCACCCTGTACACCTTAGTAGAACTTTTAACTCAAACCATGTTTATCATGACCCTTTTATACATAAATAATGATTGACGATATAATTCGATCGAAAAATTAACTGGAATGTTCCATTTTTGGACATGAATAATAGTACCTTCTGAAAACGGACCCTCTCATGAGGTAGAAACCTTATCTCGCCATAGTTAAAAGAAAATACCAAACGCCCGACGGAGACTGAGGCAACTGATATATTAATTCTTTCAACTATGATCTCGCGCTAATTCACTCTGTCAGAAATCATTCATCTCTGTCTGGAATAGTCTTGTTTCAGTATTAGGGTTTTGACGTCACATCATCGCCTCGTTTTCAGAGGTCCGAAAAATCGGAGATTTCAATAATTTTTTATAAAACGTAGGGAGCTCACAGCAAGAAACGGTTTGCGGTGGTGAGCTAGTTTGGGCGAGTTCTATCGAATTATGAAATACATTTTTTTTGTGATATAAGCCCATTGTCTCCTAAGGGAGCTCCGACCCCCTGAAAGGGGCTCCTGAAGATGATTTTCTTGAGATTTCAGAAACTACATTTTTTTATGTTCTGGTTCCCACGAAAAGGGATATCCTGTAATGTTCAATGAACATCGTGAGAACCAAGGGAAATAAGGTAGGAATTGGTGTTCTTCTTAAATTTCTGGAGGTTATATGCTTCGTGGAACACCTCCCTTGGCAATGTGTTCCAGAGCCTCGCTGTTCGTTGGATTAACAAGTCTTTGGCAAGAGATGTTCTGCAAGTCTCCAAAGTGACCACGAAGGGGTGCGAAGCCTCAACTCGACGGGTTAATCTCGCGGGGACTGCCAAGAGAGATACAATTGTTGATATTTCAGAAGAGCATCGTCCATGAAAATATCTATAAAATAGAGCCAGATCGCCAACTTTTTTACGGCGTTCCAGAGAAGTGAGTGAGTTTGTGAGCGAGGCATCACCCACGAGACGAATTGCCCTTCTTTGGACAGAATCCATCAGTTTCAGGGTATGTTTGGTTCGAGTATGAAACATCAATTCTTTGCCTATATTCCCGTCCTGACGTATTTCCAGCCATCGCCGGTGATCTTTCACGCCACCAGCAATGAAATGTATGTAAACAACTGGAAGGGACCCACTGTGAACGACGAGTGAGGCAAAAATATTTTTCAGGCAACCCGCAGTGTTTACGGATACCTATCTCTCTCTATCTTGTGTTGGCTAATGGGAAGCGCTCGCATAATTTGAAATATTTTCTCGTTTTTTGCTTCTATTTAAGAGTAAACGTGATTAAATAAAAATATTCATTTAGGAAAAAGGATAATGTTGTAATCAATTATCATTAAAAAATTATTACTGATTTTTTTATTGACTTTAAAATGAAATTTCAATATTACTCTTACAGGATCAGGAAGTCAAATGAATACAAAATTGAAATTATATATTTTTATTCAAATTTCACAATATATTGTACAGGGTGAGCGAAGCACAATGTCTCAGAACTATCAGAAGGAAAAGAAAAACGAAAGGAAAAATTTGAAAAGAGGTTCTTGAATGGTATTGATGAGTGCATTTTGAGCATAATTTCCATAGGTTCCCATTCCTCCATTAGGTCACTCATTAATTGTCATTACTATACCCACTGTTGGAAATTGATTGAACTACTTATTCTTTCATGTTTGAAATTTTTAGGTCTCTCCTTTTTACTTTTTGTCTCAGTGTGTTCACTTTTCTCCTCAATGCAATATCCTTCTCTAATGAAACAGTTTGAGTTTCTTCATTGATCAACTTCGAAACTTGGGAGCTGGAAGTGGTAGGCAAGTCAAAGTCAATAACATGGGAAACTTCTTCCTTTGGACCCAAGTTATGAACGTCCACAGATGCATCCTGAAAACAAATTACTAGCTAGTTTTTTTATTTTAAATAGGTGCAAACATACTTCTTTTTCATTATTAATCAACTAGGTACCTGTTGATGAAGATTGTTTTAATAATATTTTGATTTGTACACTCACTATATGGTTGATGTTGTTATGGTGGAATGTAAATAAAAAGACAGTTCAGTTGTTAATAAAATATAAAAAGGAAACAATTTTTGTACAATTGCTTCAGCATAAAAAGACAAGAGATTTACAACCTCTGGTTTACTTGAGAGGCTGGAATAGAAATAGAACAATATTCAAGTCCGAAACAGTACCTATGAGTTTTCTTATTTTCCTAGGGGAATCAGCATTTTTTTATAACAAATGCTGAGGAAATGAAAATATACTGGGTACAGCATCTGCTTTCAAAAACCTAGCAGTATACCTGGTATGCCTGAATAATCTGTTGGCAGGAAATGCTCCCCACAAAGCTTGCTGCTTTTAGTTGGAGTCCAATTCTCACTAGGAACTGCCTTTATCCATAATTCGAGAATGTCTGGTCTTTTGAATGGAAAACTGCAATAAATAATATTACCTACTCAATATCAATATGGAAGTATTTAACTTTGACAAATAAAATAGGTATAGTTTTTGAACATATTCTGAGACCGGACATTGTAAACCTATAACTGATGATCATTTCATGAACTATATTTTTCAAAAATCTGAGAACAATATTCAACTTACCCATGGAATGCTAATTTCCTTTTGTTTTGTTCATTCTTCTTGCATCCAAAGGCGACACAATAAATCACCATTGTTTATCAATACTAATCACAAACCTTCTCAACAATCAGTTCAGCGTTCACAACAACAAATTCAGTCCTTTTGTTACAACAAAACACGCCAAATGAATAGATATTTCACCTCGTATTTCACATGAACTAAGACAATGAACTTATGTCTTCACTTTCTTGCCTGTGTAGATGACAGAAAAAATGTTTTACTACTTTAATTATTAGATAAAAGAAAATTTATACACCAATAATCCACCATTAAACAACACGAGTTGGAAAAGGACAGGTATCCGTAAATCATGCTATCCTTGTTGCAGCTGCCCCTGACACACTTTGTGCTATTCGAGAGAACGATCGTATCCCTTCCAGTTGTATTGAGTTCATTGGCCACCAGTCCTGTCGATCGAAACGCGAGGATCCTTTTCGTCTGTTTGCGCATGCGCGTGACTACAACCGCGTTCACGCAGCCCGAAAATCGTCCTGCCATTATGTAATAGGAAAGTGTTATCTGGAAGGAAAACGCGGGGGTAGGAAACAGGAACGCGGCATAGGAAGTTCGGGGATGTATATAGCTTCTATCTGATGGGGCTGCTGACACACTAACATAAAGTTGTATCGTCAGATTTTCTGAGGGGTGACTCGCGAAGGCTTAGAAAAAGAGTTTTTTCATCTTGTGGAGCGCACGAAAGGGACTCCCTATATATTGTTCTGAGAACATCGAGCGTACCTATAGGGAGGAAAGTTAGAGGAGGTAGGCATTGGAATTTTTTTTTTGAACTTGTGGAGGTTATAAGTTCTTGAGAATACTTCATTTGGCAAAGAATTCCTAAGCCTTATTGCTGTTTTACAGGGTGATTCATGAGGGGAATCACATAGTCAAATGGTGAATAGGGGAAATCAAGACGAGTTGATGTAAATATATGAAATAGCAATTTTCCTAACAAGTGCGGAAAGTGATACTTTCCCGCACGCGAATGTCGTTGACCTGAACGACGTGAAGCGGAGTTCGGGCAAGCAGTCGAGTGCGGGAAAGACACTTTCCGCATGAGTTAGGAACAATATTTTTTCTACAAGCGTAGGAAATTGATTGATTTGTTCAATCAATAATTCCTGCAAATAGGAACAACAAACATTAGTGATATATTCTCTATCTTCTAATAATTAGTGATATATCTATTGTGTGTACCGTTTGAAGCATTATGTAGGTAAGCTTATTGCGGAAGCCAGCATACTCATGTTGTTTGGCCTCTAGGTTTCAGAAATATCTAGGAAATGAGCCAAAAATACTTCTTCTTTATTTGGTGTTTTCACTTTTTTACTATTGCACCATTCAATAAATCCCGAGTAGTGCTTCCCATACCTTTCTTAGAATTTCGTTGGCAATATAATTTTTTGATTTAATCATCTGTTTTGCATCTGTAGCAGGAAGTTTTTCCATGCAATTCCACTGAATCGAAAATGACAGTAACGCTCTATCTGTCACTCTGAGAATTACACTAACTAATTTGAGTTTTGATTGACATGACAACAATTGTTTCCCACATCAGATCAATTAAAGGGGGATTTATATGACAATCAATTATTATTTTTCAATATTTCTTCATTTTCACAATAAATACTGCAATTTGATGGATGATTTTGTACAAACTTACTAAATACTGCAACAAAATTATAATAATAATAATATCATTTATTGATCTATGCAAGAAACAACTCAATATAATATAATGGTATATAGTGTGACTATAGTATAAATGATGCGATAATCGATAAGCATGTTCATGCTTGTTTCGATAAAAATAAATACAAATACAAATAAATACCTAGTTGTGTGTACGAAAATATGTGTATATATAAAGAACCTCAAAAGTACGGATATTGGAAAACCGTACATTTATACTGTACCTTTGATAAAAGAGAATCACACCTAATATTATAGTTGTGATTCTCTTTTATCCGAGTTTTAAATAAAAAATTGTTAATGTACTGATTTTCCTCAAAAATCATATAAAATATTATGAACATATTATTACTAAAAATCAAACAAAATTAAAATTACAGCTTTTTTTCTAAAATAATGTATAAACAATGTTGAAATAGAATTAATCACAAGACATACGAGAAATATAGATGTATTTCAGTTTTTTAATTCAATTAAATCCCTAATTGACTTTCTAGGCGAATCATAGATGAACTTTTTCCGAGTTTTCAATCTGTTTTTGAATATTGTTTGGATGGCAATTGATTTAATTTGATAGTCTCTAAGAATTTTTCTGTCGATTTTTAGGTGCTAAAGTCATCAATAACACCACGGTAATTTTCAAACGGATAGAAAACGTTTCCGTAGGTAGGAGCAGACCATAGCACAGTTGCCATGTGTTGAAATATGATTGGGAACTTCAATCAAATTCAACTTCAAAATCAATTGTCTCAAAATGTTTCCTTATGATTTGTGGATTATTGGTACATTTGTGTAAATAGTAATTATATTAATTCACACTATTAGAGGACATTTGAACCGGTGAACGTGACTACACGGCACACTCATTGTGGGTATGGTCTTGTCAGTTCTCAGCATTCGGCACAATGTTGCCAAGTCTCCAACATTCACATGATATTTTGTTATGGAGTATAAGAAATATTTGACATGCTGCTTGCTCGAAAAAGTCGAGAACTATAATATCATGGGTTCCTCCTTGCATGTTTTATTCAACGGCAGGACTCCTATATCTTCTTGATAACGTGATAATAATTGGTGACTTGACAACCTTGCATCGTGAGTGGGAATGGAAGATTATCTGACCAATAACGAAACAGCATAGAAGTTGACGTTACCATTTATTCGACGTGTTGCCAAATGGTGGCCATGACCGTACGTAAAAAGAGCTCCGAAATTCAATAATTTCGAACGACGCATACACTTATTATTTACATAAAAAAAGTGGGAGAAGTGTTGCAAATATTAATTTAGTTCCCTTACGACACAGTACAGTAATTTTTTTTATGTTCTGGTTCCCACGAGAAGGGATATCCATAGTGTTCAGAGAACATCGTGAGAACCAAGGGAAATAAGGTAGGAATTGATGTTCTTCTTGAATTTCTGGAGGAACACCTCCCTTGACAATGTGTTGCAGACCCTCGCTGTTAGTTGGATGAACGAGTCTTTGGAAAGAGATGTTCTGCAGGTCTCCAAAGTGACCACGAAGGGGTGCGAAGCGTCAACTCGACGGGTTAATCTCGCGGGGACTGCCAAGGAAGGAAACATTTTTGATATTTCAGAAGAGCATCGTCCATGAAAATATCCATAAAATAGAGCCAGATCGCCAACTTTTCTACGGTGTTCCAGAGAAGTGAGTGAGTTTGTGAGCGAGGCATCACCCATGAGACGAATTGAACATTTTAGGACAGAATCCAACAGTTTCAGGGTATCTTTGGGTGCTGCACTCCAAATATATGGGAACAGTATTCCAGGACAGGTCGGATCTGTGCCTTATAGATCATAAGCAGCTGACTGGAAGTGAAATAGCTTCTGGCCCGAAACAGAAAACCAAGTTTTTGGGATGCACTTTTAGCAATTGAACTCACATGATATTCTCAAGAAATGCTATTGCTGAAAGTAATATAAGCATCGAAATGGATGTCTTCAAAGGTATGGTTACTCCTGACAAGCTTATGTTGGGCAGAGTGTGATCGACATTTTTAGAGAAAAGGCATGCTTGTGTTTTGTTAGCATTGAAATCTACCAAGTTATTGGATCCCCATTCGAGAATTGTTGCCAAGTCCATATTTATGTTGTCAACATTTCTCACCCGTTCTCTTCTGATTTCCCTTGCTGGTATTGTTGCTTCCAACAAATCGTTGATATAGAGTAGAAATAGAGTTGGTGCTATAATTGATCCTTGCGGAACACCATCATTTATGATAAGAGAGTCAGATGAAACTCCGTCGACCACTACATGGAGGGACTGAATTGAATGCAAATAATTTATCATAAGTCCACTCGCCCATTGATGCTTTCTGGAATAAAAGAGACTATTCTGAAGTTCCTGAACTTGAACTGACCCTTCTATACAGGGTGTTTCACAGGTAAAGGGAATATTTCAATGGTAGATAGGGGTCACCAAGGTGGTTCTGAAAATACCATATTTGATAGGTCTAAGAGTTTTCATAACGGAGATACAGGGCGATTCATCGATTCCGAATAATTATTCATTCGTCTATAAGTATTGAACTACCCAGTATATTTCTCTAAAATTTGGTATGGAGCTCAAACTTGGGACGTTGAATGCATTCACCTATCGGGCGAAGTGAAAATCCAGGTTCGGCTTCAGGAAAAATTCAGAATTTATTCGAAATATTAAAATAACACACTGTATGTAATAATTAACAAAGGTCATCAAAGGAATCGTGAAGAGGAGGAAACACTGAACTGGATTTGATGCTTTTTGTTTTCCCGCCACCAATTCTCGTCGTAACAATCATAAACAGGAAGCTAAAAGTATGTCAATTTCAAGAGTATTAAAATTATGAAACTCCTTTCAATTATGATTATTCGATATATTCTTGTAAAATGATCGTTCGAAAGAACTTACTTAGTCTCACAGTCTTCATAACAGATATACAGGGTGGATTATCACTCGTCCATAAGTATTAAACTACCCATGGCAGTAATATTTTCTCAAATTTGGTATTGAGCTTACTTGGGACGATGGATTCATTGACTTATCAGGCAGAATGGAAATACAGGTTCAGCTTCAGGAAAAGTCTCATAGTCTTAATAACAGAGATACAGGGTGAATTATCGAATTATAATGCCGCCTGATAGGTTAATGAATCCATCGTCCCAAGTAAGCTACATACCATATTTGAGGAAATGTAACTGGGTAGTTTTATACTTATGGACGAGTGAATAATTATTCAAAACCGATAATTCACCCTGTATCTCCGTTATAAAAACTGTGAGACTTAGTGAGTTCTTTCGAGCAATTTTTCGACTAAAATATATCGAATAATCATAATTTCAATACTCTTCAAATTGACATACTTTCAGCTTTCTGTTTATAATTGTTACGATGAGAATTGGTGGCGGGAAAACAAAAAGCATCAAATCCATTTCAGTTTTTCCTCCAATTTACGATTCCTTTGATGAACTCTGCCAATTATTACATACAGTGTGTTATTTTAATATTTCGAATAAATGTGAATTTTTCCTGAAGCCGAACCTGGATTTTCTCTTCGCCCGATAGGTGAATGAATTCAACGTCCCAAGTTTAAGCTCCATACCAAATTTTACGACGAATGAATAATTATTCGAAATCGATAAATCGCCCTGTATCTCCGTTATGAAAACTCTAACTATGGTATTTTCAGAACCACCTTGGTGACCCCTATCTACCATTGAAATATTTCCCTTTACCTGTGAAACACCCTGTATAATAACAGGAGAAGGTGTAGTTTGTTGAATAAATATTTCAGGAAAGAGGACACGCTCGCGGATTCAATGAAAAATCAGAATTCCAACATACAAAAACAGCCGCACATACTTGAATCACCCCGATCCCATCCACATCCACGCGACTTTCCATAGTTTCCGGCCCGCTTCCTGAAAACCCTCCGCCTTTCCCCCATTGTGAACCTTCCTCCGTACGCCACGCGCCCCCTGGCGGTCTTTCCAGTAACCAGCTGCACCTTCGCCACCGAAACACACTAAAAAATATCGGTCGGGGCCGAAATCGAAGAGGAAAAATCCGGGAAAACGCGGAAAAACAACCAGGAAAAACGGACGGCCGCGACAGTGAAGATCCGGGAAAGCGGGGAAAACGCCGGGTGGTTTTAAATACGCGATCATCTAGCCCGCATTCTCATTGATTTTAAAAAAATATTGATCCCACGCGCGTACATGGTGATGTTTACCGAGGCTTAGTGTTTAGTGTTTCCACCGAGTTTTTCTATTATCTACTTATTATGAAGCTAGTTAGGGGCCTTTTTAGCGACGTATTTCCCGTATACCTTTAATAATACTCCTTTTTGAGAAGCAATACACACACACTCTAATAATAAAATTTTTCCAAAAGAAGACTGTACAGAGTCGACCGACTGAATTTGACTGATAATAAACCCATCAGTTCGACTGAATTTATATACACCAAGTACATTTTCATTCGTTTTCTTCGGATTTTTGGTGTTCAATGGAGTCTCGTACGTTTGCAATGTCGTGTATGGCGTTTTCTACGGTTTTGTAAAATTTTTTACTAGCTTTTTGCGATCGTTTCAATTGTGGTTGTGTGTGTGTGTGTCTATCGTCGAGGACTTTCGAGGTGGGATAATTTTTTTTAACAAAAATTTATTGAATAAACTCCAGTTTCACTTATGTATCATTTGTACGTTCCTTCAGTTTTGAAGATGAAATATTTCAAATATTTGGTATTTGGATCAACAAACACACATAAAAATTATTTTTCTGCAACCGACACAAAAGTCGTCCATTTTGATACCAAAATTAGCTCTTAAATTGACGTTTCTATTACTGACACAAAAATAGGTATGTTGCGAGGTATGTTGCTAGGCAACATATTTAGTTCCTAGGAGCTAAAGTGGAATTTTAGTTCCTAGGAGCTAAAGTTGAACTTTAGCTCCTAGGAACTAAAAAGGATCTACTGGACGTCATCAAGAATAAACAACATTGTGATGGTTGGTTATTTGGGTTGAGACGCATACCTGATTTGTTTCCGATTTCAGCAGATTTGGCATTTCATACCCATGCTGGAGATATAAATACACCTTATTATAGTTCAGTATTGGAATTATAAACATCTCAGTTAAGTATTTTTGTTTTGATCAGGGAAGCCTTCAAGATTCAAATACTTGCTTGATCTGTATTTCATTCGTTATTCTCGGGATGGATAACTTGTTTTTGTATAATCACGGCAAGCAATAGTTTTTTTTGTCTCGAACAACGATATTGTTTAGCTTCATTTGATTATCAAGTCAAACACAGTGTAGTATGGAGAGGAATAAATAATCACTATTATCATTGTTGATATGCTCACTAACCTAACATTTTCCACATCTTGTTCCTATATAGCTGGCACTGGCGCGGTATTTGCCATTAGAGCACCTGGTCCATACACAAATATGTCACTCTGTGGTTGTATTTATATTGAAACTACAATTCGAACATCCTAGAAAACCTAACCTAACCTGCTGTTAATGCAGGTAGAATATTCTCACCACATGGATTATTTGTCAATATTTGTTGCATTGCATACATATGGCACGGCATTGGTGGTTACTTCACATGTTCATTTGAGTTAATTGTTTCGGTTGCAGAAAAAATAGCATGTTTCATTCGGATCAAAAGTGACTTTGTTCGACTCGCAAATTTTGCTTTCGCTCGGCTTCGCTAAACGCTCCGCCTCGCAAATGCAAAATTCGCTTGTCAAACAAAGTGTCACTTTTGATCCTAATAAAACAATCTACTATTCTTAATTCAAAATGATTCATTTGTATACCGCTAAATTCTTTATTCCAGATTTTTTTGGGATTTTCTCTCCTCGTCTCTTTGAAATAAAAATATAAATTCTAAAATGTCACTGGGTTTAGAGAATTTTTCTATCAGAGAGCCTAAAAGAAAAATAAATAGCTAGCTTGTCAGTGAAAATTTGTATTGAAAAAGGTTTGGAGAAGAGAAATAAACGTATATAGAAAAATATCAAATTTTCACTTATCTTTGGACGTTTCGGGAACGAATCTGCTCCCGTTTTCAACAAAAAAAATGGATTTTTTTGTATAAATACTGTCTGTAGGTTAATCGAGGAGGTGGTACATTCATTTTACTTGGTTCTTTGGGATTTTCTCTCCTCGTTTCTATAAAATAAAAGTATTCGTATTATTTCAATATATTTGTAGAGGGACAAATCAGATGATTTGCCCCAAAATGTCACTGCGTTTAACAAATTTTTCTATCAGGGAGTCTAAAAGAAAAATCCAGTAGCCTGTCAGTGACAATTTGTTTGAAAAAATTTTTTAAGGAAAGAAATATAGATATATTGAAAAAATTCTCAACATGTAAATGCAAATTATTTTTCTTTGAAAGTTGTGCTGCGTATAGTTTGACACTTTTCAGCGTCATACTGATGTTGGCATATGAAAAATAATTTGCATTTACATGTTGAGAACGGGAGCAGAATCGGTCCCGAAACGTCCAAAGATAAGTAAAAATTCGATATTTTTTCAATATATCTATATTTCTTTCCTTAAAAAATTTTTTCAAACAAATTGTCACTGCCAAGCTACTGGATTTTTTTTTTAGACTCCCTGATAGAAAAATTTGTTAAACGCAGTGACATTTTGGGGCAAATCATCTGATTTGTCCCTCTACAAATATATTGAAATAATACGAATACTTTTATTTTATAGAAACGAGGAGAGAAAATCCCAAAGAACCAAGTAAAATGATTTTTTGTATGGCAAATTCGTATTTGTCCTGGCACTTCTCAGTGCTCAGTGACTATTGGTAACGTTGGTAATCAAATGAGTTACAGGATGTCCTATTAATTAATCTTGAATTTACCATTTTCAGATTTCAGTAGTGAATACCATGTTCTATCTATATCAACTGAATAGGAAGCAATGCTATTATCTCCGTTCAGAAGAATGCAAGCAGATTCCTTGATTTTTCTCTTCTGGTTGTTATCTTATTTTGAGGCAAATCATCTGATTTGTCCTCACTACACGTATATTGGAATAGTATTCATATTTTTATTTTATAGAGATGAGGAGAGAAAATCCCAAAAAAATCTACAGACAGTATTCGCTAAATTTTTGTTTACTGAAAACACATCCATTTTGAAAAAGGACTCTTATTTGCGGCAACGACAGCTCATACAGGGTGTTTAAATAATAATTCTACGTTCATTTTCAATTTCAACCCCCCCTTACTCGAAAAAAAAAAAACTTACGGTCAATGCCAATGTTCCCAAGAGCTTTTATTATTCAAATATATTCTATCAATTGTTGAAGTTTTGTTACTATGGAGTGGACCACTCTGTATAAGTGGAAGACTGCTATGGTGGGAGTGCCCCAAGATCCTGTGCTTGTGCCACTCCTTTTTATTATGCATATCATTATTCTTATCTTCTACCACCTCGATGTAGTGCCATCTACAGGCATGTCAGCAATATTACCTGCTCTTTCGAAAAAACAGACCGAGGAAAATCCTATAACGGAAATGAAGCATATTCAGGTTGTCACATTATACAATATTGAGGAAAATTCGAGTGTATAATATTATCCTACAAAAACTTGTTTTCATATAGACCCGTACTTTTGATAAACATGGTGGTCAAAGTCTTTGAAAAATCATAATCTTAAACTCATTTAACACATTACTTCTTGTGACATTACCTAATATTTCCTTCATTCGAATTTTCTTCTAACTCTTACACATACCTAAACTCTTAGCAAATAAATCAACAAAATAATCTATTTCCAATTCATAATTATTTACTTCTGAAGCGTCCAAAAGATCTCTCCAAACAATTCAAGTTGCACGAGAAGAAAGATAATTTTATGGTGAACAAAAAAGTTGAGTTGTGAAATGTTCAATCTGGTGACATATTTTTTATCATTAATATCAGCTCATTTGTTTCCATATTAAAAGGACGCCAAAAGAGCATTCAAACAAATTCAAAATCTATCAGACATATGCATATTTCTTTTCAAAAAATTTCAAGATATTCGAGGGAAGTATTCCAAAACTCCTTGATAATTTTTTTAATTGTGATGCATTGTAATCGTGAAAAATATACGGATCTAGAGAAACAAGATACCATACTTCCTCAATAATAGTGTAAATATAATAAGTGAAACTGGAGTTTGCTCGAATATTTTTGTTGATACCATAGCTGGTGACACGTTGTAAAGTACCTACAACCTACTATAACTCTTTTATTTCTCACAGTAGCAGAAAAAATTTGAAACAGCCTCACAGGGGAGTTTTTTTACTCCTCAGCATTGAAAAGATCTTTCAGAGAACTTTCCAAAAATACTCCACTCAATATAATAATTTTCCTTATTTCTCTATTTATCAGCATCCAAAAGTTTGATCCACTTTTAAGCGATTTTCAAGAGAAGATCTTGACATTGATCGCAAATCTATCGTAATATTCACTATCTAGAGACTGTATTCAATTTCTTTCTCTACTGTCTAAAAGGAAAAAGATATAGGGGGTGATACTTTATGGCGTGTCACCCGATACAAACATAAAAAAGGGGGAGGAACAGAGCAGATCCAATAACTTCGAGAAAAATCTGATAGTATTTTCATAGTGACATGAATGTGAAATATATGATAGAATATGAAAAAGTTACCCATCACATTGATGAATTTAACCACGAAACAATTATTCATTGTACACTACACAGAAAAAAAGATTTGTTGCATCAACAAAATTATTTTGGTCAATGTTTTTTTATCAAATTGAAATTTTTTTTGTGAAATTAACAGAATGCATATTCATTCCAAATAAGCGACTTATTCAAAAAAACAAAATATTTTTTATTGAAATATTTGTTTATTTTAAGAAAGGTTTAGTTCATTGCACAATATTCATTTTTGTTGTTTCAACAATCATATCATTGTTCAATCAATCATATGCTTTTCTTCTATTCGACATTTATATTATATTTTGTTGATTCAACATCATTATCAAGAAGTATGTTGTTATTTCAATCAGATTATTTTGTGGAACTGAACCAACAGATATATTATATCAAACAAATATTTGGTTGATTGATTATCGATTATCGACATATTTCGAGGTTGACAACGGAAGGATGTGCTGACTGTGCTTGTCGTGTTCGTCTGACTGGTACTGCGAGTCGTGGAATGATAGCAGATTTCTGAAGAACAGTTTCCATGGAAGTATTCATAGAAAAGTGAAAGGTCACCGATCTTCCTACGGTGTCCCAGTGATGTCAAAGTGTTAGTGAGTGTGGCATCACCCACCAGGCGAACGGCTCTTCTCTGGATGGAATCTAAGAGCATCAGAGTATGTTTGGGTGCTGAACCCCATATGTGGGAACAGTATTCTAGCACAAGCCGTATCTGTGCATTGTAAATCATGAGAAGCTGTTGAGGTATAAAGTAGCTTTCCGCACGGAATAAAAATCCGAGTTTTTGTGACGCAGCTTTTGCGATGGATCTGACATGATTATTACATGAAAGAGTATTGCTGATGGAGACACCGAGCATAGGATGTAGTTGACTTGGTGGTCATTTTTATATCAGGGATACTGAGTTCCGCCTTTCTAAAGAAAATACAGACTTGAGTTTCCAAAGCTTCGCTGTTCTATAGACGAACGATTTTTGGCATAGTGTTGTTCGAAATTTTTCAAGGTTCACGACGGAGGGGTGTGCTGACTAGGCCTGTCGAGTTCGTCCGACTGGTATTGCTAATGACGGAATTATAGCATAGATTTTTGAGGAACAATTCCCATAGAAGTATCTATAGAAAAGTGAAAAGTCAATGACTTTGTGAGCAGTGAAATGGATCACTCCATGTTTTAGTGTTCGATCGATACTTTCCGGTCTCCCCCACCCTTTTCCCCAATTTTTCCTCTCAACATCTCAACATCCGCGGACTCAACAAAAACATCAATGAAGTCCACCATCATCTACAAAAGGAAAAACCAGATATACTGATATTAACAGAAACTCAAGTGAACTCGACCACCAACAAGGTCCACATGCTCTGTCCTGGTTACGAACTCCATTCTCGATTCAGGTTCAAAGGTGGAGTCTGCCTCTACGCTAAGGCTAACCTTTCATGCCAGCGTGTAGAGAGTTTGGAACCGAAAGACTTTGATGTGATGTGGTTCAAGGTAGTCGATACCAAACTGACCAAATTCAACTGCTGCCTTTACCTATCGCCTAATGATAATGAATATAACAACCTCTTTGAGTTTTTATCACTCAAACTGGACTTCATTCAGAAGAACCATCCAACAGCTGAAATCATATAGTCATGGGAGACTTCAATGTACACAACGCAGCCTGGCTCAAATTCTCTAACAAAACCGATGATGCAGGTCGTCAAACTGAGGCCTGAGGCCTCACCAGCAATCCTGATCCATGTAGAATATAAGTTTGTGCCCCCCTTGAGAGTTTGTTTCTCCTCAGCAGATCCAACCCGATGTGCTGAGACAATATCTGAAACCATCATGTTGGGGATGCAAACCTACCTACCGAACACTGCAAGGAGACCATCTTCCTATAAGGCCTGGTTGAGTAGAAACTGCTCTAGAGCTGTCATGGCAGAAAAATTCAGGCCTTGAGACTAGAGCAGAATATGTCGAGGCTAGAGGCATATGCAATGAGACAATTCGATCATCAAAGGATGCTCATAATGCCAAAATGAGATCAAAACTTGTTGAATGTCCTAACGGATCCCATTGATTTTGGTCCTTCGCCAAAGCTGTAGGGAGAAACTTCACTTCCAGCTCGTTTCCTCCTCTAATCAAGGAAGATGGTACACTAGCCACAACTACCCAGAAGGAAGCCAACATTTTTGCGCATTTATTTGCTGAAAATTTCACTCTGGGTTCATCGGGATAACAACCTCCAAACATAACGCCAATTATTGACAGTCATATACCCGAGATCACCTTTCGCCAACGTACTATAAGGAAGATTTTATTGGGTCTCAACACCAACAAAGCTTGTGGGTCCGACGGAATCCCACCGATTGTTCTCAAAGAATGTGCTCCCAAACTAACACCTATTCTCTGCTAGTTGTTCAACTGCTCTTACAAATTGGGGATATTCCCGTACAACTGGAAAATTGCAAGAGTACAACCAGTTCCTAAAAAAGGCAAAAAGACCCTTCCTAGCAACTACAGACCGATCGCACTCCTATCTATGATTTCAAAGATCATGGAGAAAGCTATCAACATCGAGCTCATGAAATACCTGGAACATTCAGGTATTATCAACTATAGGCAATATGGCTTCCGTCATCAGATATCAACTGGCTTTTCTCCCCAGCTATGTTCTCTGCTAGCTAGTTTTCTCTCAAACAGGTCTCTCCATGTAGTGGTCGACGGAGTTTCATCTGACTCTCTTATCAAGAATGCTGGTGTTCCGCAAGTATCAATTTTAGCACCAACACTATTTCTACTCCATATCAACGATTTGTTGGAAGCGACTTCATGTCCAGTACACAGCTTCGCGGATGATAGTACCCTCCATACCGCCTTCTCTTCCAGGGCTCCCATACCAGCCAGGCAAATCAGAAACGAACGAGATTCAGAGATAAAAAATTGGTCGAATGGAATAAAAGTTGCATATTTTGGGAACATACGGAGTATTTTTTTATGTCCTGGTTCCCACGAAAAGGGATATCCTGTAATGTTCAGAGAACATCGTGAGAACCAAGGGAAATAAGGTTGGAATTGGTGTTCTTCTTGAGTTTCTGGTTATATGCCTCGGGGAACACCTTTCTTGACAATGTGTTCCAGAGCCTCGCTGTTCGAGTCTCTGGAAAGAGATGTTCTGCAGGTCTCCAAAGTGACCACGAAGGGGTGCGAAGCCTCAACTCGGCGGCTTAATCTCGCGGGGTCTGCCAAGGGAGGAACAATTATTGATATTTCGGAAGAGCATCGCCCATGAAAATATCTATAAAATAGAACCAGCTCGCCAGCTTTTCCACGCTGTTCCAGAGAAGTCAGTGAGTTTGAGAGCGAGGCATCACACACGAGACGAATTGCCATTTTTTGGACAGAATCCAACAGTTTCAGGGTATGTTTGGGTGCTGCACTCCAAATATGGGAACAGTATTTCAGGACAGGTCGGATCTGTGCCTTATACATCACGAGCTTATGTTGGGCACAGTGAGATCGGCTTTTCTAGAGCAAAGACATGCTTGTGTTTTGTTTGATTTGAAATCTACCAAGTTATTGGATCCCCATTCGAGAATTGTTGCCAAGTCCATATTTCAACATATGTCAACATTTCTCCCTCGTTCGTTTCTGATTTGCCTGGCTGGTATTGGAGCCCTGGAAGAGGACTTAACTATACGTAATAACTACACGTATTTATACATATATAATAAATATTACCTAATAGTCGACCCAATAGTGGACATAACTTAATTCAAACTATGAAAGCTATTTGCGTTACGGCCACAACATTCTGAATCCGACCCTGAATATAGCGGTACTAGCGGTACCCACCTTGGCCGTTCGTGAGATCGCGGCACTGGGTTACCAGCGCCTTCTCAGATGTTACGATGGTAGATGGTTCAATACTGTGGTACAGTTAGTTGAAGCTCTTAGAAAACCCCGTTATAAAAAGGATTGCCTGCCTGCCGAGAGTCAAGAGTGCCAAAACGCCGTACCTTGTTTTCTGAAAACGCATTATTTACCGTACTCCATCTCATACCACAGTGACAATTTAATTCATGTATGGAAAATCCCACAAGCCGCGTGATTTTGTCATTATGACAGCGAAAAAAGTTTGCCCTAACTTTTCCAGCGACAATAACGGAACCTAACTTTTGAATGCATGAACAAATGTTTGATGAATTAAGTTGTCTTACCGAATCACACTCTAGCTTTTTTTTTTAGTCGATGTAAACTTGGCATTTTTAATTCGAATTTTGTTACCATTAGGTAATTCAGTCCTACGGACTCGTGATTTTTTCAGAGGCAGATTTTTTTACTTCGGCCAAAACAAAGCTCTCGTGTAATTATTTAAGTGAAAATCACCTCTAGTGAAATTTTCTGTCAAATCAAGTGACATTTGTCGAATGTGTATGTCAGTAATAAATAGCTTGTAGAAAGGAGGGCCTGTAGAGTTTTTGTTGTTCTTATTCACAATAATGAACAATTCACTCATTTTTTGATATGGTATAGATATAAAGTGGTACCGATTACATCTCAACTCTGTAGCCAACCTCTAGGAACGAAATGTCTATCCCTTGAAAATATATTATAGCGATGGGGACTTCTCTGGGGGCCTATGACCTAATGACCATCAGAAAGTATCTTCTTCTCTTCTTTACCAATATACAGTGTGGTCATTTAAGTGTGCAACATATGGAAATCTTTTTGATGAATTGCACAACCAAAATGACAGAGTTGGTGCATGTTCGGTAATCATTCTAGGTGCACTCAGAATGGTTGCAAGTCAAACAGAATACAGGGTAGGTCAAAAAATTTTAAAATTGCTCAAGATAAAGTACCCTTATTTCGGAAAATTCAGTCAAATGTTATCGAGAAAAGTTGTTAACAATTGAATGTTATGCCTAAATACTGAAGCAAGGCCTCCTAAGACATTTTTCAGTTTTTCAATTATTTTCGTTAATAATTTTCCAATTTGTAATTTTTTCCATATTCACCTAAAACACTTTCATGACTTGATCATAACAACATAACTATAGTTGAGAATACCTTTTGTTCAAATTCAAGAATATTTGTGCAATCAACCTAGATTTTAACTTTTTCATGGAATCACAAACTTTATGTTAATAACAAGGTTCAACATTATCAGATGAGAAGTTAATGTCTCAATGTTTACTGTCAACGCTCATTTGTTCTGTTCCTTGGGTATTCGTGATTATTTCAAATGATATCACGGTTATCGATTGATTTGTACAGCTTTCTCATACACATTTCAAATACAAAATGTTCACATTGAATGACAGTTTTTGAATTTGCAGATTATCATTAATGACGTTTTACCTTATTAAAAATATGGTTTGCGAAATGTCAAAGTCAAGCTAAATATCGTTGCAACAAACATGAAGTTTGTTATTCCCTAAACAAATTAAAATCGAAGTTAATTGCACAAATATGCTTGAATTAGAACAAAGGTATGATCAACTGATTTTGTTATGATTCACTCATGGAAGTGTTCAGGGTGAATATGAAAAAAAAAAAAATACAAATTGGGATATTATTAACGAATGAAATTTGAAAACTCAAATATGTCTCAGGAGGCCATGTTTTGATATTTTGACATAACTTTCAATTGCAAGAAACTTTTCCCATTAACATTTTGCTGAATCTTCTGAAATGAGGGTACTTCACTCTTGAACAATTTTCATATTTTTTCACCTACCCTGTATCCTGTTTGACTTGCAACCATTTTAAGTGCACCTAAAATGATCACTGAACATGCACCAACTTTTGGCACTATCTGTATTTTGGTTGTGCAATTCATTAAAAAGATTCCCATATGTTGCACACTTAAATGACCACACTGTATAGGGTGATTTATGAGATTTGACAAAAACATCTTTTGGTCATAACTTTTCAACAGCTCCTTCGATTCGTCTGATTTTCTCATGGAATATTTTTCTACTGAACCCTAATCGACTGACATTTTCAGAATCAGTGAAATCCAGGTCCGTTTTTGAAAAATTTCGATACTTTATTTTTTATCAAAAAGTTCATCCTGTATATGGTTTCTGTAAACTATGACTGGAAATTTTCAAACCGCACAAACAAGCATCGAGAGTAAAATATTCAAAATTCTCCACACACTTTCACAGAATTTTACAAAAAACGATGAATTATAAGCAAAAACGAAAGTTTGGCAAACAATTCATTTATTCGAAAATTTTTCTTCACAACTCATAAATTTAACAAATAAAAATGAGACTCACATTTTCAATGCTTCAGCTCAATGGATATCAACATGTTCTCTCATTTCCAGGCCTGGATTTCGTCATTTCATTTTTTGTGGAGGGTAATAAGCACCCTGTAGATCTTTTTAGAATCAGAGGATGGGGTATCTGTTTGGAGGTTAATGGTCATCGATTCAAATAATTTAAGATAGTCGAACAGAAAATATTCGCGAGATTCACGAAGTGGGCGACATCTAGGTTACATAATACGATCTTCAAACTGGGGGAAAACAAACTGTTGTCTATGGATAAAGTGCATAGACTACATTGCATTCAGCTTGCTGTAGCTGTAGTCAAACTTGTCAATGACATGAAGTGTTGGCACGGTTGGTAGTGATGATGGTTGAGTTGGTTAATTTTTATACATTATTACATTTTTATTAGTTCAGTGAACAGTGAACGGGTGAAGAATTGGAGATAGTTCAAACAATTCAAACTAATTGTGACGAGCAAATCAATTGACATCAAAAAGGACAGCTACAACATGTTTACAATACCTAGATTGTCCTGCTTTGCATGAACAAATATAAATCCATTGTTCTACAGGAGTTCCTCTGGACCCCAACTTCAATTTCACTTCATGTGGGGAAGATTTCATCGCCGAAGTTTGTAGACAAAGTGCAAAAATGTGCCTTTTGTTGAAGTCTTCTGCCTCACACAAAATCACATGCTTCTCCTTCCACTACTGATGGTCGGCTTTTTCCGTCTGAATAGAGCAAAATATCTGCCAAAAGAACATCTTCAACGGGCATTATTAGCGTTTTCGGTCTATCACTCTTATCAGCACACTGTACAGGGTGATTGACTATGGATTTCTCGACTTCAACAGCTGATATCTCGAAAACGAAAAAAGATATTTGAAATTTGGAAAAAGTTACTTGAATGAGATGTCATTTCCTTCTGGAAAATGTGTTCTCTGCTTGATTTTATCATTTCATATACAGGGTATGTAAAAAAAAATTTTTTTTCAAATGGAACCCCCTGTATATTATCGCATATTTCGAAAGAGCTATATTTCCTGATTCCAAAGATATATATTTTTCATATATTCTATCGAGTGCTTGACGAAATATCAGCAAAATTAAATATTAATATTTGGTCCAAGTTAGCTATGGTTGAAATAGAATGAGATGATGAATAAGTGAATTGACATTTGGTCAACATTTCAGTGACATAAGTGCGCAAAATTTCGATAATTTTTTCACGATGCCATATCCACTGAAACAAAGAAGAGATATTTTGGAGTGTTATCTTTCAGTTAATAAAAATCTTGCTGAAACACTTCGTAAGTATATGAGGAGGTATCCAGGCAGGAGATTACCAAGTAAGAATTATGTAAAGTATTTGGCTGCTAAATTTGACAGAACTTCCAGTTTGTCGAATATCAAGAGAATAGTGAGAAGGCAAGACAACGAAGACGAGGAACTCCTTGTAATCCAGTATTTTGTTGAGGATCCTTCACGGTCAATAAGAAATGCAGTGAGAGAGTTTGGTTTCAGCTATTATTTTGTTCAACATACCTTAAGGAAATATAAATATAGGGATTTCAGAATTAGACCATGCCACAAACTCAATTATGATGATGATGAGAAGCGGATTGAATTTTGTCTTGTCATATCTGAAAGATTAAATATAAGTAAGTATAAGTGTAAGTGTTTCAGCAAGATTTTTATTAACTGAAAAATAGCACTCCAAAATATCTCTTTTTTGTTCCAGTGGATATGGCATCGTGAGAAAATTGTCAAAATTTTGCGCACTTATGTCACTGGAATGTTGGCCAAATGTCAATTCACTTATTCATCATCTCATTCTATTTCAACCATAGCTAACTTGGACCAAATATAAATATTTAATTTTGCTGATATTTCGTCAAGCCCTCGATAGAATATATGAAAAGTATATATCTTTGAAATCAGGAAAGATAGCTCTTTCGAAATATGCGATAATATACAGAGGGTTCCATTTGAAAAAAAAATTTTTTTTCACGAACCCTGTATATGAAATGATAAAATCAAGCAGAGAACACATTTTCTAGAAGGAAATGACATCTCATTCAAGTACCTCTCTCCAAATTTCAAATATCTTTTTTCGTTTTTGAGATAACAGCTGTTGAAGTCGAGAAATCCATAGTCAATCACCCCACAAGCGAATGGCACTAATGGGATTGAGTGACGATTGAGTTTGTTTTCCCCCAGTTTTGACGTGGCTTTGACATGGAACGATGAAAACCGAACGCCACCTGGTAACATTGATTCCCGCGAATAGGTTTATTCACAATAATTTTCCAAAAACTATACTGACAAAGGAGGATAATTCTAGTACAGAAAATGACCAAATTAACTGGCTGAAACAAATCGAATAGATGAAACTGTGAATTAAAACCATAGAATCATTCATCTGATTCGAAAAAAACCTACAGGGTGATTATTATCCTCCTCAAAAAAAGTAAATTACTAAATCCAGGTCTGAAAATGAAATAGTATGTTGATTTCCATTGAGCTGAAGCATTGGAAATGTAAGTCTTCATAACATTAATGGGTTGTGAAGTATTAATTTCCAAATGTATACATTTTTTCTTCCGTTATATCATGAGATTTGTAGTTGTTTTTCAAATGCAGTAGAAGTGTGAGGAACATTTTGAATATTTTATTCTTGATGTTTGTTTATGACCTGTGGAAATTCCCTATCACAGTTTACAAAAACGATATACAGGATGGACTTTTTGCTATAAACGAAACTATCGAAATTTTTCAAGAACGGTCCTGCATTTTTCCTATTCTGAATGAGTCAGTCGATAAGAGAATAGTAGCTTAATATTTCATGAAAAAATCAGACGAATCTAAGAAGCTGTTAGAGAGTAAAGAAGAGAGAAAGACACCTTCTGATTTATATTAGGTATTCCCCTCTATTCGTAGTTGGAGTATATGTACAGGGTGGCCAACTAAGAATCCAGAGTTCGATACCTCTGTTGTCTTGAGAGATACAAAAAAAGTTTTGCATTCAAATTAAAGTGATAACCGAGCTTCACATTTCAAAATTTCTTTGAAATACACAGGGTGTTCCGTAAGGTCACAGCACATCAAAGCTATGTTTTTTTCATTGGAACACCCTATATTTTATTTCATTTTTGAATTCTCCCTGAAGATCTGATTTCAACGACCCATCATACTTGGGGTCTAGCAGTGAAAGTTACTGACATATAGGGTGTGCAAAATCGAGATTTCCCAAGTTCAGGATCTTTTTCTGTCGAAATTGTTCATTATTCGTCAAAACGGTTTACATGTGCCTATCTCAACTTTTCACTCACTATCAATGCTAACTATACTTTTTCATTCGTGCGTAATATGCTTCTTACAACATATAATACGTATATTATTCTTCAGTTATACGGAACTATATTGTTGGAAACCTATCAAGGGACAACATAACAATTCGGTAGTAAGGCATGAACCTTAGTCCGTAATTCATTAAAACTTTTTTCATCATTTTAACTTGTCTCAAACTTGTAGAATCTGTAAGACAACAGACGAACGACTCGAATGGATATATTCATGATGTATTTCCTTACCGAAAAACTGTTCATCAACCTGGTCGTGTACGTAAAAGGATATTCTTACGGTTAAAATTCGTCTGGTTGGTGGAAATGGACGAGCAAAGTGTCTAACGGTGAAAAATACGAGAATCATTCTTACGGTGTATATCATACCTGTACCTGCCTGACTCTGTACAATTATGGGGAACCTACGGCAATTTCATTGTACAGGGCGAGACAAAAACTTGAGAAAAATTGTTTTCTCCAAATGTTATGGAACCGATTTTGTGTACTTTTCGTATAAACTCCATCGTTTTGTGCTCACCCGATGTCTAATTACTTGGAACGTTGCATCGCAACAAACTTTTTCTGCCTAGGCAGAGAAAGCACAAACCTTTGCTGCCTGTTAAGTGGCATAGAAGAGCCACTTTTTATGCCGTTTGGAGAAAATCTTCGTTTTTCTTACGGAAAATTCTAATCGTCATGTCTAAAAAATTATGGATGCATGGTACGATTTCACTCCGGTTATTCTGTTTGCATAAGTTTATAGATCAACACAAGTACATCCTAGGGACTCTCCAGGAACGTCCCTAATTTTATACTAGGACATCCAAGGGATATCCTTTGTCAGGACAATGTACATACTAGTGATGTCCCGGGGACATCCACTTCCAGACAAAGAGGACATCCAAGAGATGTCCTTCTGGTACGTCCCTGGGATGTACCAAGTACGAAGACAGTATATCCCTACTACGTCCCAAGGATATTCCAGGGCAATTCCTTCGATAAAAGAAATAAAATGTAGGTTGAGTAGGGATTGAACCCGGGACCTTCAGCTTATCAGGCACGCACCTTACATGTTTCGAATTCGAAGGATTAATCCTTCATCATCAGCAAATTTATAAAAAGTCTAAATATACCTACCATTAGTGGTGCTGTTAGGAAACAAACATTATAACCAGCTCTATAAGAGCCTACATTTCAAAAATTGTTTGATGTAAAGAAAATATTCGAAAGCACCAACATGACAATCGACAAAATAACACTTGACAAAAATGTTTCGATTTAAAGTGTCATAGAACACAGAACAGAGTTATAGTTGAAATAATAAGGAGTTGAATCATTTAAGATTATCGAATTGAGTTTGTTCATTGAGGCAGTTGAGGATAGAGTTTTTGACAGCTTTATCGATTTCCAAGATTTCGAGGAGGTTAAATTTGTTTCCTTTGTCACAGGTATGTGAAATTTCAATGTCAGAATTGGGATCAGAAGAGTATTTGTTATTGATAATATGGTTGGGAAAAACAAAATTGGACTCAAAAAAATGTTTTTTAAAATTATTTTCTATGATACGATTGTGTTCTGATACTCTGGTTTTGAACTTGCGACATGTTTGGCCAATGTAGCGAACTTCACAATCACCATTTTCGTAATTTAATTTATAAACACCAGTATTTTCTAGAATAGCAATCTCATCTTTTGTGTTGAACTACACCTGCGTTGCAAGCATATTTTTGCAGGCATCTTTATCACTCTTTTGAAGTAATCAAATATCTATCAGTCGAATTCTGTGATTTGATTTTAGAAAATTGCGAACTCAGTGTTTGTTTAGTAATTTACGTAACTGCGAAGTGGAATGGAAGATAAAAACACAGTAGAGACCCTTATACTGTGATGAAAAGGACCTCCGGTTATTTCTCGGAGGCGGTGTTATTGACTTATTTTTCGAAACTGGCACGACACGGGAAAAAAATACTCACCTTTTTCCCGTTGGAAAAAAATTATGAAAAGAGATGAAATGTCAAACTTTATTCACGTCACAGAAAAAAAGACGTTCTTTTCTTTGTTCGATCTCAAGCACAAAGTTGGTACACCCTGTACAATTACATGCAGCCGGTCGTTCGTGCTCGAGTCATCGCGTACCGTTTTGATATAACCGCGTTATCTGCGCCGTTGCCAAGTGTGGCGATGAGAAATCATTGATGGATATCGACATTATTCGGACATTGATTCATCATTTCTAGTAATAGTGTATTTATTCAATTCAATTTTCGTGGGTGGTTTAATGATTTCATGTAGCGACTATGCCAAATGAGTCAGAAATAGTTATAGAAAAATAACACTTCCAAAAATTTTCCTGAGGGGTGGAGGAGAAATCTATTCCGAATAAAATCGGGTTACGATATTGCTGGAGGTGCTGTTATCCTATAATACAGGGTGGTTCAGTTTGTGTCTGAATATTGTTTTCTGAGGATTTCGAAACGGTTTGAAATAAATCGACAAAATTTATAACAGATACTAAACTTTTTACGTTCTATAAGATGAAATGAAAATTATTTCATAAAGTAATTCAGTAGCGGCTGAATCTGGGGTTGGTGAAGAAAAAATCCCCTCAATTTTTATATGTGCATTTCTTTCCTGATTTGTAGTTCAAAATCTGAAAATACATACATACGTCTCTGCCTGAAAAAGCTCACTTGTGAGTTTTTGATGCGTTTCACCGTTTTCGAGTTAAATCGCTTCCGAAATATCATCATATTTTCAGTTCAATCGCAGTTCAATTATAATATTTGATTATAATTGAAACAAAAGTGCTATGCTCACTGTTTCATCTAATCGTAAAAGGTTCAGTATCGGTGAGAAAATTTGTTGATTTATCTCGAACCGTTTCGAACTGTTCATCAAAAACAATATTCAGGCTCATATTTTCAACACCTTATATCTCCAAAACGACGCGATTAAAAGTATATGTTCATATGAACTTTTTTCACTATTTCAACGAGTACTGTTGAATTTTTTGTATAACAAATCAGACCACCCTTTATAATGCTATCAGTAATAATATTTTGAGTATAGTATACCTATCAATCACAGTGGCATTGGTTTCATAAGAGAAATAGATTAAGAATAAGATTGAACTTTTTTCATTATGGATGCTGTTTTTTTATAGGAAACCAGTTATACATGAACATAATATAGGTCCGTTTTCGATATACAATTTATTTTCAAAAAATCGTTGTTTTTTATCAAAATATCAAAATATCTTGCTAAACCTTCCGGTTTGCTTGAAACCTGGTGGGTTCATTTTCAGTATTATATTTGACATTTTCAGTCGAGTGGCGTCACGGAAGAAAACGCAATTGGTATTTTCATGAGAAATTATAGCACGCCATTCTGCGGTTGGATTTCCGTCTTGTTTAGTAATCAAATATACTCTATACATTTTCATCTCCTGAATCATTGTCGTTTCTCAATTCCTTATTTGCGAGAAAAAAGAAACTGTACAAAAGTCTTCAGTTTGTGGAAAACTATGAATCTTGCCTATCCAGTGAATCAAAAATTCTCATTTGAGGAAGAAGCCTATTTGGCATATTCAAGGAAATTCAGAAGCACACTCAAATTGATAGTCATGTACTTGTTCTAGTTCCTCTCTATTTATTTTTCGTCAGAATTCAATTTTTTTACTCTTTCTCCATTACATACATATCAAACAAAATGCAGAATCTGAATATCAAGTGAACCAAACATGATAAATAAAATTACGGATGAGTTATAATCATTCAATCTCACAAAAATAAATCACCTTGTATATCGACGAACAAGGGCGTCCTTAAAGAGGGTCAGTTTTTTGCCCGTATTCATCACAAGCCAGAGACAACGTGTGGTTATACATTAGATGTCTTTCAATTCTGATTGGTCTATCAGCGTGGATGTACGTATCAACAATGTAACCATGGATAGCGAAGCAAAGTCTGTCAGTTTGGCATGAAATAATCATGCCTGTACTTGTCAAAATGAATCACTAATTTATAATAAATGCTTTTTATGCTTGGTGAACGTGAAATAGTCTAACAAAATACCACTCTGTTCTGAATATCTTCTCATAATTCTGCCTTTCATTAACCTAATTTTGTGAACAATGATGCGACAGAATTATCTCGAATATTCCGAACATCGTGTTATTACTAATGATAACGCTCACTTCGAGACAAGAACAGATTTTCTTCCTGAAATTAAGGAGGCTTTGAAGGTCCTTGTTGCTTTTCAATGTAAGACTCGTACAGTTGAAAGGTTTAGTCTTAGAAGAATCAAAACCTGGTTGAGGAGCACTATGTCTGAAGCTCGACTCAATGGCCTAGAACCTAGAAGATTATTTTTCAATTGATTATCTATTTATATTTTTTCCGTTTTTTTTTTCTTCGCATTGAACTTTTCTTATTTGATTTTTCTCTTTAGTTTTCTTATATGGTGCTCCCCTCTAGCTTTCCGGCAAGCATCTCCCTTGTCGACGAATAATCTAGAGAGAACTTTGTTCTTGAATAGTTTCTCAATTATCATTTCAAGAATTTTATGATCGATTTTATTATTTTGTGCCAATTTTGGGATACAAAAATGAAAATATTTAGCTTCGCAAAATACCAAACACATAATTTTCACCCTTCAATGATCAAGTAGGTATACAAGTAGGTATATAAGTAGGTATATACAACATACATTCCTGTACAGGGCAACTGACTATTAAAAATCAGAAAACTATTGTTTTTGAGATGAAAACCATTGTTTTTGATATGGATAACTCCAGAACCACCTTGTAAACAAAACTCAATATTTCTCACGATCGGCCCATTCGATATTACACCCCCAATAATCCCGTATACCCCCTACCTCCACGCACCGCTTGGCAACACCGCTCGCCGGTTGCGTCGTCCGTGTCGGCGCGGCCCGCATCCGCGGTGACGTCACGTTCGCGGCCGTCGCTTCCTCGTACGTCACGCGGCGCCCCACCGGGTCAATAAACTGCCTTGAAAGGTCGCGAGGTCGCATCGCCGGCGCGGTTCGGCTACTCGCCGCCCGACGGCGCTGCGACATCGATCCGAGAGCGCTAGCGGTGTTGCCACACGTCCGGAAATTACCGTGATCTACCATAAAATATTCACTGTTGCCCAACGGAATACAGGGTGTTTCAAAGAAGGTGGCCCCATGCTGGAGTAGGTAGAACACTGAACAGAGGCCTATAAATACTGTGACATGTGAAAGAATGATTAACTTGGATGAAATCTCAACCAGTAAGTAGTGACTAGTTTACTAACTAGTGTTCTATACCAATCTAAAATGATGAATAAATGATAACTCCTTATTAGCACCTACACACATAGTAGTGTCATTTTGAACAATGGAGGAGCATTTTGACATCCAGGTAGAGTGAATAATTCAATCAATTTCCGGTGGATCCGACACTGTTTATAGTACGAAATCTACTCGCTACTATTCTATTCCAACTCTCAACTTTTGTGACTATGCAATATTCGGTTATTGAATTTTACTCTAAAGTGATGACATTGAAGACACTAGCTTGGGTCTTGAGTGGAATGTTCAATTTCGAAATTGTTTTTTTGCAACTCTATTTTTGTGTTTATTCAATATATTTTGAGAAATAAATAGAGTAAGTTTGAATATGCTTGCATTGAAAATCTACACTAATTGAATTGAAAAAATCACACTATAATATACTGAACTATAGAGTTAAATCATTAACTCTAAGGCTTAGTGGTCCTCCTGGGAACATATTTCACTATATTTTTTTTACTGTGTAGCAGCAAGCAGTAGATAGCTATTATTTTCGATCAAAATATTCCGAAAACGGTACTCAGTATCAAGTTTTACCAGGGGTATCTCATAAGTGTAGAATTGAATCATGTTCAGGTTCAACTAATATTTGGATGCACCTTTTTTATCGCTGATAACTGCCTGCTACTTTGATCTAGTAGCTAGTGAATTAGCATAATGAGCCGATTTAGTAAAATTTCGTCTGAAAAAAACCACGAAAATATGAGAAAATCACACGGAATCATCAATAAAGGTAATGATTATTGTTGTTTATTTGTATATTGTCGTTGATTTTTCTTGCCAAAAAACACTCAAACTTTTTTTTTTAATTGGATTTATTTACTTACTAACTAAAACATTTTCCATCAGTTATTTCTTTCGAAGAACTGACAATTTTTTCATGTCAGTTTTTCTCGTGAAATTACTGATCGGAAAATGTTTCTCGTTACCAAGAGAAATTCATCCGATAAAAAAAGCTCGAGTTTATACTGTTACAAAAAATAGTCATTTTTTCTGTGACTGGAAAAAAGTTTGGCATTTCATCTCTGTTGGCAGATTATAAAATGTCACTTTCCATAAATTACTTTTTTCCCGTGGGAAAAAAGTAAGTACTTTTTTCCCGGATATATATCACATATACAGGGTGTCCGCTAAAAGGAGGTCAATCCATTAACCACATATTCCTTGAACAAAAACAATATGAGTTTCTCAATATCATTTTTCATTTTAGCCCTTCATATTCGGTATACAGGGTGTCAAAGTTGGAAATTAAAAACTGTTTTTTTTCTAATTACTCGCGTATTTGATAAGATATTAATATCAAAATTGGTACATTACTTCAGCACAAAGAGTTACATCGTGTGAGGAAAACAAAACAGAAAATAACTGTCAAATATTCAAGATACTGGGGGTCAAGTTCACACTTACCCCCATATTTTGTTTGTACGTGCGCTAATGACTTCCTATCTATTTTCCTTCAAGTGTTCAATCATTTTTGAGTATTTTTTGTTTCCTGTAGAATTTCGATTGAATCATTTGTTTTTAAGATAATTCGAAAAGTACTGGTTATTGTTTGATGCCTATGCGGCTTAGGTAATCTCATAATTTTCACATACTGCTATTTATTTCGTCGAAATTGAAAGAGGGCGTATCTTTTCACGTACGAAAAGGTAAATATGGAAATACCGGGTGCTCGGAGCAAATGTACTAAAATAATTTTTACAAAAAAAAATTCAAAAAGTGTGAAAATTATTTTAATACATTCGCTCTGAGCACCCGGTATTTCCATATTCACCTTTCCGTACGTAATAAGATACGCCCTCTTCCAATTTCGACGAAATAAATAGGAGTATGTGAACATTATGAGATTACCGTAAGCCGCAAGGCATCAAACAATAAGCAGTACTTTTCGAATTATCTTAAAAACAAATAATTTTATCGGAATTTTACAAAAATCAAAAAATACTCAAAAATAATTGAACACATGAAGAAAAATAGATAGGAAGTCATTAGCGCACGTACAAAAAAATATGGGGGTAAGTGTGTACTTGACCCCCAGTATTTTGAATATTTGACAGTTATTTTCTGTTTTGTTTTCCTCACACGATGTAACTCTTTGTGCTGAAGTAATGTACCTATTTTGAGATTAATATCTTATTAATTACGCGAGTAATTAGAAAAAAAAGTTTTTAATTTTCAACTTTGACACCCTGTATATCGAATAAGAAGGGCTAAAATGAAAAATGGTATTTAGAAACTCATATTATTTTTGTTCAAGGAATATATGGTTAATGGATTGACCTCCTTTTAGCGGACACCCTGTATATACACTTTTGATGGCTTTTGTTGTGCTATAGTTCCGAAAAATGAGTCAATAATACCGTCTCCGAGAAAGAACTGCAAGTCCTTTTATCTTCCATTCGACTTCGCGGTTACGTATATTACTAAACAACCATTGAAGTCGCAATTTTTTGAAATGAAATCACAGAATTAGACTGACAGAAGTGACATCAGATATTTGATTACTTCAAAAGAATGATAAAGATACCTACAACGCAGGTGTCCCTATATACTGTTAAAAACTTAAAATTTCACGTCGATAATATTCAGATTTCAAAAAAATGTAATATATATTCTCAATATTGATTCGTCCTTATTTCTGCCACAGGAAAAAATAGTGTATACACGGGAAAAATATTAGATTTTAACTCACGGTTTTTTGTCTCCCTCCGCTACGCGTCTGGAGACAACACAACCTGGAGCTAAAATCTACTACTTTTTTCCCTTGTATAATAAATATATTATTTCTATCTATACGTTCTAACTACTTCATGAAACAATTTTCAATCCAAAAGTTTTTGATGAAAAATTACTGTGTGACTACCTCGTCGGTCTAAAATTCCTTTCGAAATCTCGTATAAGATTCACTTCATTCATACAGAAAAAAAATCTACATTCCGTGAAAGTATCAGATGATACATTATAAGATATCATAATCGGATACTGTCGAGAAAGCGTATTATTTTCACGCACCGTGAATCTTGTTTCCAAAAATTGTTAGGTTGCTTTCAATGGAGCCAGAGATGCGATGAAAAAAAATCGACATCCGATACACTGGTATTGACGATGGTTTCTTTCTTTTGTTACAGGTAAGAGCACAGCAGACGAGATGTTACGTAAGGCTCGACCGGATTGGCATAAAGGCGAAAAATAACCTTTTGTCTATGCCATCATGGATTCTCCGGTATTGGTAATACAGGGTAAAGTTACAGATTATCAGTTATTTTCATTTCTCTAGATTTTTTTGTTACTTTCTCTCCTCGTGTATAAAAATAATAATATGAGTAGTAGTAGAAGTATATTATTATGTACTTAATGTACTGAACTATATAGCTAGCTAGTTAACTCGGGAACTCTAAACCTTAGTGGTGCATCTGGGAACAAGTTTGTTGAAATGCACTAATAGAGTTGGCAACGTCGAAATCACGTTCACCCTATAAGTCATAAGTCATGTTAATATTATGTTCCATGTTGTTCTGCAATCTGTCAAAAAAAATTCAGAAAAACAAAAAACTGTACAAAAAGTATTGCAACAGACGCTATAAGAAAATGTACTATTAGTATCATTATCAAGAATAAACCAAAGAGGAACGGTGTTCATAATAATTATAGAAGGACTATTCATTCAAGAAGAAAACCAAGTTTTCAACAAAGTTTAGTGTTCATTCTCATTCTATTTATGAAATCTACGATTTCCAATGGAATCAATTTTCTTGTTACAGCAGAAAGAGTATCAAATTGTCTACGTTTACACAAAGGACCCCGCACCATTTACATTGAAATCATGTCTACGGTGAAATTTTGTGAAAATTTAGGAAGAAGAAGTTATAAGCTCTTGAAGCCGAACGAGATAACCTCTACCAGAACAGCACATCCTTTTTGGCTAATATTATAACAGCCAAAACCATATTATAGACAGGGTGTGCTGTTCTGGTAGAGGTTATCTCGTCTGGCTTCAAGAGCTTATAACTTTTTTCAACGGGCATAACGGACCTTGGACCGAAGGACATTTCCTGTTTAGCATGATTTGATCTATCCAATCCTAGATTTTCATAAAATTTCACCGTAGACAAGGTTTCAATGTACATGGTGCGGGGTGCTTTACAAAATATATAAAATCCCAATTTTCAGGGCATACTATAGAATAGAATGTAATAGAATAGAATTTATTCATCACTGAAATTTCACATACACCTACAGAATAGTATATACATTTAAAACTTATTGGACTAGTCAAAAACAGGAACAAAAACATGGAAGTATACAATTAAAAGCATAAAATACATATAATGGGAGTCAAATTCTCTAAAACCTAGCATCTAAAACTTTGGAATGAAATAACTATAGAAATAGATTATTCATCATAGATTTGCAATAATGTTGAAAGATTTTATAGAATACTTACATTAGAATAGTCAAATTATGAATTGAGGAATTCATCAATTCCATAGAACTGTTTATCACATAGGAAAGTATGCAAGTTCTTCTTGAAAATAGTTATTGTGCTACTTGTATATCCACAAAACTTCTTATTTGATTGAAACACTTAATGCCTACATATTTCGGCGAATTTTGGCAAACTCCAAGTCTAGAGTAGTGTTGGCACGTCACGATTTTTTTGAAATTCTGTTTCATTTTCTTTCATATACATTATCAACTGGAAAATATACAGACAGGGAAGTGTGAGGATTTGAAGTTGTTTGAATAGTGGTTTACATGTTGAATGTGGGGGAGCTTTGTAAATAGCCCTCAATACTTTTTTGTGAGCGAAATGCTTGAACAAAATAACTGGAAGAACCCCAGAAAATCAATCCATATTGCAGGGTGGATTGAACCAACCCAAAGTAGAGAATTCTCAAAGTGTTAAATGATAAGGTTTCTCTCAAGTTTCTTATTATGTAGCAAGTAGTGCTTAACTTAGAGCATAGTGTATCTATTATGCTTCCCAGGTCAATTTTTGATCTAGAGTTTTACCTAAAAATTGTATGGTTTCTGTGCTATGGATAGAGCAGCCACAAACATTCAAGTATAAATTGTAATCAGGTGAGACATTTTTTGGCAGAAAGCGCATGTGGGATGTTTTTGTTACGTTCATCTTGAGTCCATTATCTAAACAGTATTTATTCAATTCTTTGGACGCATTATTGCTTGTTTCAACAAGATGCCATAAATATTATTTCTAGAAAATATTTTTCAGTTGAATATTTTCATCAACACACTTTCAATACTTTAAATTCTACTCCTCTTTTGTTTGGTTATCTATAAATAAAAAGCGTGTTTCTTTAGTTTTTTGAACTATTCTCTTAATATTCTACTTCTTTCCAGTTCGGCAATCTATCTCTTCATTTTTTTAAACTACTCTTCATTTTCTACTCACTTCTTTTCAGTTTGGGTATCTATAAAAAGGTGTTTCATCAGTTTTTCAAACTACTATTTATTACAAAGCTCTTTCGCCATATTGAATCCGTCGTCTTGAATTTCCCAATTTTGAAAAACAAATCATAATCTCCGACACCGAAAACCCCAAGATACAAATTTTGAAAGAATCGGGTCATAATAATAACAAAACTCGGTTTCCATATTGGATCCGCTATCTTTAATTTCCTAATTTTGACGAAGGAATCATAATCTCCGACCCCGAAAAACCCCCCCGATATCAATTTCGAATAAAATCGGATCATAATTACAAAACTCGTCAGCCATATTGTATCCTCAATCTTGAATATTCGAATTTTGATAAAGAATCATAATCTTCGACCCCAAAAACCCTCAGATTTTAAATGTAATCGAATCATAATTACAAAACTCGTTCGCCGTACTGGATCCGCCATCTTGAAGTTCCCAATGTTGACGAAGGAAACACTCACCCACTAGATAACCTATAGGTATAGGTATACCTCCACACTCACATTTACAGTTATGGCAAGGTGCACCATATGTGTGATCCGTCTTTCTTTCCCTTACAACATAACAGCATCTCCAGCCATCTGCGCTGTATCAAATTCCGCTTCCAAACTTCCTTATACCCAACAATAATAATTATCAGACAAGACGCGATTCGTGGGAAATCCTCTCTTCGATTTCGAAAGAAACGGTGGGCATTTTTTTCGTGGTGCGGAGGAGGTACCAGTCGAGATAATGTACCGTACCCAGATATTGAAATGTTCCACCTACAATGGGTTGCGACCGGTTGCGTGCAAGATGTGACAGATGACCGACCCTAGAGGTAATGGGTTGCGTGCAAGAACTGTCAGATGACCGACACTGGAGGCAAAATATTGAAACACAAACGTCACTTTACTTATTTGTTTACAAGTGATTGAAATAGTTTTTCACAATTATTTTGGCATACGAATCGTATTTTTCCGCTATTCATCAATTCGCTCATGCCATCACATTATGCTGTTGTGAAATGCACAACAACTGCAGCGGAAGACGAAGTAATCCGGTTGGTACAATATGATTCAAAAGTAAGTACCTACTATAGTCACTCACATATAGTTTTCATTATTGAAATTTGGTAATTTCTCTGATTTCTCATCGGAATTCTTTCTGCGATAGAAGCTAATAGAAATACATCTGAAATTTCTAAGATAATGCCAGAAAATTGGATTCATGCAATCAATCGGGAGGACTGGTCTGACATGCTGACGATCGTGTGTGTTGTAGACAGTTTCAATCTATTAGCAGTATTAGCTTGTATTGCAGAAGTGACAGAAGGCAGAAGGAATTTTAATAAGGAATGACAACATTTCATAATGATAACTATGTGAGATTACTATTTATCTACAACTATGGAGTCATTCATACATTGCTTACTCGATTTTCGACATTTAATGGCAGTCATTATTGTGATGAATCGAGTAATGAGAGTAATAATGACAGTAGGGTGGCGTAATAATTTGACATCCCATCGTCTTGTCAAATTCAACTAGGTAGGTATTCGTTCTATTAGTTCGCAAATCCACCGTACCATTGTTTTCGTAGTTTTAAACATCTTAATTCTACAAATACACGGAAAAATAAGGATCCACTGTTTTCCATCTCCAACAGTGACTATCATCATGAGTAACCATCTTGAGTAACCATAACCATAAAATAGGACTTGACACTTGCAGATTTGCTCACACCTTAGATCCTGTATGATCTAAGGCACACACTAACACTAATATGGCTACAGGCTATTGGAATAGATTAGTACAGACCAATCAGAACCATGGAATTTCATTGTTGATAACTAGCTTCTAGAGACAGGGTACTACAATCAATCATCGCGGTGGGGGAACGCTACAGCGGAAGCAAAAAATGAATAATCTGCAATAGTATATGATTCATTTTACAACTGAAAAGTAAAATATCATATAATAAATACCTGGTAAGATTGACTGATATGTGATTGCACGACTTTTTTCCTGCTAATAAAAGTTATATCCAACATTGTTTATCAAATTTTCACAATCAAAATTATTGAAATAAGTTATAAGCTGTTCGTTGAATGGAATATTTGTCAATAAATTCTCGATGGAATTAATGAGTATTCAAAATCAGATTTAGTGATTTTGCAATATAATAACTTTCATTTTTTTCAAAGATATATTTCTGAACTCTCAGAGTTGCTTTGATATTTGAATAGTTGTAGATAAAGTATAGTATTCTACTTGCGCATAATGACTATTACCCACTCAGATGATTACAGCACTCGCCTTCGGCTCGTACTGCAACTTTCATCTTCGTGGGTAATAGCCATCATTATGCGCTCGTTGAATAATATACTATTACCTGAAAAATCATATTCTTTAGTCTCTTGCTGCATTTTTTGTGCATTGTACAACAGCACAAGGCGAAGGCATGCTCGAATTAATGAATAGCGCAAAAAACACGATTCGTATGCCAAAAACTAGTTCAATCCTTTGATTCCTCTGTAACCAAGTAAAAAAGTGAGGTTGTGTTTCAATAATTCACAGAAGAATGAGGTTGTGTTTCAATATTTTGCCTCCAGGGTCGGTCTTCGTGCACGCGACCTATACATTGAAACACAACCTCACTTTTCTTATTTGTTTACAAAGAATTTGAATAGTTTTTCACAATTATCTTGGCATACGAATCGTGTTTGTCAGCTATTCATTAATGGAAGCATGCCATCATTATTGTGCTGTTGAACAAAGCACAAAAAATGCAGCGAGAGACGAAGGAATTCGATTTTTCTGGTAGGTACATTGTGATCTAAAAGTAATACATGTTGTCATTTCTCATTGGATTTCCGTCTGCAATAGAAGCTAATAGAAATACTCGTGAAGTTTCTAGAAGAAGGCCAGAAGATTGGATTCATGCAATCAACGGGAGGACTGGTCTGACATGCTGAGGAAATATGATCGTGTGTTGTAGATATTTTCACTCTATTAGCAGTATCAGCTTCCAGAAGTAATTTTAGTGAGCAATGACAAAATTTCATAATGAAAACTATGTGAGATCACTATTTACCTGAGAAATCATATTCCTTCGTCTCTCGCTGGATTTTTTGTGCGTCGTACAACAGCACAATGTGATGGCATGCTTGAATTAATGAATAGCCCTAAAAACACGATTCGTATGCCAACATTTTATGGAAAACTATTTTATTCCTTTGATTCCTTTATAAACAAATAAGAGTGAACACCATTTCAAGCTTCTGCTCTCGTCAGGAGGACGAAAAAGGTTGAAATGAACATATTTTGATACATTCTTTCTGTGGCTCATGTAAAAAGAATTATTTGACTTGCCTGTTGCTTACTTGTTCATAACTAGTTTCGAGAACTTAAAACAGATGTCATCTTGTTCCCAAGGAGTTTGACTCAGATATTATGTTGACGACATTTTTGCTATTTTCGTTACCAAAAAATGCGATCTACATTGAATTCTCGATTTGAACCAATTATACAATAAAAACTGAGCACGTCTGAAAACCGTTCCCCCCTACTAATTTTAGAAGCATCTGGTATATCGCAACAAAATTCGGAAGGGTCAAATAAGAGGTGAAAACCTAACTTTTTATGAAAAAACGACAATCAAAGCACCATCTTGAATAATTTTGTTAAATGGAACACCCCGTATATTCTCGAAATCTCCTCATTATTATCAACAGTCTAATGTATTGAAAAGGAATATTCTCAGATGAATGATGAACATACAAAAATGGATATATTTATATAAAGCAATACATTGAGAATTCGCATTCTCTATGTGATGAAAATATTTACTCTTTTTCAGTTGATTCAATAGAAAACAACTACTTTCCTGGCTATATGCCACGACGAACATTGAATTATATCTATTGAACACACACGATAAGAGTTTGAAAATAAAATATAAAAACTTCAATTTCAGAAGTTTCGAAGCAATCTTTATTGAAAGCAACATTTGAGTTTAGTCCATGGTTCATGAAAATACCCTATAGCTGGAAAGTTGAGATGTTTATGGCATATGTTCATGCGGACTTCTTTCTAAAAAATGAGCTAAGGAACCATATCCTATATTTTTAGCCATCAATTAAATTACAACCTGTATTTTGTATTCTTGTACCCAAGGCGGTGGATCGTTTTAAATTCAGTATACTGTACCTAAACCTTGCAATCGGGCAATTCTTTGAAATACCTCTTAACAAAAACATACCTGCTGCTATGAATGAGTGGGTATACTATAGGTTCAAAGGAGACAATAAAACAGTTTTTTATTCTTCAAGGAAGAGAGGTTCAGGTTCGCTGATATAATCTGCCATTTTTATACAGTGAACCCCATAAAGAAATCATCATATATAGTTTATCCGAAAATATTTGTGATAATGATGTAATAATACCTATATCAAAATGTATTTTTTCTACTACTGCTATGTACCGCATTTCTACGAAGGCGTAGAAGGGCCAACAACTTTATTTTTATGGAATTGCCACTTCGAAGTGGCAATTGCCACTTTGAACTGACAATTGTCACTTTGAAGTGACAATTGCCACTTAGAACTGGCAATTGCCACTTTGAACTGGCGATTGCCACTTTGAACTGACAATTGCCACTTTGAACTGGCAATTGTAATTCAGAGATCTGAATATCTCGAAAACTGAAATAAAAACTTGAAACTTCAACGCTCTGTAGATCGGTAATGAAGCTTTTGCGGACACATGTTCATAGAACAAAGTCTTATTTTGACCTGAAAAATTAGCCTCCGAAATCTTGATATTGAATTTTTAAACACCCCTGTATACAGGGTGTCCTTAAAAGGTCTTTACAAAAACTTGTCACATATTCCTCAGACCAAAACAATTCGATACAAGCGAACTCACCTCAGTACAAAGTTGTTTAGTTTGGGAGCTAGACGGCTCTGAAGTTACAATTTTCAAATCGTTTTTGCTTCATAACTTTGGAACGGTTCATGAAATTTCACTCAAATTTGATACGTTGGCATAGCTTCATTGTGCAATAATAGTATATTACATAACAAGAGTTGTAAAACGCATATTACGCACGAAGTGGAGAGAGTTACACACGATGCCGCATAGCGGCGAGTGTGTAACTTTACAAGTGCGTAATTGCCTTACAAGTCGAGAATTGTACTATACTTTTTCTACGACTACACTATATTCTCTTCCGGATGATAGCAAAAAACACATTATATAAAAATATAAAATTAACATCCATGATGGTTATTTATTGTGACAGTGCAGCACGAGAGATCCTGTAATCGTTATTAAGAATAACAAAAAAAAAGTTTTCCAACTGCGCTCTGAACCGTCGACCTTCGAGTTCGGATCCAGCTCTTCCTACAACTGAGCTATCACCATTATATGTATATACTTCGTATTAGTAGATATTTTATGAATATCATTTCGAAGATTGATCTTTTCCAACTTCCTGTTATTCAAAGGAAAAGGAATTCATCAATTCAATGTTGAGAATGTGTTATTTCAAAAATTACCTTCATGAATAAATTTTCATCAACAGGAGCATTCTGCAGAAAATAATTGATCTGTTCAGCATTAAGAATTTTTGATTTTCTTCTTCGGAATTCATCCGATATCCTTTTGAGGAAATGGGAAATGTTGTTATGTTAATAATGTGATTGATATTTAGTGTTGATCGTAACATGGAATTTATCGACCAGAGTGATGATGATTTCATCGAATTTGATAATTCTTGAAAATATACTAAAAGGATATATTTTCCGAAAATGACACCGTATTATTTCTAATTCTCCAGTCCAGGAATTTTTGATGTGCTGTTTCGTATCATTCACGAGACTTAGCGGGTAGCAATTCATTTTTAGCCATTCTAGCTTTTTCCAACATTTCTGGTGGTATAGAAATAATTTTCTCATCGTCATCACTTGACATAATTATTTTTAACTGAAATCGAGGATATTATCAATAGAAAATAATCATATTTTCAAACAATATAACTTACTTGCTTTCGGTTTCGGTGGATAGCGGATAGCTGGATTGATTGATAAAAAGATGAGTACCTAACCACCTAGCTACTGACATAAATGAAATTGTTAATTGTTATTGACACATCGCCTAAGCAACAAAACAAAGTCATCTATCAACATACCTATGAAAACCGTGCGATCGCTCTCTTTACGCACACGTGTGTAAGGAGAAGCTTACTGCCATTGTTTTGTGTACAATATTCATCACTTACAGACACAGTAGTAGTCGTAGGAAAAATATTTTACAGTTCCAAAAATTAATAATTTGTTTGTTAATTTGAACGTTGACAATAAGAAAACAACGAACCGAACATCTCTCTGGTAATCCGTATGACTAATGGCATCGTTAAAAGAAAGCAGGCATCTCGGTGATATGAAAAAAATAAAACGTTGCCAGTTAATTTGAACGTCATTTGCCAAAGAGTGGCTGCAAATGGAGCACCGAAACCTGAGACGTCTTCTTGTCTTCGTCATAAACAAATCGAGTCGGTAGCATTCGAGCTTTTCCTTTTTGGCAAAAGAAAGGTGCCGTTGAAAATGGCAAATTGGTTTCGAGATTGATGTTCTGACGTGAAAATCGCGAGGTCAGTGACCCTCATTCCTCTCTTTCATTTCTCTCTATAATCAGACCAATTTGTCGTCATGGCAAGTGATCACAGATCACACAATAATTTCGGTTTCATCTCAATGAAATTTTCGATGAAGAAAACAATGGGATTTTGTACGGTTTGTTACTTTATGATATCATAAATGGCTAGAGCTTGTTATTCTATACTGGAAACATATATTTTCCTACGAGCGTGCGCAAAGTAGTACTTCTCCGCACTCATTTGCGTACGCAAAGTAATACATTTCCGCACTCAGTGACGAAAAACTGTAATATGCACCTCGGCGAAAAAATGTTTATTGTCTCGCCTGATTGCTAGCCTCGGCTACCATTTTGCAGACTCGACTTTAATAGACAGTTGTTCGTCCTTGGTACATACATAACTATTTCGTGAATTTTCCATTAGGTTCAGAGAGGGATAGATAGGACTCTCTCTATAACATTACCGTATCAATGAAAACTTTCGAAACAAAAAACAGATTCAAAAAAACATGAACAGGTTCGAGGTTCAGCGGTAACTGAAACTGATGTTGCACAATCGTAATAAGAAACAATAAACAATGACGTTATGTCCTATCCGTGAAAGAAACAAACGAATAAACGTTGTTTTTTCGAGGATTCACCGTTTTTTAATTACCAACGAGATAAAATCACGATTGCGCTGTGTATATGTGTACGGAGATTGCATAACAGTTGCAGATGAGAAGAATGAAGAATGACTCGAAAACATATGATTGGAAGAATATAAATCTTCGTCAGTTTCACAGGATGAGATTATTTATAATTTCACCTTTGGAGAAATCCGGCAATAATATTTCAAATATCAATTCAGTCTATTGAATTTTTATTCTAAACTTCAAGTTAACAGAATGGGATTTTTGAAAAGGAATATTGACTTATAATCTCCCTAGCAGCAGAATTATTGCCGATGATTTTATTCAAGGTAAAAAAAAATTATCGGAAATTAATTTTGCTGTGTGGTAGAAGAAGAAAACTGCATGAATTGGAGTTGCTTTCAATATGATGAGAAGATGAACCCTACTACCAATTTTGCGTCTCAAACAATAAAATTAACAGCAGGACTCAGGGAGGCAATTGCCCCTCCCTGCCCCTCCTAAATGACGCCCATGATTACAAACTTGACCACCTTGTATAGTATGGTTTTGAGAAACATTTCCGAAAAATAATCATAATCTAACTTCCTACGAGTGTTTGTGCATGAAGGGAAGGTCACATATTCATCTCGACATTCTCAGAAGAAGAAAATTACTTTCATAATGCCCCTTGCTAGATATACAGGGCACCAAAGTTTGAATTTGAAACTGCAGGCAACAAAGTTCCTGTTTTCGCCTTCTGTCGATGCAAGAAAAATTTTACATTTCAATGTTGAAGATGAGAGCAAATTCGTTTCCGAAACGTCCAAACAAGCATAGTGAAATATTTAGGTTTCTTCAATAAGCACAACACTTCTTCAAACATTTTTCAAAACAAGGTAGTGTGAATACTCAAAGGTTTCACTGACCATG
This sequence comes from Phaedon cochleariae, assembly GCA_918026855.4. Taxonomy (NCBI): domain Eukaryota; kingdom Metazoa; phylum Arthropoda; class Insecta; order Coleoptera; family Chrysomelidae; genus Phaedon; species Phaedon cochleariae. The sequence goes on along the minus strand of OU896710.1, from coordinate 5,520,491 downwards.
ATGGATGGAATTGCTCTTTCACGTTCTCTTATAAGATAAAATTTGAGGTTAGAACCCTTTTCCACCCAAAGTTCCACACTTTAGCAATTCTGACGTCACCTCTGTTCAAATTTTCATGCGGAAGGCACAATCACACGGATTTCAATCATTTAAATTGTTTTAAAGTGGCGTACCTAATTTTTTTCCAGTTTTTTGTTCAATTTTCGGGATAAAATTTATTGTGAATTAAAAGAATTAGGAAAATCTAATGTCTAATACTTATTTCAAAAATACCTCAGAGTGCTTCCCCAAAGTAATTTGACATCATGTATACAGAGACGTAATAGCCCAAAAAGAAATTACGACCTTCTTAGGGCCGTCAACTTTACTTTTTCGAATGGAAACACTTGTTTTGTTTTTAATTGTTGAAATCTGCCTTCAATTCTAAGTATGTTTTATGTACCATCATGTCCTCTGAATGAAATTAACAATTATCGAATCGAATTATGCATTATAAAAGTCATATTTAGCTTTGTTCAAGGAATTTACGGAACTCATAGATTGAAGATGCGAAACTCTTACGTAGGTATTCGATACGTATTTTTGTTATTGCGGTGATTTACTATGCATTGAAATATTTCGTGTAAACACAACTCGAGACTTCTACACACATCGGGGAAATCAGAACGAATAATCAAGGTCGATTTTACTATAAGTCTGACTCTGACATCATTAGTTTACAGAGAAATACTACTAATACTACTGATGCCATACGAGAGATTCATTGATATTTTTCATCTGTACGTCATCAAGGACGCCGTAATATATCGCGCTTTATCAATATTTTTGTTTGCGAACATAAACTTGCAGTACGAAATTTCCAACTCATGGCTTATGGGATCGTGTTGTAGTTTCTACGCGTTTTCTATAATGCGTACTACTATATGTACAGGGCGATGTTTCCTATATACAAACGTATAAACCGGGTGGTCCATTTAAGACTATCCACCCTCGATATCTCTCAGAATTATTATTTTACAAAAAAACCTTTTGACGCAAAATAATGAAACTGGCAGTGTAAAGTTTTTTGAATTCCAACAAGTCATTCTCGAGATATTCGAGTTCGATGGTATGTTTTTAAATTGCGAGTAATTGAATGTACAGAATGAATTGCTGCTGCGTTTGAAGAATTTTGTCAGTGACAATTTGTATTAAGAAAAGTTTGGAGAAGAGAAATAAACGTATATAGAAAAAAATATCAAATTTTCACTTAGGTTTGGAGGTTTCGGGACCGAATCTGCTCCCGTTTTCAACATAAAAAATGGTTATTTGAATAGCAAATTCGTATCTGTCTTGAAACTTTTCAGTTCTCAGTGACAATAATTGGTGACGTTGGCAATCAAATGAGTTACAGGATGTTTTCATTAATTTATCTTGAATTTACCATTTTTATTTTCAGATTTCAGTAGTGAATACCATGTTCTGTCTATATCAACTGAACTGAAAATTTGTCTCCGTTCAGAAGAATGCAAGCAGATTCCTTGATTTTTTTCTTCTGGTGGTTATCTTCTTTTCCAATGATTTTAATATTATTCCACTCTGCCATATGTTGCCGGTCTTCAGTAAGGCATAGATCTGAATACATACATACTTAGATCTATGAGTTAGGATATGTTCAGCTAATTTCGATTTATCGATGTGTCTTTTCTTTATATTGTACTTATGTTCCTTCGTCCTTACTGAAAGAGGTCTCTTGGTATCACCTGTATAAAACTTTCCACAAACACAAGTTATACTGTAAATAAAATTTTTTGACGATTGTTCTTCATTTTTCGGCTTTGTTTGAGTTAGAATTGATCTCATTGTATTTTCAGTGTTGAACACAGTTTTCACTTGAAATTTATCACCAACACGTTTTATTTTTCCAGATATGCCGGGAATGTATGGTATTATATTTGTCGTTATTGATGGTTGATTTTGTTATGGTTGACCCTGGTTGTTTTCATTTTGATGAATCGTCCTATCGACAAAATTCTTTGGATAGGAATTATTGAAAATTTGTTGGTCAGATGATATTGATTTGGCTCTATCATGGAGTGATTTGATTATTCTTTTCTTAATACTTTTCTGATGATTTTATTGAAAGTTCAAGTATTCCCGGCATATCTGAAGAAATTAAACGTGTTGGTGATAAATTCCAAGTGAAAACTGTGTTCGAAACAGAAAATACAATGAGATCAATTCGAACAAAGCCTAAAAATGAAGAACAATCGTCAAAAAATTGTATTTACAGTAAACCTTGTGTTTGTGGAAAGTTTTATACAGGTGAAACCAAGAGATAGCTTTCAGTGAGGACGAAGGAACATAAGTACAATATAAAGAAAAGACACATCGATAAATCGAAACGAGCTGAACATATCGTTACGACCCTGGCAATCGATCCCAGCTACCTGCGGGAACGGGAAGTAAACAAGGCCATATTTCTTGGAATAGTAATTAGGTGATTCGACGGCTATTGAGATGACTCGAGAAGATTATCGACCTGTTCACGATATTTCGAGTGGAATCTAGACGTTTTATTAGGTAGTATAAATAGTTGTTGTTAGGGACAGGAAGGGAAGTCTTTATTCGGAAGCGTTATAATAACGATCGAAGAAGTGTTGTGAATCGGAAGTGTTTAGTACGAGTATTGTAATTATTGTATAGTAGTGTTCAGAATAAATCGTTTTAAGTGTTATACCGAGTGTTAAGTTATTACGGACCCAGAGTAAAATCGTAACAGTGGTGTCAGAAGTGTGGATTTCCGAGGACATTTGAATACGTATGGTGAATACAAGGAGTACGTCATACGACACGATGGAAGACATTATAAAATTCATGAAAAATCAGTTCGCAGAACTAGAGACACGACGACAGGAAGATGAGAAACGTCGTCAAGAAGAGTTACAGAAAATTCTAGAACATCAAGAAAAAGAACGAGAACATCAGAAAATCTTCTTCGAACAAATTCTGCATAAAACTGATAAGCAAATGGATGAGTTAAAGACAGATGTCACCAGAATTGATGACAAGCTTAACCAGGAAGTTTCAAGAATAGATTCCATGCTCGATGCAATCGAAAGAAATGTAGCGAATCAGATCACCTCGCTACGAAGTCAAGATCGCCGTGACAGAGTTGCCACATCGGGTTCTTCCGTGAAACCACCAACTTTTGATGGACAGTCGCCTTGGTCTATGTATCGCCGACAATTTGAGGCTGCAGCAAGTGCAAATGGGTGGAGTGACGAGGAAAAAGCTACTGCACTCATAGTAGCTCTGAGAGGACCAGCTTTGGGAATGTTACAGTCGATCCCAGTTGAACAACAAAACCACTTCGGAGATTTAGTGGCTGCGCTAGAACTCAGGTATGGTGACCAACATCGAGAACAGCTTTACCGGGCTCAGATGAAAAATCGTGTGCAGAAGTCTGGAGAGAGCCTACAGGAGTTCGAAGCAGATGTGAGAAGACTGACTCAATTAGCCTACCCAGAGGCACCAGAGGACTTCAAAGAACAACTGGCGGTGCAGGTATTCATCGACGGGCTGAGAGACTCAGAAAAACAGAAGACTCTGAGGCTTACACACTTTAAGAGGAGTGGTGAAGCCCTAGTAAGATCTCTGGAGGTAGAAGCGGCCTTCAACACCTCTAGGCCAAAAGTGAGAGCTGTGTCCATCGAGGAGCCTTCCGAAGACGTGGACCCAGTGGCGAAAATGTTGAGAAAAGTGCTTGAGGAACTCAAAGAAATTAAGAGTGGGTCTAGTAACCAGCGAAATAGATCCTGCTATCGCTGTGGCAGAACTGGACACCTGATAAGGGACTGTAAGGTGAGAGTACCACCACGATCTTCTTCACCTGCAAGGACGCCATCACGGTCGTACTCACCTGCGAGGACTAGGTCATCTAGTGAGTCCTCAGATAGATACCAGGAAAAACTAGAACTAGCCAGCGTATCGGGGCGCATGCTGGCTAGTAATAACGAAGCCCCCAGGGTCATTAACATCAAAAGGATAAGAAGTACAACTGATAGCCTGAACATCAAAGGAAAACTACACCAGAATGCAGATGCCATGTCCAGAAGACCTTGTTCGGAAACCTGTAAGCATTGTCTGCGCATTGAACATCGAGAAGGAACCGCTGATGTTAGAAAAACCAGACTTGTGACCGATGATAAGTGGACAGCAGCACACATGAGACGAGATCAGGAGAACGATCCGAATATCGCCGATTTTCTACGTTGGAAAGAAAGAGGAACAGAAAGACCGACATAGAAGGATATCTCGGATAAAGGGCCTGCTTTCAAGGCGATGTGGGCACAATGGGACTCACTAGTTGTGGAGAATGGATTATTGAAGCGAGTTTGGGAATCAGCTGATGGTAGATCAACAATTTCTCAGCTGGTTGTGCCCCACATCAGAGTTAATGAAGTTCTGGAAGGAGTCCATGGCGGAAAATCTGGTGGACATTTTGGAGTTAACAAGACATTGAATAAAATTCGAGAAAGATTTTACTGGGTTCAATGTCGTGACGACGTGGAAAGTTGGTGTAGAAGATGTCCTGTATGCGAAGCCAGTAAAGGTCCCAGAACGAGATCAAGAGCTGGAATGAAGCAATACAATGTGGGTGCACCGTTTGAAAGGATCGCCATCGATGTAGCCGGACCATTCCCTTTGACTGATGATGGAAATAAATACATCTTGGTTGCTATGGACTACTTCAGTAAGTGGGTAGAAGCATACGGCATGCCAAACCAAGAAGCCTCCACAGTTGCCAGGATATTGGTCGACAACATGTTTTCACGGTTCGGAGTACCAATGGAATTACATTCTGATCAAGGGAGAAATTTTGAGTCGAACTTATTCAAAAAGGTCTGTGATCTAATGGGAATCAGTAAGACGAGAACAACTCCACTACATCCACAATCCGATGGCATGGTCGAAAGATTCAACCGAACTATGGAAGATCATCTTTCCAAAGTAGTCGAAGAGCATCAGAGGGACTGGGACAGGCATCTTCCCTTATTCCTGATGGCGTATAGAGCAGCTGTCCATGATTCAACGAAGCTAACTCCAGCTAGTATAGTCTTTGGAAGAGAACTCCGCTTACCTTGTGACTTGGTGTTCGGTTCACCAAGTGTTGAAGAAAAGGAAGTACAAGACTACGCAGATGAGCTCCGGAATGCCTTGATGAAAACTCATGAGACTGCTCGGAAAAGATTGAAATTAGCAAGTGACAAAATGAAGGCACGGTACGATCTCAAAGCCAATTCAGAGGGATTCTTCGAAGGAGATCGAGTTTGGCTGTATAATCCTCGACGGAAGAAAGGCGTATCACCCAAATTAACACCATCTTGGGAAGGACCGTATACGGTGTTGAAAAGGATCAACGATGTGGTCTACAGAATCCAACGCAGCCCTAGGACAAAGATGAAAGTCGTTCATCTTGAAAGACTGAAGCGCTACCATGGTGAGGAGAGTTCTGTTTTTTTGATCGGGACGATCAAATTTGAAGAAGGGGGTAAATGTTACGACCCTGGCAATCGATCCCAGCTACCTGCGGGAACGGGAAGTAAACAAGGCCATATTTCTTGGAATAGTAATTAGGTGATTCGACGGCTATTGAGATGACTCGAGAAGATTATCGACCTGTTCACGATATTTCGAGTGGAATCTAGACGTTTTATTAGGTAGTATAAATAGTTGTTGTTAGGGACAGGAAGGGAAGTCTTTATTCGGAAGCGTTATAATAACGATCGAAGAAGTGTTGTGAATCGGAAGTGTTTAGTACGAGTATTGTAATTATTGTATAGTAGTGTTCAGAATAAATCATTTCAAGTGTTCTACCGAGTGTTAAATTATTACGGACCCAGAGTAAAATCGTAACAATATCCTTACTGAAGACGGACAACATATGGCAGAGTGGAATAAAATTAAAATCATTGGAAAAGAAGATTACCACCAGAAGAGAAAAATCAAGGAACCTGCTTCCACGGGAAATGTTCTTCGGAAATCTCTGCTATCATCCCTTCACTAGCAATACCAATCAGACGAACTAGACAAGCCCAGTCAGCACATCCTTTCGTTGTCAACCTCGAAAGATGTCGAACAGCACTTTATCAAGACTCCTTCATCCATAGAACGGCTAGGCTCTGGAATTCATTGCCTGTGGAAGTATTCCCAACAACATATAATCTTCAAAAGTTCAAAAAAAAATCCAATACCTATACCTCCTGTCCCTATCCTCCCTAGGAACGCACGATGTTCTTTGAACATTATAGGGATTCCCTTTCGTGCGCTCCAAGCTATAAAAAAAAATTCGTCTGAACGGATACACGTTTTAGTCATCTGCAAAATCATAGCGGAATATCCGTGATCGACAGATACGCCAATCGAAGTAATTGACGGACGATTTAGTGTCGCAAGACGACGTTTCGCACGTTTTCGGCATCTCTGATGGTAAATTATCTAGAACTCAAACAGCTGGACAATCCGTGCGGCAAAATCGTGAAAGATCGATTGCCATTTAATCTATTTTTCGCGGAACGACGGCAAATTGCTGCCAATTTCGCGCATCACTCAAAACAGAATTATCCAATACGAAATATTGATGATGGTTGATGTACAACGGTACCTATATTATTAGAACATAATGGGATGAAAAAGTCAAACACCAGAACAATTTCAAGAATACATCAGGCTGATTTATTGTGGATGGCATTTTTGACGTTTCTGGTGAACTTAACAACGGATCACTTTGAATAGAACAATATTGAAACACAACCTCACTTTTCTTATTTGTTTACAAGTGATTGAAATAGTTTTTCACAATTATTTTTAAGTCCTAGCAACTTCATTTTTTTAAATGGAACGAACTTTTTCTGCACTAAGAATGGATGCTCCTGGATATGCATGAAAATATGCCAAAACGTCAACAATATTGTTTTCATTCGAAGTAACAGGTTTTGGTAATGTTGGAGGCGCTTTTAACTTTGAGCCATAGTTGATGAAATTATTTTGTAATCTCACAAACTTCCTCTTGTTCATTGGTGTCAATTCAGGATACATTTGGTTGAATTTTCTGCAAGTTCTGGCAATGATTTGATCACATTGTCCGTGTATAATAAATAACTTCATAAGAACTTCTTTTTAATAATCGATATTCGCGTTCATTCTGAGAGACTTTTTGAAACACTGTCAATAAGATTTACTGAATTACTCATCAATGTCACCGAACTGTCATTAGTTTGATATTTCCATGACTATCTAAAATTAACTTTTTCATAAAATTATATTTTTCACAAAAAGCGGCTTTATTAAGAAAACTTGATGATTTAGGTATAGGGACATGCTATGTCATCTTGTAGCATTTTTATTCGTCTTTCAATTTATTGAGTGAAAAACAGTGGGTTCCATTTGAAAAAATGAACTTTTGACCACTTGTATGAACAGCGGATATAATAATAATTTCAGCACGCCCAGTATGATATGGAGCCGACTCCTCGGTGTAAATTGAATACATCAAGCCTGTCCAAACCACCACTATGATATCAACTCTTTATGATTCGAGAGCCCTGAGATAGGTATAGGGATTCATCAACAAAAGAGTATTGTAATAAAAAGGCAATTCTAAAAATTTGTTAATATACGGGGTGTTCCATTCAAAAAAATGAAGTTGCTAGGACTTTTTGATAGAAATGGCAACGTCGCAATTTCGAAAATATTTTAGATCGATAGAACAGGTGATAAAATGTAAGATGCGTAAGATGCGTTGCGTTCTCCATAAACGTCTAACGTACCATCGACCGTGAGTTACCCTGTATATGATAATGAATCATATCAATCCTAAAAATGTGACCGAAAGTGATGTGTTTGTGTATCGTCCCTTGGGTTTCTAAACTCATACACGAAGTAATATCCGACAGAGGAATTCACCACACTTTTGCAGTTTGAAAATCGTGGAGCTTTTGAATGCGATCGTATAGTACAATGCACCTCGACAATGAATTTACTTTACCTCTCCAATAGTAAACGTGAACTTCAAAATGTGGTCAACAATTTCGGACATCGAGGAATGAATATAACCGAAATTAGAATTCCTAAATGTACTTGACACTGCTGATTATGACGTTTTTTGTATATCAGAGTACGGACACTATGACAAGCACTGACAATCAGACATAACCACAAATAAATTGATGGAAACAGCGGGAACTGGCAGTACACGGACGTACATAACATAAATTTCGAAGGTTTGACAAATTGAGAGAATTAGGAGAAAGATGCAAGTTTGTGCAGTTTCCAACTGTGAGAACACAGGAAATCAATTCACTCTATTCGAATTTCCATCGGATAACGTAATTCAACAAAAATGGAAACAGAATATGATGCAGCCGGCATGGAATATAGGTTCAGGCCACAAAATTTGCGAGGTATTTGAATTTCTTGGTAGGAAGTTGAAGAATAGGATCGTATTGAGAGAAAGAACCGAACCCACAATTTATAAATTGAGCGAGTATCGAAAAGAACGGAAAAGAACCTTATATTCCAATTTAGACTCTGGTTATTGCTTGTGATGGAATGATGGAGCAGATATCACAATAGCCACCATGGAGATAATCTGATGATGAAATAACAGAAACTTCCTGAATTGACTGACTCAAACTGATTTCACATCCCTGTTCAACCAAGAATTCTTTAGATCATCTTCGTATACGAACTCTTATAATATATTTTGTGAAAACATATAGTCACTTTGTGGAACTCTGATGTAGGTACCAGATATTGATGTATCTATATCAAAGAGTTGAATATATTTTTCGTGTATCACTTCTTCAAAGTTGAAATCCCAAGTCTGAATGTGCATGTTCATGCATAGTTGAGAAGTAGGAGCTATGTAGTCGTCTACTACATAGCTCCTAGTGGATTTTGAACCACTTCTTGGGTACCAAGATACAAGCAAGATATTATCAGAGCACAGAACAAGAACGCTTAACAAGTGCACCATTTATGTAAGGTATTGAAAATTATCTTCCGATGGCCGGGTTCAACCAGGGCCTTCTCTAAGATAGAGTAGGCCCTTCTAGTCTTGATGGAGAACCTATATTATTTATCCCAACTGAAATCAGCTGTTATTGTTGCCATATCATTTGTTTATACATTAATTACTTATAACTTACCACTCTTTTGTACTAATAAAAGTATGTTTCTTGATAAACAAATATTCAACTGAACGAATTTATATACCTACATATAAGAGACTAATTTCATAGGAATACTATATGTATTTCGTTGATGTATACCTATTATGTACCTACTAACTTGATATCGACCTCCATTGAAGTCCTTATCAGCCTTATCATTCAATATTTTGAGGAGAAATAATTTTCTAATCAATTTATCGTACCCTTTTACCCACTCGAGGAGACGCTATGCCCTCTCATACAAGAATCAAAGACAGAGAAAGAAGAAGGATGAACTCTTCCCAGGACTGGGAGTCAAGAACATTTAGGAACTCTAACGGAAATAAACGTTATATTTTACTGAACTAATGAGTATTTTTACGTTTCACATGAATTTTCATTAAACGTCAATGTGACAGTACGTAAAAAGTTATAGGAAACGCATTCTGAATAATCCCATTGTCACACGAAATGACTCGTTTCCTAACTGGTTACATAAATATCCATTTTTCTCCCTCTAAAAACACCTTTTACACACAAAAAAGAATCTCTTGTATTGAGCATGACTGCATTGGTCCAAGAAAATAATTTGTTTGTATTTAGCGAAAGAGATGATATTCTTGTTCCGAAACAATGATTTATTCAACAAGTCTCTTGTAGGAAAATTAAGATATGCATGGTTGGAGACGTCTGTTATGTTAAAGCGTTGATTGATATATTACGCTTACCCAGATGGAATTAAATCATATTGACAAAACCATTTACTTATTTCAAGAAAACCATAATTTTGAGGTGAGAAATTCATCCACCAAGTAGAAACAATCATTTTCCTAATTTGCAACTATGGATTACTATTATTGAGAATTGTTCTCTCTCATTTTAAAATGAACGATTTATTCTAGTCAAAATTCGATCAATCTTCAATGAACACATTGATATTTTCGATCCGAATTCATGAGTTTTTCATAATGGATATTCAGCTCATTCTCTCCACTGGGACTATTTTTTGTTTCAAAATATTGATTGCTTAGTTGAAAATATAATAATGTCTTTGATTCAAAACTGTGAATGATTCCTAATGAGATAATTAAACTCCACAGAATATTCGTGACGAAATATATTTGTGTTTCTTTAGTTGACAATAATCCCATGTATAGGTACATCTTGGATCAGTTTAGTCCATCATGTCCCCAAATGGTTATAGAATAATCCCATGCATGCATTGATTTTGTCTTCTTAAAGTTTTGCTGAGAATGATAACGGTCACAAACAATGACATAAGTATTATAATTGATTAAAAAGTTACCTCTATAATATGTAATATCGTGACTCCAGTAATATCATGCCTTTCTGGAAGATATCGGGTATATAGATTCGAGATACTCGGCAGGAAACTTTCTCTCACCTAATTTCAAGGTTCTTTCAAGTCTTTGCAATACCTCATTTTTAGATAATACTTCTTCATTCATCAACCAGAATAATTGCTTTTTGGTTTGAGAATATATTTCAATAATATGACACTATTTTCTTGAACATACCAGATTTTTTTACTCAAAAGAATATGCTCAATTCAAAGCAGATATACCATTGAATTTTCAAGAGAATGGGTTTTCTCATTCGAAGAATTTTTTTTCTGTGTGTAATTATTTTGACTTCCAAAGAAGACTATGTGAGAAAATCAACGTTGTCATTATGAATAATCGATCGGGAGTAAATTACTGTGAACACGTAATATTTTGCATATCGCCGTCATACCTATCTTATTACGGCAAATTACATAATTCGATTAAAAGTCGTTCGATCCGCGAAAAATCACATATCGAGATATAGCGGAACTGGTTCGACCAGTGGCGTTAGTAAATTTTCTGAAAGGTCCACAATTCAGAATTCGTTAATTCTAACTAATAGGATTTATATTATAATTACTTAAGAATAAATGAAGAAGCATTAGTATGAGTTAATCTACTTGCCCAAATATCATTGATACCATGGAAAACAATTTGGAAGTAATACGTGGAATATATTTTTTTTACAAACATTCAACTCCGTAACGAAGTGTGATAGACATTTTTTGCGTATTTTTTGTTATGTTCTGGTACCCACGAAAAGGGATATCCTGTACTGTTCAGACTTCAGAGACCATCGTGAGAACCAAGGGGAATAAGGTAGGAATTGGTGTTCTTCTTAAATTGCTGGCGGTTATATGCCTCGGGGAACACCTCCCTTGGCAATGTGTTCCAGAGCCTCGCTGTTCGTTGGATGAACGATTCTTTGGCAAGAGTTAATCTCGCGGGGATTGCCAAGGGAGGAACAATTGTTGATATTCCAGAAGAGCATCGCCCATGAAAATTTCTATGAAATAGAGCCAGATCGCCAACTTTTCGACGGTGTTCCAGAGAAGTGAGTGAGTTTGTGAGCGAGGCATCACCCACGAGAAGAATTGCCCTTTTTTGGACAGAATCCAACAGTTTCAGGGTATGTTTGGGTGCTGCACTCCAAATATGGGAACAGTTTTCCAGGACAGGTCGGATCTGTGCCTTATAGATCATAAGCAGCTGACTGGAAGTAAAATAGCTCCTGGCCCGAAACAGGAAACCAAGTTTTTGGGATGCACTTTTAGCAATTGATCTCACGTGATTTTCCCAAGAAAGGTTATTGCTCATAGTAATTACCAAGCATCGAAATGGATGTCTTCAAAGGCATGGTTACTCCTGACAAGCTCATATTGGGCACAGTGAGATCGGCTCTCCTAGAGAAAAGGCATGCTTGTGTTTTCTTTGCATTGAAATCTACCAAGTTATCAGATTCCCATTCTAGAATTGTTGCTAAGTCCATATTTATGTTGTCAACATTTCTTCCTCGTTCGTTTCTGATTTGCCTGGCTGGTATTGGAGCCCTGGAAGAGAAGGCGGTATGGAGGGTACTATCATCCGCGAAGCTGTGTACTGGACATGAAGTTGCTTCCAACAAATCGTTGATATGGAGTAGAAATAGTCTTGGTGCTATAATTGATCCTTGCGAAACACCAGCATTTATGATGAGAGAGTCAAATGAAACTCCGTCGACCACTACATGGAGAGACCTGTTTGAGAGAAAACTAGCTAGCAGAGAACATAGCTGGGGAGGCAAGCCATAAGATGGAAGCTTGGCGAGGAGTCCGTGGTGCCAGACTCGATCGAATGCCTTGGATATATATTATAATCACTTAAGAATAAATAAAGAAGCATTAGTTATCAATCTACTTTCCCGAATATAATTGATACCATGGAAAACTGTTTAAAAGTAAAACATGGAATATATTTTTTTTATTCAAACATTCATAACTTCGTAACGAAGTGCGATAGACATTTTTTGTTCATAAAGTATTGATATTATGTCGGCTCACTCTATCATCCCTATCATTCACATGACCTTTCCTAACAACCTGTATATAATAGGGTTTCCCTTTCGTGCGCTGCAAACGATAGAAGAATTTTTTTTAATTATAATGCACCTGACCTTTAATGGTTCCACGCCACCTTCGGTAGGTAGAAACAGGGGCTCAAACCCCTCGAAAAACGCCACTGGGTGTGTGGCAATGTTTGTTTAATTATAGAAATTGGCACACGCACGACAGAGCGCAATTAATCCGTACGGAACTCAAATTAGTCAATTAGGTAGTTGAAAGCGCGGATTCGGTTATCGCAAAACATAATAATATGTGACATTTGCGAAAACACAACACTTTTACACTCAATTATACAGGATGTTTCATGAAATGTGAGACGCACTTCGAGAGATGGTAGGGTGTCTCTATAATAAATAGAGTTTCAATAAACATAAAATGTATATAGAAAAGGAATATTCACAGATGAATTAGGATCATGAAAAAATTGATACATACAGAGAAGTGCACAAAAAACGACCAGGATTGTAACTTTTGAATTATTCTAGATAGGGTTTTGAAAATTGGTGGGTGGCAAGTATACCAAATTGCTCATCAACTGATGAAACAATTTTTCTTCTATCACTTCCAGTTTCACCAGAAACGAACCCAACTTTTGATTTTTAAATGGGACACCCTGTATTGTATCCCATAATCGGTTAGGGATTATCATAAAGAATTCAACGATACCAGGTTTGATAGGGTCATTTCAAACTATTGCAAAGATATTTGCGTTCGAAGTTTCCATATATGCTCAATGGGTGTGACTTCGCAATATCAAAACTTCTTTCTGTGTCATTTAAAAATCAAAAGTAAAAAATCGTTTCCAGTAGTACCGTAGGTGATAGAACAAGAATTGTTTCGTCAATTAATGAGCAATTGGGTGTACTACCTGCCCACCAATTTTCAACACCCTATCTCGAAAATAATTCAAAGGTTACAGTGCTGGCCGTTTATTGTGCACTTCTCTGTATATAAAGAAATACATTGAGAATTCGCATTATCTATGTGATGAAAATATCAATTCTTTCTCAGTCCATTCAACAGAAAACAACTACTTTCCTGACTATATGCCACGACGAACATTGAATTATGTCTATTGAATACAAATGATGAGAATTCCAAAACAAAATCTTCTAAAGTTGAGAATTTGCATTCTCCTTCAGATAAAAATATGTATATGCACATAACATCATTCTGGATATTATTTAACAGAAAACAATTACTTTCCTGGCTATTTGCCACGTCGAACATTGAATTATATCTGTTGAACATCCAAATGGAGAGCATGAAAAATAAAAATCCTTCAAAATTGAGAATTGACAAAATCTCTCAAATCTGATGAATAATATGATGTATTATGATATAAAAATATAACTTATCAATATGTTCAGTATTGAAATGAAAATTCAAATGTATAGGAGAAGTATACTTGTTTCAACTCTGATCTAGATGAGCTCGGAACTTCCGAAGAAATCCATTCGTATCAGGGATATGGGAATCATATCTCTAACAAACAGAGGTTATATGACTTCATTCGAATCAAGTCATTTCGGATTTCAAACCCCCGCAATAACCTGAAGTCCAGTTATCTTTCAGACAAATTTCATCTCTCTATAATATAACTAAAACCATAACGGAACTGACATCTGAGAATTATTGTTGACATTCAATCATCCCTGTCATTTGTTTTTTGTTTTTGGATGTATGACAATTTGATATTCTTCCTACAGGACGTGGAGAGAAAATTCTGAACTGAGAAAACCTATAATCACGAATCTGCGATGGACGGTCTATAAAAATAACAAGTTTCTATCGTTCAAGTTTAAACTCCTTCATTGGGTGAAGGTAGGTATTGAAAAGGAATATTCTCAGATATTCTCATTGTGGGAATTGGCATTCTCTATACATGTCTGTAAAAGGTCTTTACAAAAACATACCACATATTCCTCAGACCAAATAAGTCGATTTAAGTAGAATTACCTCATTTCAACGTTGCATCGTTTGGGCTCCAGAGGGCATTGAAGTTACAATTTTTAAATCGTTTTTCCCATATAAATTTGAAACGGCATGTGCGATTTTGCTGAAATTTGGTATATTGATAGAGTTTTATGTGGCAAAAAGAATGGTGTCAAAATTTTGTCCGATAATAATACATAGGCGTAGAACTTGATTTTTTAAATAATTGCACCATTAAAAATTCTACGCCAATGGAAGAAAAGGAGTTTGAGTATGAAATTTAGATTGCGTAACTCATTTACTTTGAAGAAGGTAATCGTGATAAGACTCGATTGCTCTCATGGTTTTGACGAAATTTGCATTTTTGTAATTTTAGAACATAAACAATAATTATTAAAATACAAACTTTGTCAGAACCATGAGAGTAAATCGAGTGTTATCAAGGGTAATTTTTTGTAGTAAATGAGTACCCAATCCAAATTTCATACTCAAACCCCGTTTGTGCCATTGGCGTAGAATTTTTAAAGGTGCAATTATTAAAAAATCAAGTTCTACGCCAATAGCTGAACAGGTTTTTGAGTATGAAATTTGGATTGGGTACTCATTTACTACAAAAAAGTACCCTTGATAACACTCGATTTACTCACTCTCATGGTTTTGACAAAGTTTGTATTTTACCAAATTTCAGCAAAATCGCATATGCCGTTTTAAATTCATATGGGAAAAACGATTTAAAAATTGTAACTTCAAGGGCCTCTGGAGCCCAAGCGATGCAACTTTGTACTGTGGTAATTTTAATTTTACTTAAATCGACTTATTTTGGTCTACGTAATATGTGGTGTGTCTTTGTAAAGACCTTTTACAGACACCCTGTATATGTGATAAAAATATCAATTCTTTCTCGGTCCATTCAACAGAAAACAACTACTTTCCTGGCTATATGAATGGACCGAGAAAGAAACCCTATATATTTTTTTGAATTTATTCACTGATGTATTATTTTTTTATGATAGGTCATTGACAATAAGATTGATTTGTTATGGTGAAACAGGGCTTAGTCAATTCACCCCCCTGTCTACCTCCCTTAAAGACGCTTATGGTCACTAGAACCGGAAGTAACTACCGCTTTTCATTCCGCTCAAATAAAAAGTCTTTGTATTTATATCGTAATGAACGACATATTCCATTGAAGCAGGTATAATTGAACACCCGGTATAGCCATAAAAAAAGTCTCCAAATACAAGTGGAACTTGGGAACTTCCTTCCATCGTGCCGTGCATGTCGAACGACCGAAAAAATCCAATTTCTTCACGTCCTACGCGCCGAGAAATTTTTCCACCCCCTACAAACCACCCCTTCGAACACAAAGCCGAGAAAAGGTCGACCCATCCCCATCCCCCGACGTGCCACCAGAAAATTCTGAATGGGGAGCAAAGGTCACTGAATTCTCTAAGATGGTTCACTTGAAGAATTTAATAATAATAATAATAATAATAATAATCGCTTTTATTGATAATAAGTATAGAAATAAATACATGGAACATATTTACATAAAAAAAAGTTACTTACTATCAAAAGGCAGAGTTAGCGTTTACCCATGTGCGAAACGGGTAAATACTTTCTTACACTCAACCAGTGAAGGAAAATAAATAATCAGTATTTATACAATATGAAAAATGATATTAGAAAAACAATACTGTCAAAATGAAAAAAGAAGAAAAAAAAATTATAATATATAAAAAATAGAACTTTATAATAATGAGTTTGACACACAAGAGAGAAAATAACAAAACACCCCTGTCAAGTAATATTAGTATTAGATCACATAGATAGTGGAACTGTACATGGATTATAATAATATTCAAAATTGAAGAGTAAGAAAAAAAAATAGAAAAAAAGGGAAGTTTATAAATGTATATCATCCATTAAAAGAAGTTTTTTCATTTTTTTCTTGAATAGTACAACAGAAGTTTTTTGTTCACTTGAAGAATTTCAAACTCACTTGTTCTTTTTTTTTATCATGCATCCAAAAAACCAATGCCCAAATGACAGGAGAATATGTCAACAAATCATAATAATTCTCAGATGTCAGTCCGTTATAGTTTTAGTTATATTATAGGGAGATGAAAATTGTGTATATCATGAAGAATGGCTGAAAGAATAACTGGACTTCAGGTTACTGATGAGGATATGATATCCGAAATGAATTCATATAACCTGTTTGTGAGAGATATAATTCCCATATCACTGATACGATTGATTTTTTTTTTGAAGTTCCAATCACGGAAAAAAAGGATTTGTTGCATCAACAAATTATTTATGCTTGAATTATTTTTGTTGAACTAAGCAATTTTTTGTTGAATCAACCAGATACATGATTATTTCATGGAAGCAGCTTGTTCAAATCGAGAATGTAGTCTAATTGAATCAACAGTATAATATCAATTCCATCAACAAAATATATGGTTTTATCAAAAACAGATTATGTTGATCCAAAATAATGTCGATGTTGATTCAATTATAAACATTTTGTTGATTTGATCAATTGATGATCATTTTGATGATAATATATCTTTGGAACAACATACAAGTTTTCTTATTCCGATGTAGCAATGAACTTGTTTCGAACGGATCATTTGCTTGAAAAGAGCAACGAAATATGTAATATCAATGAAATATTTTGTTCATTCTACATCAACTTAAATTTCCGCCTCTAGATGGCGATCATTTCGACTCGTCTATGCCTGCCTCGAATTCATTATATACGTGAAGCCTGATGATTCTTCGTGTTTGAAATATCAACTATAGATGAATCGAACATTGGATGATTAGCAATCCTAAATAGTTCTCCATCAGCTGAAGAGAAGTGAAGACTTGTTTCCTAGTTTTGTTTATTCTATTGATGTGAAATTTCAGAAAATTCCCGAATTTTGAATTTGGTTCAACAAAACAATTTGTCGAATGAATATAAAGTTTCTCTTGAATCAACAAAATATTTCATTGAATTAACCCAATATTCTATTGAATCAAACAAATATTTCATTGAATCAACCAAATATTTCGTTGAATCAACTAAATATTTGATTGAAGCAATATCTTATTATTTTGAATCGAACAAAATGATTGTTTAAGCCAATTCAATATCTCTTCAAAACCATTCATGGATGTGCTTGATTGAAGAAGATCCAGAGTTTATGCAAGACATATTTACTTGATTCAAACTTCAAATTCGCTCTGAAACAAGATATAGATTTACTCTTTTCAAGATTATATTTTGTCGTGCATATATGACACTTTTATTTGCTCCATTCATTTAAATTTTGCTCGATTCAACAATTCCTTTTTTTTTTTCGTGAAGCTCATCAAGATCAGAGTTCATAAAAGTATACTTCTATACATTTCAATTTTCATTTCAATACTGAACATATCGGTAAGTTATATTTTTATATCATAATACATCATATTATTCTATTCGATTTGAGAGATGATGTCAATTCTCAATTTCAGAGGATTTTGATTTTTCATGCTCTCTCTTTGGATATTCAACAGATATAATTCAATGTTCGACGTGGCAAATAGCCAGGAAAGTAGTTGTTTTCTGTTGAATATTCAGCATTATATTATATGAATATCTTTAACATGAAGGAGAATGCAAATTCTCTACTTCAGAAGATTTTGTTTTCAAACTCTCATCTTGTGTGTTCAATAGATGTAATTCAATATTCGTCGTGGCATATAGCAAGGAAAGTAGTTGTTTTCTGTTGAATAAACCGAGAAAAAATTAATATTTTCATCACATGGAGAATGCGAATTCTCAATGTATTTCTTTATATATACAGGGTGTTTCAGTTTTTTGTAGCAGGACTTTAACAGCTTGAAGAAGACATTTTTTCAAGATGAAAATCTCAAACAAACATATATGCGTGGGAGCTTCGTTTCCGATTTACAGAGTGTCGAAGTTTCAGATTTTTTAAATGTTTTTTCAATGTTCTCCTACAATTTTCGTAATAATTGATTGCTATTTGGTACACCTAATTCACTTCAAAAACTCAATATTTGAGGCTATTGAGCGTTTTTGAATACCTACAGGGTGATAGACTTTCAGGTGTCGTACCCAATTTAACTCTGTAGAACTTTTTTGCGTGCCGCCTCTGCTTTCAATGGGACATAGATTCAGATTGTCTCTGCAATTTGGAAACTTTTCGCCCCCATGTATGTCTTTCGAAAACTTTATGGATTTCGAGATAAATAAAAGTGGAGTCCGAACCACTTCTAAGGGTACCTACTGATAAAATTAGAATTGCCGTTCACGAGATTAAATTATTAACCCTTTGTGGCCCAAGTTATTTTTTTTCGAAAAAATCGATTTTGAGGTCAAAATTATACTCTATATATATCAATTGAACGACTTCCTGATGAAAAAAAAATTATAGCACACAAAGATTTGACAGAATCAGGTGGTTCCATTAAGGCATCACTGGGGAAATAATGGTAATATTTCAGTAATTGTTGAAAATTTATTTTGCCAGAAGAAACATGATGTTATGAAGAGTTATGAGTATTTTTTTAAGAAATGATTCGAAACAGTTTTTAATACTCCTAAGACATAGTCCAACGTTACACGAAGAGCAGTGCCATCTAGATTTATGCAGTTCTTTCTTCGAACTACAGTTGGCGCATCTGACCTTATTGCTATGGATTGGCATGTGCGCGGCCTTACTTATACGTCGTTCTAAGGCAACATATAACTCATATTTTGTTGACAATGAGACCAAGGCCCTTTCTGCCTCTCTGGGGAGTTGCAGGATCTGCTCCAATCAGCCCATTCGCAACAGCAAGCCTGACTTCTTTGCTTAGAAAATGTACAGGTTTATTATCTTTCCATTTGAGAGCAGTTATTCCAGTGTCAGTAATTCTCCAATCCTAATCACCCCTCTTCATACATTTATCATCTGACAAATTCTTTGGAAACCATTTCCTATCTTTTCGTGCAGTACCGCAACTATAAATTTTGTATTTCTGCAGATTCCTTTGTAACAAAACAGAATTGAAAAAATTGTCCATGTGAACTGATTGAACGGATTCATCACCCAATGGAATTTTCTCCAATAAGGTGACAAGATCATCTACTGGTGATTTGTTCAGCTCAGAAATATCAAATGATCTGCCTGAAGTACAAGAAATATTATAGAAGTGTACTACAAAAAATATTATAGGAGTGTACTGGTGGTCCCGCATGGGACCACCTCACAAAACTACCAGAAATCAAGTGAAAAATTGCAAAATTCAGCAAACTGATGTAGGAGTATGTTCATGTACATTGAAACTAACAAAAATAACCATTTACATACCTGCCATATCATCAAACTCAGCCAGAGAACGCAAATCAAATGACTCCATGCTAATGCACTGTGGACATAAACATCCAGAATTATAAACATTCAACTACAAATGGCAAATTAGGATTGGAACTGCACTCAGTGTGACCACCTACCCCCACTACTCAGCATGTGGAAATGTGTTCCCAGTTGAAGCTTACTTGTCCGCAAGGAAAAAATCATTTGATAGGTGGTTCCACAGTGGAACAACTGGCACACAAAGGGTTAAAACTCACAACACCTCAACCGTCAGAAGCGACAGTCTAGCGATGTATAGCGCCTAGACCGTGTGTCATACAGTCACTGATATCGAAAGTTCAACCAGTTTCAGTTATACAGGGTGTCCTAGAATTTTCTACAATACAATTTCAGATTTTGCAATCCAGTTAGAGCAGTTTTTTTAAAATAAAAACATTTTTTCCTTGTTTTTCCTAGTTTTAATTATAAGGGTGTTCAAAAAATTCAATCTAATTTTGCAACTGAAATTCATTTGGTATGGAAGCTTCCGGTCATTCTATTTTCCAATAAAATGTTTGAGAAATGTCAAATAAGTGTGTTTGAGAAATAACGGTTTTATAACAAGAAATTTATTTTTGGCATTTATCTCGAGATCCATACAGTTTTCGAAAAATTTACAGGAGTGCAAAAAGTTTCCAAATTGAAAGGACAATCTGAATCTATGTCTTATCAAAAGCAGAGACGGCACGCAAAAAAGTTCTACAGGGTTAAATTGGGTACGACCCCTGAAAGTCTATCACCCTGTAGGTATTCAAAAACGCTCAATAGCCTCAAATATTAGGTTTTTCATGTGTATTAGGTGTACTAAATTTCACAATTGGAGACCGTATGACCCTATCTCAGTGATTATGAAATCACGAGAGCTATCACCTGTCAAGCGTTGTCGGTCGAATTTCGCAACACCCTGTATATATTATGAAATACATTAAGAAGTCGTATAGAAAATATAAATTCTATCTCGGTTTATTCAACAGAAAACAACTACTTTCCTAGCTATATGCCACGACGAATATTGAATTACATCTATTGAACAAACAAACAAAAAAGGAATATCATGTCTATTTGTTCCCTCGCTCTTGTGATCAATTGCCATGAAATAATCTACTTTTAGAAAAACATGCATAGGAGAGCACCATTCCCCCGCTCTCCCCTACAAGTGGAAAAGGTGTAGGTGGCGGCGAGTCCAATAAACGACTTGCTGCCACTTGAATTTGTGGAATTACTTGCAAATTTATTTCAAAATCCTTGCATTTTACTGGCAAAATTTTGAAAATCCTGACAAAATCCTTGCAAATAGTTTTCTATACAAAATGCTTATGAATTTTATGTTTTACACAGATCGATTTCGTTTGCTTCACTGTATTATCGTAATAAAAATGGAAAAATATAAAATTGAAGGTGTCGAAACGGTTCAACTTCCAGCCATCATTTTGACATTTGACTTATAATAGCACGCGACATCTAGCGGCCAGAAGCCTAAGGGTATCCAAGTAACAGAATGGGATCTTTCTCACTGGAATCCTTGTTTTTGTGATTTTTTTTGTGGAAGGAAAATATTCCACTCAAAATGAGCTAAATCATTTGAATAATTACCGAACTGAGCAACCAATTTCTCATCATATCGATGTTTAATTTATGATTTTTCATTTAATTTTTCGTAAAAAATATCTTATATTATAATTAAATTTAATACTCTACATTTGCTCACTTCTCAGACAGAGGCAGCAGGCAGGCCTCCATTTTTGATTTGTCATTTTTCATTGTCAATGTCGATGACAACAGTCATCATCAGTGTCAAGTCAAGCCTCGATCCATTATTCAAGTGTCTAATTTGTCTAGTACAAAAATGACGATAATGACAAATACGCAAATACCACAGAAGATCAAAACACAGAACACAGAAAAACGAATAAAGTACGGAACACGACTAACACCATAAGCAAAACGAGGTCAGTTCATTCACTCAAAATCCTTGCAAAATCCTTGCAAAATGTTGAATCCTTACCGATTACTGCAAAACTTTGTAATTACTTGCAAATGCAAGTAATTACTTGCAAAACGGCAGCACTAAAAAACGAGTGACACGTCTTATAGTAAATTCTGTGGTTCTGCTTTTGTATAGGCTTTGGCGAGGGTCCATCGGCGCCGATGTTACGACGCGACGGCCATGTTTCGACTCGCCGTGACGTCATCAGGACGCCGACTGCCCCGTCGGAATGCGAGGGGTAGAGGGAAATACGGGCGCTGAGGAATTCGACGTATGCGGACACGATTTCCTGTCCGCATATCCTGGAGGAGCTGAAGGAGACAAGAGGAAATTGGCGTCTCCGAGCCAGGACTGTCATTTCTAGAACAATTTTTGTACTTTTCTAGTGATCGTCAATCAAATTTGAATAATGTTCCTTATCCAACTGTAAGTAAGTCTTCAGTGAATCAGATGAGCTGTGGCTTGCTCATTTATTCCTGATTTGGCATGATGAGACACTTCATTTGAACGCGCTGAATGGTTCGTGACTTTAATTTTTTATATTTTTCTACTCCTATCAGCTCTGCAGATTTCTTCATCCACTTCGACATAGTGTTCACCCCAAACGGCATATTCTTGTACCATCCTGTAGAATATGGCTTATCCCAAGCAATGTTCTCTGATAAAAAGAGTCTATCGGTCTAGATAATTGCCTACCGCTTACTTAATAATTTCTTTAGCAATCGAACAGGACACAAATCAATGTTTTTTGTATTTGGTATCAACCATTTACTATTGGCACATCTTTCTGCTCTACCTTGTGCTGTTTTGGAGAATATAGGATTATACTCCATTCGCCCAGTAGCCAAATCCGCATTGTCCTCTGTTTCCTCTTTAAAATAACTTCTTTTGCAAGCCAGAAGGTGTGTTTTCAATGTTTTCATCATACTGTTTTATCATGTCCATCATTTCTCCTTCACTTAGTATTGCTGAACTTTGCTTTCTTTTTTCGGTTTCTTCTTGTAGTAACTTACGCTTCGTGTTTCTAGCTTTTCTCGCGGATTTGAATTCGATATCTCTAAGAGGATCGAATCTTCTATTGAATTCATTGAAATACATATCTTGTATTAATTTTGCAGTTTTGATCCACATTGTTTTTGAAACGGCTTCCTTATAGTCTTCTCCATGATTTTTATTCATATTGAATCCATAGTCTTTCAAATTATCGGTTAGTTACATTGTTGCTGTATTCTCTTCCAGTTTCTAGCCCCATTCATCACAGAAACATTGAAACTGTTTCCAGAACGATGCGTTATTTACTGTAGTATTTTTATATTGGAAAATATGGTGAAACCTTAGCCGTGGCACTTGATATCTCCAAGGCATTCGATCGAGTCTGGCTCCACGGACTCCTCGCCAAGCTTCCATCTTATGGCTTGCCTCCCCAGTTATGTTCTCTACTAGCTAGTTTTCTCTCAAACAGGTCTCTTTATGTAATGGTCGACGGAGTTTCATCTGTCTCTCTTATCATAAATGCTGGTGTTCCGCGGATGATAGTACCCTCCATACCGCCTTCCCTTCCAAGGCTCCAATTCCAGCCAGGCAAATCAGAAACAAACGAGGGAGAAATGTTGACAACATAAATATGGACTTGGCAACAATTCTCGAATGGGAATCCAATAACTTGGTGGATTTCAATGCAAACAAAACACAAGCACGCCTTTTCTCTAGAAAAGCCGATCTCACTGTGCCCAACATAAGCTTGTCAGGAGGAACCATACCTTTGAAGACATCCATATTTCGATGCTTGGTAATATTATCAGCAATAACGTTACTTGGGAAAATCACGTGAGATCAATTTCTAGAAGTGCATCCCATAAACTTGGTTTTCTGTTTCGGGCCAGGAGCTATTTCATTTCCAGTCAGCTGCTTATGATCTATAAGGCACAGTTTCGACCTGTCCTGGAATACTGTTCCCATATTTGGAATGCAGCACCCAAACATACCCTGAAACTGAAACTGAAAAAAGGGCAATTCGTCTCGTGGGTGATGCCTCGCTCACAAACTCACTCATTTCTCTGGAACACCGAAGAAAAGTTGGCGATCTGGCTCTATTTTATAGATATTTTCATGGACGATGCTCTTCTGAAATATCGACAATTGTTCCTCTCTTGGCAGTTCCCGGTAGATTAACCCAACGAGTTGAGGCTTTGCACCCCTTTGTGGTCACTTTGGAGACCTGCAGAACATCTCTTTCCAACGAACAGCGAGGCTCTGGAACACATTGTCAAGGGAGGTGTTTTCCGAGACATATAACCTCCATAAATTAAAGAAAAACTCCAATTCCTACCTCATTTCCCTTGGTTCTCACGATGTTCTCTGAACATTACAGGACATCCCTTTTCGTGGGAACCAGAACATAAAAAAACATGCATTTTCTTGGTCATCGCTGATTTCATTTACAGACGAAGTACCGAATCGATTCTCATTCATTTCTGCTAATTTTATGATAATTGATGAAAAAAGTGTCAAATCAATAAAATACGTTGTCAATCAACAAAATAGTTATTTATTATACAAGGGAAAAAAGTAGTAGATTTTAGCTCCAGGTTGTGTTGTCTCCCGACGCGTAGCGGAGGGAGACAAAAAACCGTGAGCTAAAATCTAATATTTTTCCCGTGTATAATACACTATTTTTTTCTGTGACAGAAGGATGGACGAATCAATATTGAGAAGATACTACATTATTTCGAAATGTGAAAATTATCGACGTGAAATTTCAAGTTTTTAACAGTAGGGACACCTGCGTTTTATAGACATCTTTATCATTCTTTTGAAGTAATCAAATATCTGATGTCACTTCTGTCAGTTCAATTCTGTGATTTGATTTTGAAAAATTGCGAATTCAGTAGTTGTTTAGTAATATACGAAACCGCGAAGTCGAATGGAAGATAAAAGGACTTGCAGTTCTTTCTCGGAGACGGTATTATTGACTCATTTTTCGGAACTATAGCACAACAAAAGCCATTAACAGAGTATATATATGTGATATATATCCGGGAAAAAAGTACTCACTTTTTTCCCACGGGAAAAAAGTAATTTATGAAAAGTGACATTTTATAACCTGCAAACAGAGATGAAATGCCAAACTTTTTTCCCGTCACAGAAAAAACAAAATATTTCAAATTATTCCCGTGGCAAAAATGAAAGTAGATTATTCCCACTATGATGATGTCTGGATTGGCAGAAATCTATATGAGTGACAGAAATTGAAAGTTTCATTGGTTTCCAGATATATGAAAAAATAATCAACGAAACAGCAATCCGACATAGAAATAATTCTCATTCATAACAATAATTCATCATAACCGCGTTTCATCGAAACGATAAATCATATACCATGTGATTGTTTCATGAGTACTAGTGTTGTCACAAAGTGAAATTATTTTGTATCAAAATCATCCGTGAATTATTGTACCATATTTGACAAAAATGTACCAAACCCACCAAACGGAAAATTCGGAATGAATTGTTCCAATATTTATCTGCTAAATGCCATTAGTACATATTACCCATCAGTGAAACAAATGTTCCATTAGCACACATCTTGGAATTTGATGGAAATGATAATTTTTTCATAGACTATTCCACTCTTGTTCTCGAGAACCGATCAAAATCGAACATTTTCACAGATTCCCCTGTTTTCCAGTGATATTTTTCGTTTACCAAAAATATTTCAGCGATCAAAATTAAATATTGGACGTTTAAAACGTCAATTATGTTGGAAGCCAGAATGGTGGATGCAGTGTGCGCAACTCTCGCGAGGCGCTCGTTTATTGTCTCAATCATGAAATATTCATACGAATACATCTCGTGATCTTATTTTTCTGGAAATATTCGTCGATCGACATATTCCAGCTTGCTGCTTCTATTTTGCTGACTTTGAATTTATTGGGAAATCAAGAATCTCAAGATCAGAAGATTCTCGATGATTCGGGTGAGTCGATGGTCAGGTGATACAAGACAGGCTGTTTCGGCTTCCAAAGTCTCACCAGCTGCACTAGGTCGGCTAACTGAATCAACTGTTGACGTCTTCAAGAGAAATCTGTCCAACTGCCTAGCTGGAGAATACCGATATATGAACATATGAAAATGCGGTTGAGGCGTGTCTGCACATACCCATAAAACACGGACATAAATAACTCTCATTTGTCGAGCATATTTCATCGGAACGGTGAATAATTCGCGGTTAACGACGATGAAAGGAAAGAATTTCGACAAAAAAAAACGAAAATTTTCCTGAATGTTTTTTTGGGTTGAAATTGAAAAATATTCTACGCATAATTCAGTTTTTCACAAAACTTCAAGGTTGCATATGATAAATAATTCCATTATTTTTCATTGACATATAAAGGGTGTTAAATTCTCTTGAAATAAATCAGGAGTGGTGAAAGAACTCACAGTCACAACTCCACCAAATAAACAATTCAATAAAGACCAACGGTCATGGACAAAAGGACAAGTTTCGAAGGATTAATCCTTCATCTTCAGTACATTTATAAAAAAAAGAAAATCTGTAAGAAGACAACAATGCTTATGTTAGTTTTCATGTACTATTGTTAAAAAGTCTGAATATACCTACCATTATTGGTGGACAAAGAAAATTACTTAAATAAATTGAGACATTATTTTATATCGCGTATAGTGCGGGGTCAAACATTATAACTAGCTCTATAAGAGCCTAAATTTCAAAACTTGTTTGATTTAAAGAAAATATTCAGAAGCACCAACATGTGGTTCTGAATTTGTTGAATTATTCAAAATTGACAATTGACAAAATGATACTTGACAATAGTGACTCTGAGAACAAAACACAACATCAGAATGACACAAGTTACGTCAAAAACCAAGGAACACAGAACACAAAGAACACTGAACAGAATTATAGTTAAAACAATAAGAGTTGAATAATTCAAGACTATCGAATTGAATTTGTTCATTGAGGCAGTTAAGGTTAGAGTTTTTGACAGCTTTATTGATTTCCAAGGTTTCGAGGAGGTCAAGTTTTTTTCCTGTCACAGATATGAGAAATTTCAATGTTAGAATTATGATCAAAATAGTGTTTGTCATTAATTATATGGTTGGGAAAAACGGAATTGGATTCAAAAACATCTTTTTCAAAATTATTTTCTATGATACCATTGAAATAATCAGTTTATATCGATATCTAAGGAACACTCATTTACTATCATATGGCTTATCACCTCAGCTATGCCTTCTCCTATCAAATTCTCTTTCAGACAGATTCATGTGCTGGGTCGAGCTTTTCTTCAGAGCGCAAAGCCACTTCACACCTCGATAGCATCTATCATGATCTAAGAAGCACACATTCGATCCGTCTTAAAATACTGTTTCCACATATGGGGTTCAGCACCCAAACATACAACATTATGTTCTTCGGAAATTTCGCATATCATCTCATCACTGCGGCAATACCAGTCAGATGAATTCGACAAGCCCAGTCAGCACATCCTTCCGTCGTCTCTACCGAAACCTCGTTTGTCTATAGAACAGCAAAGCCTAGGAAAGTAGTCTCAAGAACTTATGTAACCTTCAGGAGGAAAGAATTTGTTGAAAATATTCTGATGAGATGTCTTCTGGACCTGTAACAGTAGTGGATCCATTAACTTCAAGGGCATATCCACAGGGGGCAAGTTGGTCAGTTCTCCTTTGATAAAAATAGCTAGTCAGAATCATGTTAATGAATGATGACTTGAAGCAATTCTATTTCCAAATAACCTACTCTCATTTGAACTTTTGAGGAAATGTGTAGGAAGTAATGTAAAAAGAAAATAACGTCAATGTTTCAGATGCCTAGTAGACGATTTTCAGTGAAATTATTCAAAAAACAAACGAACGACAGACACTGAAGCGCCGAATAGCAACAGAGTCGTAATAATGTATCTACGAATATAGGTCAGTGACTAAAATTAAATCACATCACCTGGCTTAGGTTAACTACCTCTCCAGCTAATTATACTGATGGACAAGAATAGGGAATATTATTATTTTGGGAGAAATATTTATTGTCCACATGCTCAATAAACGTCACTTTATACACTAGTATATTTAGGCACGTTCGCAAATACGACAAATGTCTAGAATAGATTTTACACCATTTCCAGCTGTGCTAACTTCAGAAAACGTCAATTCAATTACAGAAACAGTCAATTTTATTTGATGATAGTCACTTGTTTTTCACAAAGCGTTAATTATATTATACAGAATATAGTGAATGAGCCAGGCTCAGTTTCGATCATACCCTTGAAGTGGTTATAAAAAGCCGCCCTAGGTACGGTTCCGCTGAGCCTCAGCTGGACAGAGGGTCCCTTGTTTGGTACACCGATGGTTCGAAAATGGAAGAAGGGGTAGCCGCGGGTGTATATGGACCCGGATGTAGGCTATTTGAAGCCTTAGGTCACTCCCCAACTATCTTCCAAGCTGCAGCCACCAACCTTTGCGCCCAAAGGTGCCTGAGCAAAGGTCTGAGGGGTGCCAACATATATATCTGCTCGGACAGCCAAGCCACACTAAAAGCCCTAAAATCATTCGTTTTCACATCAAAGATCACATGGGACTGCTTTGAAACACTCATGCAACTGGGAAAGGACAACGAAGTCACACTTATGTGGGTTCCAGGGCATAAAGGAATCAAAGGAAATGAGGCAGCTGATCGCGCCTTGCAGAAAAAGGTTCAGTTCAGTTTTTGGTCCTGAGCCTTTTTGTGGGATAAGCAAATGTCACCTAAAGGAAGAACTCAGGAAATGGGAAGAAATTGAAAAGTCCTCCTACTCGATAGCAACTCCAGGTCAACGACAAGCGAAAAGGTTCATCAACCATTCGCAGAACCGAGTCAAAGAGCTACTCAGCCTCAGCAAACCAGAGCTGAAGCTTATCACAGGCTTTCACACAGGACACGGCCCTCTGAGGTACCACCTCAAAAAGATCGGCCTGGCGGAGACTGACACTTGCTGCTTTTGTAACAATGCGACCGAAACCGCGGAACACATACTTTGCTCATGTGAAGTATTAGTCCGCCAAAGACTGAACTACCTAGAACAGGTCTATCTCACCCCTGCTGAGGTGGAAAATTCAACCGTCAGGAAAATTGTAGGCTTCATCAGAAGTCTAGGGTTAGAGGACCAAAACTAGATAAGGGTAATCACAATAGATCTTCTAGGTCGCAGTGATCGAGAGGTCTCCCAGCCTATACGACCCATCTTCAATCTACAATCTATCTACATAGTGAATTGAATTTCAGAAAGCATCGATTGTATTTTGGAATAGTCAACTGAATTATAGAAAGAGTCAACTGCATTTCGTAATAGTCAATTCTACTTACAAAAAATGTCAATTGTAACTTGTATTCCAGAAAGCGTTAATTGTATAATGAAAAAGTCGATTGACTTTCAGAAAACCGACATGATCATCGGAACTGAGTACCATGCATAGATCGATGGGTACTACTACTACTACTACTAGTACTGGTAGGAGACGCTTACAGTCCCTAATGAGACCTTTTTGCAAGCCCCAAGATGTTTTTAATGAGTGATGTGGTTCGCTTAAGAGAGCTGGCTAACATCCTTTTCAGCACAGTATATTGTCCTTTCTCGTGAAATGATAATATACTGTGTATTCAGACACCACCCATCAGCTCTCTTTCAGAGTTTTTTCGGCTGTGTTTCGTAGGCTAGTAATGTACTCACCACCATATGCTGCAGTGGCTGGCCTGCTAGCTTTTCTCGTTAACCTCTGTATTGGATCGCTCTAACGCTCAGCTGGTAGTTTTCCACACCCACCTACATACACCGTCCTTCTTCTTCTCTGATGCTCACAACCACATCATCATCATTTCTTTCTGTGTGTTTTGTGTAGGTTTGATTACCTACTCCATGCGCCACTTTAGGAGCAGCATTGTTAATTGGAACGCAACAGTGAATCGTGCAGGACTATCCCCAGCCGTTGCTTCGAAATCTTACAATATTCAATTTCCAAATTAACAAGGCGGATCAATAAGAAATATATAGTAAAACATTATAAATCATCTAAATCAAGGCTAATACTCAGAATATCGTATGAGTTTTATATATTTTTGGAAAGCGCAAAGCATCCATAATTCAAATATGAAAAAATATCACACTGGGTTTTAGATGTATGACAAACTGACATTTATCATACAGGGCGTGGAAAGAAATTCTGAATTGAGAAAAACCCAATCACGAATCTGCGATTGAAGGTCTATAAAAATAACAAGTTTCCATCGTTCAAGTTTGAACCCCTTGATTGGGTATGAAAGTATTGAAAAGGAATATTCTCAGATATATTATAAACATGAAAAAATGGATACATTTGAATAAATACAATATATTTTTTATATCGTTATATTCATCATAGTATTCATCCGATTCTGGAAGAGAATGTCAATTCTCAATTTCAGACGATATTCATTTTATGCTCAAATTCCTATCGTGTATGTTCAATTGATATAATTCAATGTTCGTCGTGGCATATAGCCAGGAAAGTAGTTGTTTTCTGTTGAATATGCCGAGAAAGAATTAATAATTTCATCACATAGAGAATGCGAATTCTCAATGTATTTATTCAAATGTATCCATTTTTTCATGTTTATAATATATCTGAGAATATTCCTTTTCAATACTAATCACACTGGGTGTTCTTTTTGAAAAACATAACTTTGGGTGATATCTGATGATCTAAATAACATCAAAAAAATTCAAGGGGTGTTTTCTTGTGACATATTCTAGCAATGTGTCCTCACTTGCTCCGTTTTTGAGATACAGGATGTTGAAGTTGGAAGTATTAATTGTTTTTATTTATAACCCCTCTGTATGAGCTTTCATGGTGCCAAAATTCAGTATGGATGGAGACTGAGAAAGCCCCAAGATTTCAAAATGGTTCTAATTGGGGTTATTGATTAATCTCAATTGAAGTCTTGAAAACTACTACATTAAAATTTGGAGTCAAATCGATTTTTTATTGTTTCCTCAAAAACTAAGCTAGATACATAAATCACACAGAGGATAGAAAAGTTGTTATTTCAATAGTTCAATCTAATAAAAATATGAAACTCAGGAAAACTGGTGGTGTACAATGACATTCACCATGAATAGCAGCTTATTTTAAAAATATGACTACGCCACTGGATTCCACCTGAAAAACTGTATAAGTGACAGTTTTTACTTTTCCTGTAAGTTGAACGATAGCTGAGATACAAGGGGGGTCCCAAAATGCAACATGTTTCACAAAAATATTGCCAACGTTCACGAAATCCGCAAATCTTTATCTCTGAAAATAAGTGAGATAATCCGTTCCGTTAGGACATCGATCATTGGACATCCTGTACATATAAGCACAGCATATGCTATGATTCATATAAGTGTTCTCGAGCAACCTTATTTCGTTTATACAAACACACAGGCATATTCCTAGGAAATTAGGTATACTTCAACAAAATCGTAGTTGCTTACAAGCGCCTATTGCATTTTCTAATAAAACGAATAATTTACTATACTCCAGGTCCAGAGCAAAGCATCAAAGGCGCAGGTACTTTACTATACTTTATGTCGTTTTGTCGAGCCATGCAGAGCAAAAACAAATCAAAATTTCCATCCTAGTCGTATCGGTCTCTACAAAGACAACGTCATTTTATGGGCCTTTTGACTACTTTCCTTTCACAATACCCAAAGGCGCTATACTCATTGAACGGGTTCGAGTCAACTTGGCAAATGGAACCAGACTAGAAGCTTGAAGTCACTATCCCAGCGAGCACAAACATCCCTGGGATGTTTTGGGATGTTTTGAAAATGTTGGCATGAAGATGTTATTTTGAGACGTAATATGCACTGACCAAAGAGGTCTTTGAAGGATATTGAAGTATTGTTTTTGTTCTTCTGTGGCATTTCTTTATTTGCCTACTGAGAGGTATCCCTGGAATGTTTTGGGATGTTTTAGAAATGTAGGCATGAGTATGTTTTTTTGAGGCGTAATATGCACTTCCCAAAGAGGTCTTAGAAGGATATTGAAAGTATTGTTTTTGTTCTTTTGTGCCCTTTCTTTGTTTGCCCCACCACACCGTCTCATGCTTACGTCACAATACGATGAATTCTGATTTGTTTTCGATTTTGTTCTTCTTGTTCGCAATTGGCATTCGCGTTTGCAGTGTGTCACGCTGCTAACGAACAGAAAGGAATTTGGTGAAGTTTATTGTGTTAGAAGACTTATTTAGTTTGTAATAATGACCATCAGATGCAAGATGTGTTGTTCGGTGCCTCAGTGTAATCAATATATAAAAGTACGAATTCATCAATACACAGCTTCTCCGCAGTTGCAAAATTATGCATTGTGGAGAACATTTCAAAAATTGGGAAACCTATTTCCAATTATATGTCTGTGTGTAGAAAGCACTACTCAGAAACCGATTAAGAAGGTAATTTCATATCAAGAAAATATTTTTATGTTCAATCTATTTTTTATGCATTTTTTCATTCAAGGGAAATGGAATCCTAATGCAAAAGTTCATTTTGACAAAAGAAGAAAAGTACCTCGAAAATGTTTTTTTTACAGCGATTTAATGTGCGCAAGACGCGTTGAAAATGTTCTCTTGTGTCCATGAAAAGGCTTTAAAAAGAACTAGGGAGAAGGTAGTTTTGTGACATATCAAGGACATCTCGGTAATTGCCGCCTGCGGCGGACATTGGCTGTTCTATAATAGTTCTATTCATGTGTGAACAGAACATCGCAGTGGAGGTTCAATGTCTCGAAATCTCGTACTTTCAACATCTCTGAGATGTTTTTGTGCTCGCTGGGTATTAATTGGAATCAGAATTTCTGTGATTGCGCATAGATACAGGGTCTCCCAAAATTGCTGGGACACTGAGCTACCACGTGTATAATAAAGGTCAAAATAAGTTGATTGGACCAAATTTATTTATACAGGGTGTTTCATAATTAAATGTCAATATTTGAGGAGACGATTCTTGGGCCCATTCTAAATCACTACAATTTTTTCAATCTGAAGCACGGTTTTCGCTTAAAAAAATGAAAATCTTTTCACTACTTGTTCATAATAATATTGTTAATATGACAATAGCACAGAGAAATAGGTTTTATTTTCAAGGTGGAAACAGTGATTCGGACTGGAACAATTCAAGAGATCAAATCTGCTCATGATTTCAAGAAAAGTCGATGGTTGTGATCAAATCTGCTTAGAAATGGTTGGGAAATTCAGGAATGATTTTAATCATGAGATTAATCAGTGGCGTACCATCAATTTTTTTTTTAGACTATTGATTTTTGAGAACTTTACCACACTGTATCTCCAAAGTTAGGACGTTTAGGTCATACGTTCATATGAAACTTTCTTCTTAGAATGGGCCCAAGAATTGCCTCCTCAAATATTGACATTCAATTATGAAACACCCATACCAAAATGTACCGTTTGTCCGTGAGAGGAATTCTAAGTTCACACAAAAAACAGGTGTATTTCAATTTTTTACGTCGAATTGACCTTTGTATCGATGAAGGTGGCCGTCAGCAGTTGCTGAAGGTTACATAGAAGCTTCTGTGAAGAGAAAAATTGAGGTAGCTCAGATGTTTTCTTCTCAGCCTTCAACTTCTACAGCACATTCTGATACCTCTACCTCACAGTCGCACTGCACAGACTTGAATAATCAGACTACTGCAACAGCAAAAAAAACCCTACAAAACTTACCAGCAAATTTTATAATAAACGCTCAAGATGCCTCTAATAATTTAGTTGAAGTATATAACAATTTCACTATTCAATGCAACAACAATTGATTACATGATTATTATGGCTCATTTCGTTCCTGAAATATATGCCAAACATTCATTAAAACACGTTCTTTTTTAAGTTATTTTTTCTGCAACCGACACAAAAGTCGTCCATTTTGATACCAAAATTAGCTCTTAAATTGACGTTTCTATTACTGACACAAAAATTGGTATGTTGCTAGGCAACATATTTAGTTCCTAGGAGCTAAAGTTGAATTTTAGTTCCTAGGAGCTAAAGTTGAACTTTAGCTCCTAGGAACTAAAAAGGGTCTACTGGACGTCATCAAGAATAAACAACATTGTGACGGTTGGTTATTTGGGTCGAGAGGCATACCTGATTTGTTTTCAATTTCAGCAGATTTGGCATTTCATACCCATGCTGGAGATATAAATACACCTTATTATAAGTTTAGTATTGGAATTATAAACATCTCAGTTAAGTATTTTTGTTTTGATCAGGGAAGCCTTCAAGATTCAAATACTTGCTTGATCTGTATTTCATTCGTTATTCTCGGATTGGATAACTTGTTTTTGGATAATCACGGCATAATCGATAATTGATTATCGAGCGACAATCATTGTATTACCGAGAGGAAAACATAATTGCTATTCTTATTGTTGATGTGCTCACTAACCTAACATTTTCCAAGTCTTGTTTCTATAGCTGGCACTGACGCGGTATTTGCCATTAGAGCACCTGGTCCATACACAAATATGTCACTCTGTGATTGTATTTATATTGAAACTACAATTCGAACATCCTTGAAAATTGAATGAACCTGCTGTTGATGCAGGTAGAATGTTCGCACCACACGGATTATTTTTCAATATTTGTTGCATTGCATACATATGGCACGGTATTGGTGGTAACTTCACATGTTTATTTGAGTTATTTGTTTCGGTTGCAGAAAAAATAGCATGTTTCATTCGGATCAAAAGTGACTTTGTTCGACTCGCAAATTTTGCTTTCGCTCGGCTTCGCTGAACGCTCCGCCTCGCAAATGCAAAATTTGCTTGTCAAACAAAGTGTCACTTTTGATCCTAATAAAACAATCTACTATTCTCCTTAGATTTTTCTCATAATATGAGCAAAGCGAGGAGCAAAGCGAGGAGCAAAGCTCCGCCAAACACTTTCTGTAGACTTGCTTTTGTTGCGACCTGTCTCTAGGCGCTATTATGTCTGACAGTTTGACGTTACCATTACCATCTTTGAAAATAGGAAGTCAGCGTGTCCTAATAGAAAATGTTTCGATACGCATTTGGGTGTCATAATGACTTCATTAAAGACGCAGAACAGAAAGATTATCTTAGATGGATTAAAAACTTGAGCGTTTGCTCAATGGGCAAATTTTTTGGAGTACTTATTTGTCGATCGTATGAGTCGGTAGACAGTTTGCTTTGTGGTTTTGCTTTCTATTCCGATTCAATTTGAGATTACAGATTCCTTTCGGGTGGTAATTAATCTTCGTCGTATACAGAGAGCGAAAGTAACATAAAATTTTATGGGGGTGGTTGGGCGTTCGCAAAAAAAAACGTTACGTAAAAAGAAGTAAGCTGTCGGCTTTCCTTATCTGATTCCTAATCTAGTAGCCAATAGTTTTTTATATTCAGTCTGGTATAATACATGGAATTATTTATATATCGTCAGCTATCCAAGTAAACACTAGCGTCTAGAGGAGCGCAACAAATCGTTCAGTGAAATTGTGTTATATTAGCAAATCACGAAATTTTTTGAGATGTTGACTGGGGCATTCCATCTGAATGCAGGATTCATAATTTCATAGGCATGTTATTGTAACAGCATCAATATGAGATGACGATATCACAAAATCTCACTCATTATTCGAAAAACGCTCAATTCGTTATTGTCGTTAGTTCTGCTGCTCTCAAAGCCAGGTGGGGATATCTTCACCAGGAATTAATTCAATCCTATCACAGTGCAGTAAGGTTTGAATATCGCCTGAACTTTTTTAATTCTAGAGAAATGAATTGAAGTACAAAATATCGAAAAATATCGATATTTCACATTCTGTGTAAGGGAGGTCAGAAATTACAAAATTTCGTTTCGAGATATTGACTTGAAGATTTGGGAAAGTTGATTTGCAAAAGTATGAAAAAATTCCTGGCAAATACGGGAGCTCACAACATTTTTTGATTATGTAATACTCTTTTTGACCACTTGGTATGTCATAACTGGAAACTTCGAGAGGTTTCGTAGAATGGATCCTGAACAAAAAGGATTCATCTTTTGAACACTGTATTCCGATTGAAAATCGGTTGATTTGCAAAAAATTTATCGCATTTTGAAAAATGTCGAAAATTCCAGTTTTGTTAAACAGTTTAGTTCAGCAAGATACGAAATACTAGCAAGGGACAGAAATGATGTTTATTCAGTGAGTTTATCTGAATATTTGAGAAGAACCCGAAAAAAATACACAGGGTGGTTTTTTTTATTCAAGAAAAGCCGACAAGCTGGATGGGTATACGATACACCCCTGGAAATGCTGGATCAAATCTAATTGGGCCAGTAAAATTAATGAGTTTCTTTTTTTTTACTCGGAAACAGCATTTTCGGACACATGTTTATATGAACTATTTTCATAATATTTTGTTATGAGGAATCTCTCTTAGACTTTTGTCACCACAACACTGAAACACCCTGTATATAGGGAAGGAAAATATTCCTCCTGCATGAAAATGAGACTACTTTTTCTGAATAATCTAACCTAGCTCGGCCTAAATGAACCTTTTTCCTAGAAAGTATATTTTACGGGAAACCACTGGACAGAACAAAATGAAAAAGGCGACCCTCGTATGGAATCAAACCCGAGTCGTCAGCCTGGCTACACACAACCCAATGTGCCATAAGCTTACTGGAAATTTGTTTAATGAAGAGGGGATTCGCGCGGCTTTATTTGTTGCGTCCTAGTCCTAGAAGGAAACAAGTTGACACAACGCACCTTACAAATATTGTCTAATGAGGTGCTTCGAACATTAGAAAAACTTATGAGAGAAGATAAAATATACGGGATGTTAGGAAAATAACATGCCATCAACTTTGCCCCCAAAGGTGCCTGAGCAAAGGTCTGAGGGGTGCCAACATATATATCTGCTCAGACAGCCAAGCCGTACTAAAAGCCCAAAAATCATTCGTTTTCACATCAAAGATCTCATGGGACTGCTTTGAAACACTCATGCAACTGGGAAAGGACAATAAAGTCACACTCATGTGGGTTCTATAGGACATGAAGGAATCAAAGGAAATGAGGCAGCTGATCGCCTTGCAAAAAAAGGTGCGGCATCTGCACTTTTTGGTCCTGAGCCTTTTTGTGGGATAAGCAAATGTCACCTAAAGGAAGAACTTAGGAAATGGGAAGAAATTGAAAAGTCCTCCTACTGGAGAGCAACTCCAGGTCAACGACAAGCGAAAAGGTTCATCAACCATTCGCAGAACCGAGCCAAAGAGCTACTCAGCCTCAGCAAACCAGAGCTAAAGCTTATCACAGGCTTTCTCACAGGACATGGCCCTCAGAGGTACCACCTCAAAAAGATGGGCCTGGCGGAGTCTGACACTTGCCGCTTTTGTAACAATGCGACCGAAACCGCGGAACACATACTTTGCTCATGTGAAGTATTAGTCCGCCAAAGGCTGAACCACCTAGAACAGGTCTATCTCACCCCTGCTGAGGTGGAAAATTCAACCGTCAGGAAAATTGTAGTCTTCATAAGAAGTCTAGGGTTAGAGGACCAAAACTAGATAGGGGTAATCAGAATAGATCTTCTATAGGTCGCAGTGATCGAGAGGTCTCCTAGCCTATACGACCCATCTACAATCTACAATCTACAATCTAGGAAAATAATACACGTCCTTGAAACATCAGCTAATTATTATATGGAATGGTATCCATTTCATTGATCGCCTCAATTTCGAAAACACCCAGTATGTTGAGTTGGCTTTAATTCCAAGACGGTAATTCATCGGCTTCATCACTCATAAAAACTTTTTTCCGTTCATTCCTGATGAAGTGCAGTACGCGTACAAGAATAGCTCAACGTTTGTTGATTTTTGCAGCAACGAAATTTTTATACCCAGGATGCATAAATATTGCGGTTTTTAGGTTTTAGTTTCTTTTCGGCGCGGTTTTTAGAAACGGTGCTGTCATTTTTTAAACTGAATTTGTTTATTAAAAGATCAAGATGTTGTTCGTCAAACAAGAATTCTCGGAACGAAATCATTAATAGAATTCATTAGGATATTATGGATTCACCATGTATGTACGGGTGATCGTTTTATTATTATTAGGTGAAGATCTGATCAATAGAATGAAGAGATTTTGTATTTCGTGTAAAAATTGTAAATTATTATCAAATCGCAAAGCGCTCCCGGCTAAAATGCCATCATCAGTGCTACCTGCAAGTACCTAAGTAGGTATTATTTATGAAAATTTCCAAAAGGCAAATGCAAAAGTGTAGATTACTTACTCGACAAGTATTTACAAAAAGGTCCAAAAATTCGAGATCAAAGACATCATTACGGTACAAACGGAATTAGGAACAGACATACATTTAACAAAAATGTTCCCTAATGGGTTATTGTAAAATTTTCCAAAAATACATTTTTTCTACTCACATAACTAAAATGGCTTTTAACGTACGGATATGTACCACGCTAAATGATCGATTAATCACGGATTGTCGTTCTGTGATTTATTCGAAATATTAAACACGTTACCATGGCAACACGATTTCTTAAACACATTACCATGGCAACGCAGTTCATTAAACACAGCTTCGGTAATTTGAGACATGTCTGGCCTGTCCATTGTATTAACTGTCAACTGTTATTTTCAAATTTTGTATCAGAATTATTCAAACAATAT
This sequence comes from Phaedon cochleariae, assembly GCA_918026855.4. Classification (NCBI taxonomy): domain Eukaryota; kingdom Metazoa; phylum Arthropoda; class Insecta; order Coleoptera; family Chrysomelidae; genus Phaedon; species Phaedon cochleariae. Next base: position 5,481,798 of record OU896710.1, on the reverse strand, counting down.
TCGTTTGTATCAGAATTCTTCATAAAAAATATATGCGAAAAGTAAACGAAAGTGAATTCGAAGAGAATGTTCTAGTACTTGCATATCTCCAAGAAGTGTAAAAATGAAGCATCCATCTTTGAGAACAATTTATTTATTTAAGCATGACAATAAACGTGAAACAAAGGTTAGTAAGCAATGGACAGGACACATCTACAACCAATATCACTTAAACGTGTCTCGCTGGTTGCATGCAGTTGCATGTATTATGTTCTCAATTCCCATTCCTTTCAAATTGATTTGTAGGTTAGCAGGAATAGCAGGTATGTTAATGTAATTTTCGGAGTTCGTAGAAAAATCATAGTATGTAACGCGTTTATAAACTCTTCTAGACACTCGTTTATTAAACACTCGCTCCGCTCTGCTCCGCTCGTCCTTAAAATACTCGTTACTAAAAGGACGTTTATAACACTTGTTACATGATATACTATTAAAATTTTCGTTTAGTTCAGATCCTGGAAGAGCACGAGGGACCTTAACTTTATAATTTTGACGAATATGTGACATTTTTAAACAACAATAGTATCATGTTTGCCGTGGTAACCAGGAAAGTTGTTGTTTTCTGTTGAATATTCAGAATAATATTATATGCATATCTTTATATGAAGGAGAATACAAATTCTCTACTTCAGAAGATTTTGTTTTCAAATTCTTACCGTGTGTGCTCAATAGATGTTATTCAATATTCGTCGTGGCATATAGCCAGGAAAGTAGTTGTTTTCTGTTGAATCAACCGAGAAAGAATTAATATTTTCATCACATGGAAAATGCGAATTCTCAATGTATTTCTTTATATAATTATATCTGAGAATATTCCTTTTCAATACTGTAATGTGCCCTCAAAAAAACACTCATTCGAATTTCTTGAAGTATTTTTCTAGAACTCCACTTGAACTGAATATTGGGAAGTCGATGTCTTGTGGGTTCCGATGGAAGACGAATAAAGCAAAAAACTCAATAAGTGTGCTTTTGGGTGTATGATAAATTGACATTCATCATACAGGGCTTTATATAAATATATATCCATTTTTGTATGTTCATAATTCATCTGAGAATATTCCTTTTCAACACAATCAATAAGTGTGACTACTCAAAGATAACGGTTACTAAAACCACGATGGCCTATTCGATTCATGATCTCAAGAAACGTCTTCCTCGATATCCATTATTTATATTAGACTACTAACTCGAGACGTTTTCTGTTATTCACCTCTAATTGAGATACAGGATGCACATAAATTCAGCTCCATTTTGGCAGAACAATTCCAAATGCCATGACCAGAAAGAAAAGTTAATCCATGCAAATCTTCATCTGACTACTTAGTCTGAAATTTATTGTCATTCCATTACATGTTGACAGCGACCCTTCAAACAGAAGCATAAATATTTACAGCCCGTCGTGCCCTATAGGGCACCACCCCGTAATTGACTTATATAGGGTTGTTAAAAACGGTCCACGGTACTTTGAGGGTGTGCTGCCACAGAATGGGCTCGATTGTAACGGATTGTACGCTCAGAGGGGGTGCGGCACCCTTATTGTGACAGAAACATCAGGTATACCGAGATGTAGTTACCCTTTATATTTTGGCACATCTTGAAAGTCCCCCTTTCGAACAGGATAATTCTGGAAATTTGTTTTCTATAGCTTTCGCTTCATTTGCCTACTCATTTGCCACAATTAAACTGAAATTCATTACACTCAAAGAAACTGATGGGTGAAATCAACCAAAAAGAGCATATATAGCGAACAATAGTTGAATATGGTTAGTCACCATACGAATAGAATTGTTGTTTTGATCAAGAAAATTTGTTATCAACCAGATTGCCTCACAACAAAATGAGTGGTATGTTAACCATCATTTTTGTCCCTTTACTTGTCCCAATTTTGAATGGAATCGGACCAAATCTTGTCCGCCATCTTGGAGCAGCCATTTTTTTAATTTCAACGAAAATTCCATAACTCCGATTAACTTGAAATTTGACAGGTGTTCATAATTTTGGTGACAATACATTATGGAATTTTTGTTGAAATTGAAAAAGATGGCTGCTCCAAGATGGCGGACAAGATTTGGTCCGATTCCATTCAAAATTGGTAAGTGGGGGTTTTTGAGGTCGGAGATCATGATTTTTTCGTTAAAATTCATAAATTCAAGATGGCGGCTTCCGAATGATTTTTTGTTTTTGTATAAATGACGATAACTCCGTTGTTATCAACACAAAACTATTACTGCGACTTATCATCTGTATGAGAAAAAAAAGTTATTTGTAACTAAGTCATAGTGAGCTATGACCTACATTTGAAAAACTAAAGTTGGTGCTGATATCTCAAATTCTAGAAGAGTTGGTATAAATTTCATATTTTTTTCGAAATCACTTTGAAAAACTGCCATGAGAATGTGAAATTCCTATTTGAATATTTTCATAAATAAAGAATCTACGGAGGAGACATGAAAATGATCAAAATCTGTTTTTTGCGTATAAAACGAAAACGAATAGATTTTATCGAAATATTTTTTCACATTATAGTTGGCCTTGACAAACTCCACATTTGGTGTCATTTAACCGACCTCGTATCTTTCACCGTTAAAAAGATACCCATGGTGAACATGGTAAGTGGGACACACTGTATAAGCAGCACACTAGAATAGGATATTTAGTTTTAATCTTCTCCTGAAGATGCTAACATAGTTAGCGAAACACGTGTCGAGGCGTTAAAAAATCGGTTTGGTTAGTGGTAAAACAGTGTAGTGTATTATCGTGCCAAAGATTCCAGTCTTCGATATAACATCATAATATAGTTTCAATACTATCTTTAGTGTGATTAGAAATAGTTGTAGGTTGATTTTACCTTCCTTTTCGTTTGATTACCAACTATAACAGTGAGCAAGCTGTAATAATATTTGAGTTACAGTATAATATAGTTGAAATACTATTCCTAGTTCGATTTGTTCATGTACAATTTCTCCTCAATTGTTTTGACGATCACCTTATCATTGAATGTACCATCATTGTAGTTTTATTCAACAATTATAATGATGTTGATTAAACACATTTTATTTATCAATTCAACCTATATACTATTTCTTTGAGTGTAGGTTACGATTTTGTCTATGCTTGACGAATGAAGTATGGCTCACCCGAATATTTCACCCAATTTTATCATATTTACAGTCGTCTTCAGAGAACATGTCGCACATGGACGGTGTCAACTCTCTTAATCACCGCTGCAATGAGAGCGCGCATATCGTCCAACCGCGACATGTTCACTGAAGACGAGTGTACAGTGTGTCCCAGCTAAAACTTGACACCCCCCCTTATCTCGTAAGTCATTAAAAAATTGAAAATCACTCGGACAGGTAGATTTAAATTTGGCGGGGGACAATTTTTTCTGTAACTACCATATCCCAAAGTTGATGAAATCTTGAAGACTTGAAGCGGAAAGGGTATCAACTTTCGATTTTCTTATGGAACACCCTGTATTTCATTGCATCTTTACATTCTTCCTGAACAGCTGATTCCATCAATGTAACACACTTGGGGTCTAGCGGGAATGATTACAGAGATATAGGGTGTTCAAAATCGAGATTTTTCAACTTTAGGATTTTTTTGTGTCGAAACTATTCCGTATCTGTCAAAGCGGCTCACATGTCCCTATCTAAACTTTTGATTTACTATTCATTGATATTTAATCGAAACAGATACAGGGTGATCAGAATTCTGTTATCAGTGAGACACACTGCGCATTTTCGGATTTTTTTCTAGGGTATATTATGATTGCTTGATGTGTTTCGCCGAAACGGTTTCAAGATTTCTTCGTCAGTAGATGAAAAATGATATCAGTAATGATATAAAATCATTCTACATCAATATATCAAAGTTCAAATCGCAATATGCAAGACTGAACTCGATATTCGTTCAATATCAAAATAAATTGAAGTGATTACCCCTTTCTTGCATCGATGGCATGAATATAAACTCTCTTATTTCATGAACAGATCACAACTGAAATTAGGACATTCCAAAAAACGCCCAAACTTCGAAGTCTGCTGAAATCTTGAAGCCACTTCGGCGAAACACATTGTCATCAAAAAATTCTAATGAAATATCCTCTAGAAAAACATCCAAGATTTTTCCATATGATTGGGATAACTGAAAATATTAATTTTTGTGATGATGGGTATATGTTGCTCTCTGCATAGTTCTGTAAAAACAAGGTTTATGGGCAGAATAGGGAAACCATCCCATTCTTGAACGACTATTACCTAACATGAAACGAACCGTATCTTTTATATAATACTTCAAATATTGGATGAAATTTTCAAGTGGATCATTTCATTCGTCAAACATTTTATTTCTTACCAAATATAGGCTCTGACTTCAATTTCTTTCCGTACTGGTATTATTTCCACTTATAATTACACGAGAGATTTTTTTTCGAAGTAAAAAATAATGCCTCTGAAAAAATTACGAGTCCGTAGGACGAGTATTATTTTTCTAGCAGTTTTTTTAGTTGAATTACCTAATGACAACAAAATTCGAATTATAAATGCCAAGTTTACTTCGAAAAAAAAAGCTAAAGTGTAATTCGGTAAGACAATGTAATTCATCAAACATTTGTTGATGCCTGGTTGTCATGCTTTCAAAAGTTAGGTTCCGTTAAGGTTCCGTTATTGTCGCTAGAAAAGTTAGGGCAAACCTTTTTCGCTGTCATAATGACAAAATCACGCGGCTTGTGGGATTTTTCATACATGAATTAAATTGTGATACCAAGAAGAAAATGAAGGCTCATCTGATCAGAAACTTTTCTAAATATGTGCCATGTAACATGACTAACATCTCTTCGATATCCCATGAAACGTATAAATACATACCCATATGATATCCAAATGTAAAAAGTAGATTTAGACATGCCTCTGATGTAACATCGTAATATCCCACGATGTCAACGTTCGATTGAGTAAGCATATATTCGAATCCAACGACATATTTGACAAATACCTGAGACTGAGAAAAGTAACTAGCCATTTTTGACAGTCCATCAGCGATTGTTATCAATATGGATTGAATGCTATATCCTATAGCAATCTCACAAGATGATATCGCTGTGACATCTCCAGAATGTTAGCATGAGTATGAAAATAACATCCTAGCGATGTATCAGCGATATGCAGTCACCTCTGTGACATCATAATGATGTCGATCGAACATCGCAGTATTGACTGAGTTCTAGGTTGAACTGGGAGGTCTCCAAAATGTTTTAGTGGAATAAAATGAAAATTGTGCTTGATAGACAAGAATTGAATGACTTCATTATGTTTATTAACATTATTTTTTTCAATTTCAGGTGAGTTCATCGATACAAAGTCCCGTCAGCCAGTAAGTACACTGTAACTAACTATTAGTTAGATAAATATTACCTAACGAAGAAGTGAATTAGCCATCGTAACAAGTAATCGAAAGATAATTTAGACTTTTAAGGTGATGAAACAACTTTAATTGGTATTATAAAGTTGCCGTATATAATCACTTTCGACTAATCAAGGCATCATAATCTTCAAACTTGATCAGTTCTCATACAAGGTGTTGTTCAATTTCATAAAGAAAATTGACAGCAAATATTGGGAGGCCTTACAGGGTGCGATTCATTTGTTTACATGGTATATTGAAATAGTACTAATATTTTTTTCAAGCAACAATACGAAATTCCCATGTACATACAGTAAGTTTTGCTTGAGGAATATCGCCAAAACATGGCCGAGACAGATTTGAATTATTCTTGTAGTGTAAGCTCGTCGTGATAAACCCTGTAGAATGATGCAGATATATTTTGAAAACATATTCAAACAATATTGCAATAATGATATGATGATCAAATTTATATATGTTCTGGTACAGGGTGATTCACCATAAATGTCCCCCCCTCTAGCTCAGTTATTTTTGTACAGATTTCAAAATTTGAAATATCATCTCAAATGATTTTCGATAAAGTTTTTTTCCGCTACATCAAAAAATACAGGGTGCTCGGAACAAATGATCTACAGGGTACTATTTGATTTTTTTTAATGGAACACCCTATTTTTCATTGTATTTTTAGATTCTCCATGAAGAGCTGATTTGATCAATGCATCACACTTGGGGTCTAGCGAGAATGTTTACAGAGATATAGGGTGTTCAAAATCGAGATTTTTCAACTTTAGAATTTTTTTGTGACGAAACTGTTCATTATCGGTCAAAACGGCTTTCATGTCCGTATCTTAACTTTTGATTCAATATCTACTGACATTTTAATGATTGGAACAGATACAGGGTGATCAGACTTCTGAATCTTGAACCACCCTGTAAATGTTCCAATCAAATGTCAGTAGATAGTAAATCAAAAGTTGAGATGGGGACATAGAAGCCGTTTTTACCAATAATGAATAGTTTCGACACAAAAAAATCTTGAAGTTGAAAGATCTCGATTTTGAACACCCTATATTTCTGTAATCATTCCCGCTAGACCCCAAGTGTGATACATCGATGGAATCAGCTATTCAGGAAGAATCTAAAAATACAATGAAATACAGGGTGTTCCGTTTGAAAAAATCAAGTAGTACTCTGTAGATTGTTTGTTTCGAGCACCCTGTATTTTCTGATGCAAAAATTTCTGAAAAATCATTTCAGATTATTTTTCAAATTCTTAAATCGGTTCGAAAATGAGTGAGCTAGAGGGGGGGACATTTATGGTGAATCACCCTGTACATGGAAATATCGAAATATCAATAAGGTCTTCAATGTACCACGTGATTTAATTGTGCCAAAATATTGATTGAGTTTATCTATCGATGATCGAAAACAGTACAGTATATTTTATTCATTCCTTATTCGATTCCAAAGTATCGCCTATATTCAATGTCATGAATGACATGTTGGGCTATTTGACTTGTATTTTAAATATTGCAACATTGCTCAGAGTGTGAATGTACAGGTCTAGTTTTATTAATGTGAACCCCCCTCTTTTTTGTTCTCCACCTATTCAAAAAATTTCAAAGCTGATTTTATACAATTTTTCACACAGATTTCACTCATTTTGACAATAATGCAAAATTTATTCAAACATACAGGGTGTACAAAAATAATAATAATATATATTTTTCAAATGGAACGCCCTGTATATTTCGATAAATTTGAATTCCCTAAATCATCCTTATTTCAAACATATATATAGAGGAATTTTCATCTATCAAAATATACAGCGCATTCCATATAAAAAAATCAATATATTCCTGTACACCCTGTATATTTGAAGAGATATTGCAACACTCTCTCAATACGATCGAAACCAATATGGAATATCGTAAAATATCAGTTTTGAATCTTCTTGAATGTATAGAAAACAAAGAAAATGAAGGGGGGTTCACATTAATAAAACTAGCATTGTACAAACAATATTGCATTATTTACCCAAAGCATAAATAAATATGCTATTTCTAAATATTAAAATTGTGAAATCCAAATACAATTTTTCTGCAACATTTCTAGAAGAATGCAGATGCAATAGTAATATTGTAAGATTGAGGGAATATTTCATGAAAATTTCGTCTGTGTAAAAATTCTAGGAAAATCAGAAAATTTCACTTTCAGATTGTGCTTTTTGGTGAATACAGTATTTTTTCTGCAACCGACACAAAAGTCGTCTATTTTAATACCAAAATTAGCTCTTGAATTGACGTTTCTATTACTGACACAAATATAGGTATGTTGCTAGGCAACAGTTTTAGTTCCTAGGAGCTAAAGTTCAACTAAAAAGGATGCACTGGGTCATCAAGGATGAACAACATTGTTATGGTTGGTTATTTGGGTTGGGACGCATACACCTGATTTGTTCCCGATTTCAACAGATTTTTCATTTCATACCCATGCTGGAGATATAAATGTTTGTTTTGATCAGGAAAGTCTTCAAGATTCACAAACTTGCTTGATCTGTATTCCATTAAGTCTCGGGATATGATTGATTGGATAACTTGTTTTTGAATAATCACGGCCAGCAATACTTTTTTGTCTCACACAACGATATTGTTTACCTTCATTTTATTACCGAGCCAAACACAGTGGAATATGGAGAGAGAGAGAAATAAATAAGCGCTATTATTATTGTTGATATGCTCACTAACCTAACATTGTCCACCTCTTTTTCCTATACCTGGCACAGGCGCGGTATTCGCTATTAGGGCAGACACCTGGTCCAAAAGAATTCATCGATTCATCCATTCAATAGAATACACAAATGGACCACTCTGTGGTTGTATTTATATCGAACATCTTTGAATATACAGTTTGTCCAAGATAAGGTTGAACAGCATGGGGATCTCGAAAACGGTAGGAGATACGAAGTCCATACAAATTCAGAATATGTCGAGTGCTAAAACCAGGCGATGACGAAAGGCGCAGGACATTCTGTGAGTGGTATACCAGGAAATGTCAAAATTTTGCAGATTTCCCTCGAACAATCATCTGGACTGATGAAAGCATGGTCACCAATCATGGTATCTTCGATAGAAAAAATACACATTATTGTTCTCGAGAAAATGAACATTCATACTTTACAGCGAGACACCAAGACCGTTTCGGCTTTAATATGTGGGTTGCAATATTTGGTACACGAATTATTGGTCCTTTTATTTACCATGAAACACAGACTTCCGAACGCTATAGGAATTTGCTTGATAATCATCTTGAGGAAGCTCTGGATGATTTACCGATTGCGGAAGTTCAGAACTGTTGGTTTCAACAAGATGACGCTCCGGTACATAATTCCAGAGAAGTCCGTGCGTTTTTATCCAGAAAAATGGATTGGTACTCATTCTACAGTCCCTTGGCCGGCGCGGTCGCCTGATTTGACGCATCTGGATTTTTTCTTAGGGGATATATCAAAAACTTTGTATACGCAAATAACTTTGATGATGAAGAAGAAAGGGACAGTGTCATTGAAGCATTCAATAGAATAACCCCAGGAATGCTTAGTAATGTCTTGGAAGCAACTGTGAGAAGAGGATATCTTTGTTCAGAAAATAATGGTTATCATTTTGAACATTTGTTATGATTGTTTCTGTAGGTATTGTCAAAGTTGAGTTGTCAAAGTAATTCGTGTAAGAATTCATCAACAATTTTAATTTATTTTTTATGCACTTCTCAGTATTGAATAACTAATCCATCAATGTTTGACAATAAATGATCAGTTATAAGTGGAACTGATGGCACTTTTCCTTTGGAAGTTCGAAAAAACATTGATGATGAATAGAAATATGTCGAAACACATTCGAATCACCTTGTATCATACATGGTTGAATTCAGAATAAAAAACCTTTCAGAATCTGTGAAAAAATTATCAGGATCGTATTTAAAAAACAAAAGTTGATGATGGTTCTACGGATGCAAAACGTCGCATACCAAAATAGGTTTCAACACGTTGAACGTAATCAAAAGTTGCTATAAAAAAGTATTTCCAGTTTTTCTGTATCTCTAATAATAACGGAGAAAAAAAAAATAGAATAGATATTCCAAAAATTCACTTTTTTCGATATAACTCAAAAACTAGAAATAATTTTCAAAATGTTCGAAGGCTCTTGATATGAGCCTCCGAATGCGCAACTTTTTCCCCATTTAAACAACTTCGTATCTCCATAGACTACAGAAGATAATCTTCAGTAATCTTTGGTATCTCCTACCGTTTCCGAGATCCCCATGCTGTTCAACCTTATCTTGGACAGACTGTATTTGGCACGGCATCCACGTTTCGAGTATAGTATTGAATTCGGGCCTGTAGTATCTGATAATGCATGCCAACACAAATCATAACAAAGTAAAGTCATCGTCAACAATATTCTAATGTGAAGTATTCTAAGATCTTGCTTCTATCTACTTACCTATATTATTATAATAAAGGTTATAATGATTGTCTGTCAAGTAAGTCACATTGGTGGTTACTTCACATATTTATTATAGTTAATTTTCTCGGTTGCAGAAAAAATAGAAAAAATGTTTCATTCGGATCAAAAGCTCGGCTTCGCTAGACTCTTCGCCTCGCAAATGCAAAATTCGCTTGTCAAACAAAGTGTCACTTTTTATCCTAATAAAACAATTTACTATTTTGTCGAAAATTACTTGAGATCTCTAGTATTTCGTCGTATTACAAAGAATTGTCGATACCAATTCCCATCTATAATAGGGAAGCTATCATCATCAGATCGACAGTATATAATATAGAAATGATTGTTTATGTATCGTAAGGTCGTTGATCTCGCTCAATGAATTTATACGATCGACACACTGTGATGTACGATTTTAAAAATAGTTTTGGAATAAGTAAACCATTGTGTATAAACGGTCGATACATTATTCATGCGCAAATAGAGGATCATGCAGTTCCGCATTCAACGAACGATTTAAAATTAAGTGAATCCAAAATAATTTACAATGTGGTGATTGCTATTTATCATCATGCAAGTGTGATAAGTGTTGTTCAAGGCAAGAAGTGTATACAAACATAATTTTCACAAGTTTAGTGTATTATGATATCAGATTTTATGCCACGAATACAGATACCTCAATTCTATTTGAATTAGAATTTTTTAACAAAAATTGACAAACATGAGAATACACTCAGCATATCTTAATTTGGCACATATCAAATATCTTGGGATCGGTTTGGACCGAGGTTAGGACGTTAGGATGATTAAAAACATATAGATACGTACGTAAAAGAATCACATATTTTTTTAACGATTGATTGAAGAGGTGCTATTGGGAACTACATCGTTGGTGTCATTGTTAACTAGTAAAATGAATATCTACACCGAGAAAAAAGTTAGCTCATGGTTAATAAAATTTTTCTCTCAAACAGGTCTCTGCATGTAGTGGTCGACGAAGTTTCATCTGACTCTCTTATCATAAATGCCGGTGTTCCGCAAGGATCAATTCTAGCACCAACACTATTTCTACTCCATATCAACGATTTGTTGGAAACAACTGCATGTCCAGTACACAGCTTCACGGATGATAGTACCCTCCATACCGCCTTCTCTTCCAGGGCTCCAATACCAGACAGGCAAATCAGAAACGAACGAGGGAGAAATGTTGACAACATAAATATGGACTTGGCAACAATTCTCGAATGGGGATCGACCTCACTGTGCCCAACATAAACTTGTCAGGAGTAACCATACCTTCGAAGACATCCACTTCGATGTTTGGTATTACTATCAGCAATAACCTTTCTTGGGAAAATCACGTAAGATCAATTGCAAAGTGCATCTCAAAAACTTGGTTTTCTGTTTCGGGTCAGGAGCTATTTCACTTCCAGTCAGCTGCTTTCGATCTCTAAGGCACAGATCCGACCTGTCCTGGAATACTGTTCCCATATTTGGAGTGCAGCACCCAAACATACCCTGAAACTGTTGGATTCTGTCCAAAAAAGGGCAATTCGTCTCGTGGGTGATGCCTCGCTCACAATCTCACTCACTTCTCTGGAACACCGTAGAAAAGTTGGCGATCTGGCTCTATTTTATAGATATTTCCATGGACGATGCTCTTCTGAAATATCAACAATTGTTCCTCCCTTGGCAGTCCCCGCGAGATTAACCCGTCGAGTTGATGCCTCACACCCCTTCGTGGTCACTTTGGAGACCTGCAGAACATCTCTTTCCAAAGACTCGTTCATTCAACGAACAGCGAGCCTCTGGAACACATTGCCAAGGGAGGTGTTCCCCAAGGCATATAACCTCCAGAAATGAAAGAAGAACACCAATTCCTACCTTATTCCCCTTGGTTTTCACGATGTTCTCTGAACATTACAGGATATCCCTTGTCGTGGGAACCAGAACATAAAAATATATATATATATATATATATGGGACAACTGGATAAAATACTCATCATGAGGAAAATCAGAATCATTTACCAAAGAAATTTCATGAAAACGAACACTTCAGTTGATTCAGTGTTAAATAACAGATCACTTATTGGTAAACTGTACACTAACTGTAATTGAACAGTTTTATTATAACGAAAGAACAATGTACTTGTTGTTAATACTCATATACAGAGTGTTTCAAAGAAAGCTGAGTCCTTGCCTGTGCTCAAATTGTTCAGGAACGCTTGACTACCAACAGACCAGTTTCGAGCTTTGGCTCTAGTCGTTGCAGGGGTGTCAGCCAGGAAAGTAATTGTTTCTTCTTCATCTATCATTTTCATTCATTTTGTGAACTATTGTGGTAATGACGTTAGAGTTTATCCCTCTTTGTTACCATTCCATTCCAGTTGGAGTATTTTGGCATTTTCCTAGTTAAAACAAAAGCCAGTCGGGCAATCAGCCACTCCCATGCATCCGAAATGGGTGTTTCTTTCCTTCGGCCATAGACGGCGTTCTGTCCATTTCGCAATGGTCGAACGCCTCGTGGGTATTTAATGCTGAGAGGTGTTTAGTTGGGCCAGGTTTGCACCAGATAGCGGTCATGAATGCCATCTGGGGACACCCCTGCACTGAATGATTAGAGCCAAAGCTTGAAACCGGTTTGTAGGTATTCAAATGTTCCTGAACAATTTAGACACAACTCAGCAGTTAGAAAAGAAACATTTGCAACTGTATTCATCTTTACGAATAGTTGCATAGATTTCAGGAGAATGTAATTCAATGTTCTGCGTAGTAGTTGTTGTTTTTCTCTCGTTACTCTTCATTCATCTTATGAACTATTGTGGTAATGACTTGAGTTTATCCCTCTTTGTTATGAAAATCAATATTGAATAGGTACGCGTGGAGTAAACTCGACTAGTCGTCGAAAAAACAGTATTATCTGGATTTGTTATGTAAATTATTATTACAGGGGTGGTAAATCATATGGGAAAATCGGTGAAAACAGAAATCAATCACTATCTTCCTCAGATATAGGTAAATATTATTCAGACGAAAATTACAGGGGTGCGAGGTAGACATTTTATTTTCAATTATTGAAAATATTCGATTACCTTCAAGTAATTATTGATGAGCTGGAAATCAGGCAATACGAACGAATCACTAATCAATATTCCAAGTATAATTCAGACTCTTGGAAATCAATGCCAACTTTGTCATTGAGAAACAAGACTTTCGAACAATACTATACCGGGTGTCGCATGTTATCGTATACAGGCAATATCTCGCTCATTTGACAAGATAATCAGAAAATAACAGGACTGACTCATAAAAAAATGATGCCCTATGGTAGCTACTCTCCACATTTTTTTTTCAAACGGCACACTGTATTTTATTCCATAATCGGTTAGGGATTATCATAACGAATTCAATGATACCAGGTTTGATAGGGTTATTCCAAACGATCACGGAGATATTCGCAAGTTTCCATAAGCTCAATAGGAGTGACGGCGCAATATCGAAACTTCTTTCTCTGTCACACTCATTGAGCTTATGGAAACTTCGAACGCGAATATCTCCGTTACCGTTTGAAATAATCCTATCAAACCCGGTATCGGTACATTCGTTATGATAATTCCTAACCGATTATAGAACGAAATACAGAGTGTGCCATTTGGAAATAAAAAGGGAAGAGTACCTACCACAGGGCTATCAAATGTAATCAATTTGAGTCAGTAAGTAGGTGCTTTGATGCCATTCAAAGCGGTTTTTCCATTTTCTGATTATCTTGGGACACCATTTGACGCAAGAAAATAATACATATATACTTCTACCCTTTACTACACAGAGCAACCCTCTCTACAATTTGAAATGTTTCTTTATTTTCTGCGCATGAAATAACAATTTCTGTTTAGCTACAGTATTAAACCTGAAAAGTATCTAATCTACTCACCACAAGAAAACTATTTTTGTAATTTTCTACTACTGAAGTGAAGAGAAAATTACGGCGAAGTTTTCGAATTCTTTGCCAATTGAAGTATTCCCAAGAACTTATAACCTCCAAAAGTTCAAAAATTCCAACGTCCACCTCCTCTGCCTATCCTCCCTATATGTACGCGCAATGTTTCACGAAAATTATAGGAAATTCCTTTCGTGCGCTCCAAGAGACAGAAAAAAAGAAAATGCTAACTTTTATTTGGGGTCGAATTTCTCGAAAATTGTCCATTTCAGCTCATTTGCAAGTGATGCTATTTTTGAATCAGTGGCGTAGAAAATATGAAGGAAAAAATAACCACAACCCCCTATGGCGCACCAATATGTATAAAATGTCCAGAATGACTTTCTGGCGAGCTTTCTGGTCAAAAAAATTACCAATTCAAAGATGAAATCATATAATGCTAGTTGGGGTAATGGTACACGATTTTTACAAAAAAAACTTTGAAGTCTATTGAAACCTAAAGTTGTATATTTAGAGATATTCCATAAACTGTGTTTAGAGACCGAATCCTTGCAATTTTGTATGGCCCACAAGACCATGCTATTCAAAGTTGGATTATCTCTTTCTGAACATAAAATTTTGGGCCAATAAAAGTGTGGACCCCTTTTCAACTCCCCCAAAACGAAGTTCACATATTTTTTTTAAGGAAGAAGAAGATAGAGGGTCTAAAAAGACAGGGGCATGCCGATTTTCAGAAAGATTTGATGTAATATTTCAGTGACAATTTTAGAAAATCTTTCATTTTACCTATCTTTCAGTGGCTGTAGTTCGAAGGGGATGAATTTTTGGACACATGTTTATATAAAGAAAATGTCCTATTTTGATCCCAACAATATTTCCTTGGAAGACTTAGATCGAATTTTGGATCACCCTGTATGGCAGGTCTGTTTTTTGATCTATCACGTGCTTTCGACTGTCTTGACATAAAATTCATTGAAAATAAATCATACAATATAGGATTTAGAGGGATTTTTCTTGAATGGATATTAGATTTTCTAACCAATAGAAAGATGCTAGTAATAGTAGGGAAGGCCATATCAGAATCTCACACTATGGACAGAGGAGTTCCTCAGGGATCTGTGTTGGGGCCTTTAATATTTTTACTTTTCATAAATGACTTACCAAAACATTCAAAACATCACCTTTCAACCATATATACATCATACATCATTGGCAGTCTCTGCACAGACCTCGGAGGAACTCATGTCTTCTATCAAGGATACTGTACGAACCTTCGTGAATTGGTGCAAGTCCAACTGTTTGATGGTGAATGTTGAGAAGACAGAATGCGTATATTTTCATTCCCATAATATAGTTAACAACTTACGTACTCTGACTATAAACTTTGAGAACCAAACAATGATTGAATCAACTGCAACAACAAAGTTCTTGGGCTTGAATATTGTCTCCAATCTTCGATGGATAGATCAAGTTAACGCTGTTAACACCAAGGCATATTATGCGATATCTAGAATAAGAGACACCATGTGCACCAGTGCAATAATTAATGTATACTATAGTCTAGTACTCTAGTATACAGTCACTTATGTTATAATATCATTTGATGGGGTAACTCAGTCGATGTAACTAAAATATTTGTGACACAAAAGAAGATCATTCGAAAGATGTTCCGACTAGAATATCAACAAACTTGTAAACCCACCTTCATAAAATATAAAATAATGTCTTTCTACAGCGTGTTTATTTATCACTGTCTTCTGTATGTAGGAAATAACATCAATATCTTCCAACTGAATTCTTCAAATCATTACTATGACACAAGAAACTCAGATCTCCTACGCATTCCCAAACACAAAACAACAAAACTAGAAAATAGTTTTAGATATATGGAAATTAAATTATGCAATCATCTTCCAACTAAAAATATAATTTCCAATTCTCTTTTAAACGAACTATAAAAAATTTAATGGTTACCAAATGTTATTATAGTATAGATGAATTCCTGCAGGATGACTTTTAGTAGCCATTTTAGCCATTGTTGCCATTTGTTTCAATTTTTACTGACAATAATTGTATTTTGTGTATTTCATCATGTATTTCATTTTTAAACCATTTTGTAAGCGCTTGACTTGTTCTATACATTTTGTAATGTCTCAAAGGATGAATTAAATATTATTATTATTATTATTATCATCATTATTATTATAATACAGCTTATCTTGTCCAATATCAACTTTTTTTTCCAAAAAAGTGATCGGATCAGATCTGCTCGACAACTTTCCATACATCAGCAAGAACTAAAATCACTTTTTTCAGCTAAACTGGTAGCAGAAACAATGTGTTGAACTTCGTTATTAAAAATGTCTCCAACTCAACTCCTATCCAAAGAATTTTCTCGATAAGACGATTCATCAAATTGAAAACAAACAAGGTCCACCACAACAAAATCAACCATCAATAACGACAAATATAATACCATACATTCCCGGCATATCTGGAAAAATAAAACGTGTTGGTGATAAACAAGTGAAAACTGTGTTCTAAACTGAAAATACAATGAGATCACTTCTAACTCAAACAAAACCGAAAAATGAAGAAGAATCGTCAAAAAATTGTATTTACAGTATACCTTGTGTTTGTGAAAAGTTTTATACAGGCGAAACCAAGAGACCCCTTTCAGTAAGGACGAAGAAACATAAGTACAATATAACATTGTGCTGAATGCTCAGAGCTGACAAGACACCGCCCACAATTCGTGTTGTCACGTTCACCGATTCAAATTTTTCTTAGTGTGAATTAATACAATAATCATTATTTACACAAATGTACTAAAAGTGATAAGCCACAAATCCGGAAACAAGATTTCGAATATTTTCGATCTGTTTGCAATTATGCAATTTTTTCTCTATTCACTTATAGTATTCTACCGCAATAAATCGTCACATATATCATATCTCAGTCTTTCTTCTCGACCGAAGATTTTTGCAATACCAACAGAGATTCATTAAAAGTCATTCCCTGTCGCTTTACTTGTATCGTTTTATGATTATTACCAGAGATTATACACTTATTACGAATGTTGGCTGAACATGGTGGCAATAAATAAATGTTCCTTTGCCGAGTTCGAGAGACTGTGCACATACATAGCATACAGGGTGTTTCGGTAGATTATTAGAACACTAGCGAAAACTCTTGATGATTTAAAATTTTGGTGATTTTTCACCATTTCTGGAACTCTCATGTATATGAAGTATCATACATCATTTAGAAGGGAAAAAATGAAGAATTCAACGAAATAACAAAATACAGGGTGTTTTATTGAACGATATAATAGTTTGGCTGGTATCTCCAAAACCATACTATGTTAGAAGTAAGTATAGTTCTTAGTTCAATTTTATTTTTATTAACTTCGTAGACATATAGAAGGGTCCAAAAGTATACATTTTCAAAATTACCCTGTACGGTATAAAAAGAAATAGTCTCAACCAACATCCACAGTTTTTAACTGATTAAATTTCATTTGTTTCAGCTGGAAGAGTAAGGTTTTCACAAATTTGCCAAAAGTAATTCCAATTTTCAGGTAACACTTTTTTTCTTCTCATTGAAAATATCGAGATATCATTAGCAATTTTTCTCAAGAAAATTCGACTTCAGCATCATTCAATCATAGTAATCCCAAAATTTCAGGAAACAGGTCGTTACATCCACATTTCGTTACTCCCACATCGCATATTTTCCACATTTCGATAGGCCCACATTTCGTCATGCCCACTTTTCGATATACCCGAAGGATGCACTGTTGCCAAATATTATCCTATATGCCAGAATTCACTGAAACAGAAGGTTAATGTAGGCTGAGTTAGGTTAGATTGTTTAGAAAAAGTATTCTTCCTTCGTTCCTCCAAGTAATTTATTTTCAGGAAGGTTCATTCATGCCGATTTTAATTAGGATAGATTGTTTTGAAAAAGTATATAGTCTCGTTTGCGCTCTCAAGTAATCTTCAGAAAAACAAACTTTCTAGGAAGGAGGTTCATTTAGGCCAAGTTAGGTCAGAAAAACAAACTTTCTAGGAAGGAGGTTCATTTAGGCCGAGTTAGGTTAGGTCAGAAGAAATAATCTCCTTTCGTATGCAGGATGTATATTTTCCTTTTGGAATTCAGAGAGCCATAGAGGGAGATGCTATAGTTAGACGCTTGTACTAGACATTGTGGGACTAACGACACATTTTGTCACACCTACGTTTGACAATAGTGTATTCTTGGGGTATGTTCGGAGACTGTGGAAATATAGAAATGTGGGGCTCATAAAATGTGGGCCTATCGAAATGTGGGTGTAACGCAATGTGGGAGTATCGAAATGTGGGCACAAGGCAGCGCAACCAAACTTCATTGGAAAATGTTGATTGTCAAGAAAGTTATAACGACATTAATATTCGTAACTGATCATTCTTAATGAATATTTCAGACAAATTCTGAGGAGTGGCAACATTGTCAATAAAAAAATGTAAAAAATTATTGAGGTTTCTGGTTGACATTCAGATTCATAACGCAGATTATTCTCTAATTATAACATCTAGAATGGTATCAACGGAAAAGATCAATTACTTCATTCCAAAATGGTGCCATTCTCGAGAATAATTTGTGTGAATTCGAATATCTACTACAAACCTCAATGATTTCCAACATCTGCATCGACAATGTTGCCGCTTCTCAGAATTTATCAGAAATATTCATAAAAAATTATACGTCATGAAAATTAATGTTATTGTAACGTTTTTGACAATCAAAATCTTCCAACCTAACCTGATGGAATCAAATATTCTTGGAAAAAATCGCACATGATTTTCAGCAATTTTTAACTTGAAAAAAATAACAAAGTATGCTCCCGAAAATTAGAATTCCTACTCATAACTTTTCTGCTGAAAAGAAGAAATTAAATCGGCTGAAAATTATATTTTTTTATACGGGTTCTGCTGTCTTAAGCTGGTCACATGCACTGTAGATATTGTTGGGATCGAAAAAAATCATAAATTTCGAAAAAATATAAAAACAATGAGTTCCTTCATCATCATTATACGAGGGGTAAACCGCTGTCAAAATTGTGTACACCAAACTTCAATTCCACAAGGAATTCCAAGGAATTTCATCATCATTATACGAGGGGTAAACCGCTGTCAAAATTGTGTACACCAAACTTCAATTTCACAAGGAATTCCAAGGAATTTCAAGGAATTACAGTTGTTTGTACACCAGAATTGAACCGCACTTCACACAAGGAATTCCAAAAAACTTCAAAGAATTCCAGGGAGTTCCAAGGTAATCCAAGGAATTCCGAGGAATTCCAAGGAAATCCAAGGAATTCCAAGGATATCCAAGGAATTCCAAGGAATTCCGAGGAATTTCAAAGAAATCCATGGAATTATAAGGAAATCCAAGGAATTCCAAGGAAATCCAAGGAAATCCAAGGAATTTCAGTTGTTTGTACATCAGAATTATACGGCACTTCATTCAAAGAATTCCAAGGACATCCAAAGAATTCCAAGGAAAACCAAGGAAATCCAAGGAATTCCAGTTGTTTGTAGCCCAGAAATATACCGCATTTCACCCAAGGAATTCCAGAGAATTCCAAGGAAATCCAAGGAATTTATAGGAAATCCAAGGAACTCCAAGGAAATCCAAGGCATTTCCAGGAAATCCAGGGAATGCCAAGGAATTCCAGTTGTTTGTACACCAGAATTCCACCGCGGTTTACCCCTCGTCATTATAGCTAGCGAAATGTAATTTCTCAGACTACAGACTATTCTATTTCAAAGTAAAACACCCCGTATATTCGTGTATGTGTGTAGTATATCGAGTATGAGGTACGGCTATCATGTCAGATTACGTATGCGAAACAACTTCGTACGGTTTGACCTATTCATAAAGTAGCTGAGCAGTATACGCAATGACGTAATGCGTGTACAACTTTTACATTATTATCCAGTGTGGCGGTGGAAGAACAGTTGAAAAATGATGTCGATGGACGTGCGACCGAAAGAGCATAACTCAATCTCAATGGCTCAGGTTTCGAATAGAGGAATGATAATTTATGATTTTCTTCGAATGGCTATGGTGAATGTTGCAATGATATCGGAAAATCACTTTTGCAGTACCTACCAGCCTTTCTAGCATGAATGAATCTTTTCAATCAAGACGTTTTCTCCATTTATAATTACACGAGAGCTTTTTTTTTCGAAGTAAACTTGACATGTAGGCAGAGCTGGGCAGTACTCGAGTACAAGTACCCAAATATTGTACTCTGAGTACATTTTGTGTACTCAGTACCCAGTACCCGAGTACATTTTCAATAAAGTACCCGGTACTCGTACCCGTAGCATTTCGGGAAAAGTACCCGGTACCCGCGTTTATTAAACGAGTACATTTTCCGGGTACTTTTTGCAAGAATAAACTTGTCTCTGCATATGCGAGTGTAACACGGGAAACCGCTGTTATATGTTATATCATCATTATCAGTCAGCACTTCAATCAGAACCAAACGCGGAGTTTTTGTTTTGTACACTGTGTAACAGTTATAGAGTCAAGTGTTTTTTGTATCGTTTCTGTTGTTTTCTTAAGACTAAACCACACTAAACTAAGAGGTAAGGGTATAGTATTGCAAGTTAAGTTGTTTTGTTTAATAAATATGGTTACTAATACTGATGCAAAATTTCTCAATTCTCTATTCAAATGTACTTGAAATGAGTACCCGTGAAATTCGGGTACTTGTACTCGGAGTACTTTACTCTGAGTACATCCAATGAGTGGGGTACTCGGTACTCTGTACTCGTTCTTCAATTATAAACAGTACTCGGTACCCGGTACTCGAGTACTATTTATCAGTACCCGGCCCTGCTCTGCATGTAGGTATCAATGAAAATTTTGTTACCTGACAATTTGAGGAAAAAGCTGCTTCTGAAAAAATTACGAGGCCGTAGAAGAGTAATTTTTTCTGGCAGTTTTTTGAGTTGAATTACCTAATGGCAACAACATTCAAATTATAAATGCCAAGTTTACTTCGACTGACAAAAAGCTAGAGAAAAGTATGTTTCTCAACTCAGATCAATAGTTAAAAAACTTCAAAATGGTTCCTCATTTCCTGTACTCGTTCTATTATGATCTATTATGTCCTATAATTTTTACTATATTATTAATATATAATAGTATATTATGTAACAAGTGTTATAAACGTCCTTTTAGTAACGAGTAGTTTAAGCACGAGCGGAGCAGAGCGGAGCGAGTGTTTAATAAACGAGTGTCTAGAAGAGTTTATAAACGCGTTACATACTATGATTTTTCTACGAACTCCGAAAATTACATCAACATACCTGCAATTCCTGCTAACCTACAAAATAATTCGAAAGGAATGGGAATTGAGAACATAATACATGCAACTGCATGCAACCAGCGAGACACGTATAAGTGATATTGGTATATTGGTGTCCAGTTCATTGCTTACTAACCTTTGTTTCACGTTTATTGTCATGCTCAGCGCAGAATAAATAAATTGTTCTCAAAGATGGATGCTTCATTTTTACACTTCTTGGAGATATGCAAGTACCAGAACATTCTCTCCGATTTCACTTTCGTCTACTTTTCGCATATATTTCTAATAATGAATTCTGATACAAACGAATATTGTTTGAATAATTCTGATACAATTGACAATTGACAGGCCAAATATGTCTCAAATTACTGAAGCTGTGTTTAATGAACTGTGTTGCCATGGTAATGTGTTTAAGAAATCGTGTTGCCATAGTAACGTGATTAATATTTTGAATAAATCACAGATCGTCAATCCGTGATTAATCGATCACTTAGCGTTGTACACATCCGTACGCTAAATGTCATTTTAGTTATGTGAGTAGAAAAAAACATTTTCATACAATATTTTCAAATCACATTTGTATCATTCCCTGATAATTTTATACCGATAAGAAATGTTTATGTATGATTATTGTAGAAATAACTTACAATAAATCTTACATAGTGGATGCTGTTTTCTGGAACTTTGTTCTGTTAGCAACCTAAAATGGCGAATAAATAAATAAATAAATCAGATACTACAGGCACGAATTCAATACTATCCCCGAAACGTGGATGACGTACCGTATGTATGCAATGCAACAAATAATCCGTTTGGTGAGAATATTCTACCTGCAATTATAGATCAGGTTTATTCAATTTTCAAGGATCTTCGAATTGGAGTTTCAATATAAATACAACCACAGAGTGACCCAATTTGTACCCTATTGAATCGATGAATTAATTCATTTGGACCAGGTGTCTGCCCTAATAGCAAATACCGCGCCAGTGCCAGGTGTATAGGAAAATGTTAGGTTAATGAGAATATCAACAATAATACACGGAGAAAAAATTTCATTGATCACAAATCAAAAACCACTTCCCCCAAGCGAAAACCTCAACAAAATAGGGGACGAGTGAACTATGCATTTGAAGCAAATAACTCGAGACTTTTGCCGAGGTAATAACTTCAATACTTACAACCAATAGTTCAAATATTCAACGTAAATTACCAATGATTTGAGATTATTTTATAGCAATAACTCTGTTCAACTTGGACGAAATGTTTACTTATTTATAACTGATAACATATATGATGAACACAAATGGTCGCGTTTTTATATCAAGTGATTGGCATTTGCTTCAAGTGACCATAATGTTGTAGTGTAGTTGTACATGACCAGTCCTTCTCAGTCTCGTACATTCCCTTTCACCTCACTTCGCGCACCCCTCGCCAACTATCGCACACCAGTGGCGGGGTTCCAAACCGGCACAATGTATAATCTCAAAAGTTTTCTGTTGGAAGCAAATCGTTTCAATTTTGTTACTACTGGGTGTTTGTATTACTGCAAAGAACATTGTCTACATCTTTCAAATCATCATTTATTTGCCACAGATATTTTTCGATTTGTTCCCATTGCTTTTTATTCTAAATATTCAATCGGTTGTGGCCTCATCAAAACAACTTTGTTATTTTTCTAGTATGGCTCTGGTTCCATTTCTGTTTTGATTGATGCCTTTTCCAACTGCGATTTTTTGAATGAAGGGTAGACAACCATCTGATCGTTGTCATCATTCCATTTGAAAGGTATAGCCTCCATCACTTCGCCTGTCTTCACAAATTCCACTATTACCCATGGCATAGCTGCAACATAAAAAATTATAAGACTTAAATTGTTTTATTAATTGTATGATCTGAATTCACAAACACAATAGCTTGAAATTTCATTTGACTTCTAAGACAAAGAACATACGAACATCAACTATAATAACTATCCTATAAATTATTTACCTAGGATGTACATCCGTACCTTAACCTCACCTAAACCCTATATTTAATTCACATGTTATCATTATTATATTGACACTTACCTAAAAAGTCCTCGTTGAAACTCTCAACTCCCCATTCAAGCAAAAATTCGTATAGTATTTATAAGTATTATCCTGATCTCCTATATTTTATGGTCAGAATGAAAGCCGGTCACAGTAACTGCGGTAACTAAAAAGAAATCTCATCTCCGAGCCGACATCGACCCCACCACACCACCCATCGGTGAACATTATTGCGATGTTGCCAATAATGGTGGACTTTTTAAATTAAAAAAGAGAATGAGAGAAATAATTGTTGAATGTCATCGTGATATTCATGATCATGACGAGTTCTTGGTAAGAAGAAACAAAAAATGGCGACTAGGTGAAAATATAAGAACCCTTACATCAGGATATTTCTGATTACTCATAACTAACTTGGTAGGTACTGTAGGTATAGTATCAAAAATCAATATGAGCTCTTGAAAGAATATAATCATTTTCTGTTTTTCAACAAAAGCCTACGAGTCTGTAGGAGAATCAATGGTAATCTTTGATCTTGGCGTTATTATCATTTCCTCATAATATATCGCCATCTATCAGTAAACGTTAAGACTGAAACTATATACCTATTATCTGATGTTATATGTCTGGTATGTAACTATTTGAATTAGATATTCTACTGATAAGGTTAGAAAATTATCCAATACATTTCCAACTTGCGTACCTAATTTGGGGAGTTATATCTAGCAATCGGCAACGATGTCGGCTCAATGGATTTCGGCTCATGGAGGCCAAGTGGTTTTTGATTTGTTGGAAATGAGAATGAACTGGTTATCAATTAGAGATATATGTGCGAAATCGAAAGGACCGCAATTTAATGGCGAATGCGAAAGCATTTTTCTCAAACCAACTGTTATTGACCAACCTATAGTAGATTTGTTGTGGACAATTAATTTTCATTTCTGCACAATGAAAAATCGTTAGTCTCAAACTGGTGCTGTTTTGTTAGTTGAAAAGCACCTGATTGGCTGCAAACAGTTTCTATTCTGACGAACAATCATTTTCATTCATAACAAATGATATTACTATTCACTCCATCAATAACATAATTTGAGACGAAATCGTTGAGAATTCACTACAAATGATGAAAATGATTATTTTAATTGTTTTACCGCAAATCAGTAGACGCTTGTTTCAAATTTAGAAACTTTTATGGTAGGTGAGCGATACCAAATGAATCAATAATTTTGGTCCAGTTATTTTATTTTTCACAGGCAGTAATAGTTTCGCTAGTGATCAATAGAAATTTCTGAATGAAATAATCATTTGACCCATTTTTCTCAGTGTAATAGCGATTATTTATTTCTCTCCATATTCCACTGTGTTTGGCTCGGTAATCAAATGAAGATAAACAATATCGTTGTGTGAAACAAAAAAGTATTGCTGGCCGTGATTATTCAAAAACAAGTAATTCTATCAATCAGATTCCGAGAATGAATGGAATACAGATCAGGTAAGTATGTGAATCTTGAAAGCTTTCCTGATTAAAACGAAAATATGGTGTATTTATATCTCCAGCATGAGTATGAAATGCCAAATCTGCCGAGATCGGGAACAAATCAGGTATAACTAACCATAACAATGTTGTTTATTCTTGATGACCTAGTACATCCTTTTTAGTTCCTAGGAGCTGGAGTTCAACTTCAACTCCTAGGAACTAAATATGTTGCCTAGCAAGTCCTATAATATACCTAATCAGAAATTTCAGGATATTAGATGGTACCAGCTCTTGAATTGACGTTTCTTTTACTGACACAAAGGTAGGCAACACATTTAGATCCTAGGAGCTAAAGTTGAACTTCAGCTCCTAGTGTTGCCTAGCAACATACCTATGTTTGTGTCAGTGATAGAAACGTCAATTCAAGAGCTAATTTTGGTATTAAAATGGAAAACTTTTGTGTCGGTTACAGAAAAATGTAATATTCACCTTGGTAGTGAAGAATATTATCACCACGGGACCTTCTCCACCTTGGTGTATAAATAACTATCATTTACTAACTTCCAGGACTAGGTAGGTACTTGTCCAAAAATTGAAGAGTCTCTTCCGGACTTGTTATACGTAAATCACCATTTTCATTGACGTAGGTGTAGTCGATCGCATGAATCGCTGAAATTTCACACTTTTCCAAATCGAGCAACTAGAAACTGCAATGGCAGCATCGCACATCGAGTTGTTTATAGTATAGTGCCCATAAGCAATGTTGCTTGACTTTACAAACTTGGTCGTATCGAACGTCCACTAGATCCATTGCACAATCAAACGCGAACTTATATGGCACTAATTCGACATTTTCGATTTATTTGATTGAAACGCGTTCCCATTCTTTGAAGTTTGCAATCTTAGATTGTTGAAAGATTCATTTCTACAGGGTTTTGTAAGATTTCGAGTATACCGGGTGAACCATCAGGGACTATAGTTGATTGTTATTCGAGTTGTGATTCAACCAACTTGTGTATTCATGAAGGCTATTTATAGTCGAGATATTTTAACGTGCGAGCAAAGCGAGTGCGTCAATGTTCGCAAATATTAATCGTCCTATTAATATACGAGTTGGTCACAAAAATGTTTCCGTTGATTATACAGGGTGTCCCGAAATGAGCCTTTCGAACTTCACCTGCGGCTTCTACGACCAAAAATAGGAAGAGGGGACTCCTGAAGATGATATTTCTTGAAATGTTCGAAATGCCATATGATAAAATGATACGTTCCGGTACAAGAACTATCCATGCCCAATGCATTGAAGATGAGATCATTCCAAAACTGCATTCAGGAGTGTATAATTCGCGAGAATCACGAAGTGTGCGGCCTCTGGTGGCTAACTCTACAAGTCTTGCGAGTATGAACAACAATGACAACAAATATTATTATTATTATTGTTTTCTGAGGTTGAGTGCTGGTAATTGCTTCTACTTTTTCGAAACATGCAGCAAATTCACAAAAAAGTGCATCCCAAAAATTTGGTTTTCTGTTTCGGGCCAGGAGCTATCTCAGTTCCAGTCAGCTGCTTATGATCTATAAGGCACAGATCCGACCTGTCCTGGAATACTGTTCCCATATTTGGAGTGCAGCACCCAAACATACCCTGAAACTGTTGGTTTATGTCTCGTGAGTGGACAAATGGATTTGAAGCCCCAAAAAGAAATGGAATTGACAATAAAGAATCAGAATATAGCTATTTGTTTTACTAGGCAGGAAAGTGAAAGATTTAATGCCGCGGCTGGCGTTTCATAGCACAGATACCCCATCCACTGATTCGAAAAAGATCTACAGGGTGATTATTATTTCCTCCACAAGAAATTGAATTACTAAATCCAGGCCTGAAAGAGGAAATAATATGTTGATTTCCATCGAGCTGAAGCATTGAAAATGTAAGTCTAACTTTTATTCGTGAAATTCATGGGTTGCGAAGTATTTATTTCCATTTGGGTGTATGATAAATTGACATTCATCATATTTCCAAATCAATACATTTTTTGTCAAATTTTGTTTTTTCATAAAATCATAGTTTGTTTCAAACTGAAGTGAAAATGTGAGGAACATTTGGAATTTATTATATCTGATGTTCGTTTGTGACCTTTGAAAATTCCCTGTCACAGTTTACAAAAACGATATACAGGATTAACTTTTTGCTATTAACTAAATTATCAAAATTTTTTAAGAACGGTCCTGGATTTTCCTGATTCTGAATAAGTCAGTCGATTAGAGAGTAGTTGCGGAATATTCCACAAAAAAATCAGAAGAATCGAAGAAGATGTTCGAAAGTAGTGACCAAAAGATGTTTTTGCCAAATCTCATAATTCACCCTATATATTGGATAAGAAGTGAAGAAGAAACTTTCTGATGGACAATAGGTATTTCCCTCAGGGCCTCTATTCGTGGTAGGAGTATGTACAGTGTGTCCAGTTCTCGATGCTTTTGCGTGATATGGCCTGATCAGATTTTGCATAACTGTTTGCGTTCATGAGATACGGGGCGATTTTGAAAATTTATACTTTTTGGACCCCCTCTTTATTTACGAAGTTCCTCAGCGAAAATGTCAAACTGAAGTCTTATACCACAGAGAATTTTGTGCAGACTCCAGTGGCGCACTCAACATTTTTTTCGGGGTATGGTTTTGGAGATACGACTCAAACTTATGACTTTTCAAATGGAACACCCTGTATTTTATATGCTCATTGAATTCCTCATTTTTTTCCATCAAAATGAAATATGAGGTATAAATATAAAATTTTTAAAAATGCTCCGAAGTCACTAAAAAATTGAATTTTAATAGTGGGCTATGGATTTTTCATTTAAAAAAGTTCTGATTGAAGGAATATTTCATTTGATTTTTCCATGAAAATGACAAAAACAATCCCAACACTAGTTAACTAAGATAGCACAACAAATAAATAGTAATAAAAAGTTCATAATATAGAAGAAGCACCTGATTGAATATCCACTAAGACAATTGAATTTCGAAATTAATCAGTAACTTATTCATTGAATCAATCAAATTTTATGTCCATTTTCCCTCACACACTTTCTCAATACGTCTTAATGCTTTCAAAATCATTAAAGAGTGTTTTTGTAATTCCTGGACAACTTGCCTCTGTTAATTGTTGCACGAAGTTTTTCAAGATTGTTGTGTCTCTTACTGTATCAAGACGTATTGAGAAACTGTGTCAATTGTTTGTTATGGAAAATGGACATCATTCAATGAATAAGTTACTGAATAATTTCGAAATTCAATTGTTTTTGTAAATATTTAATCTGGTGATTATTCCACAATATGAACTTTTTATTACTATTTATTTGTTGCTATCAAGTACTCAATTTTCGTATTTTTTCAGTTAATTGGTGTTGGTTTTGTTTCTGTCCTCTGATCATAGAGGAATAAAGAAAAATATGCCTTCAATTGGAAGTTTTTTATATGAAAAATCCATAGCCCGCTATTAAAATTCAATGTTTTAGTGATTTTGGAGTATTTTTGAAAATTCTTTATCCATAAACTATATATCATTTTGAAGTGAAAAAAATGAGGAATTTTATGAGCTTATGAAATACAGGGTGTTCCATTCAAAAAATCATATGTTTGAGTCGTATCTCCAAAACCATACCTCGAAAAAAAATGTTGAGTGCACCACTGGTTTCTGCGTAAAACTCTTCATGGGATCAGATTTTAATTTGACATTTTTGCTGAGAAACTTCGTAGATATAGAGGGGGCCCAAAAAGTATACATTTTCAAAATCGCCCTGTATCTCATAAACGGAAACAGTTATGCAAAATCTGATCAGGCCATCTTGAGTTTCACGAAAAAGTAGCACAGGACAGCGAAAACCGCAAGGTTCTATTTCGAGAGAAAACTGAGATATCATGCAAAAGCATCGAAAACTGGACACACTGTACAGTTCCTCATAACTCACCCTGTATATAAATAAATAATACCAATTTCGACCAATGTTCTTCCAATATGATCTTTCATCGATTGCCGAAGTTCAGGCTATTTCAAAGTGCACCACCCTGTATACCGTTCTGCGGGGTTGTTGAACCATCGAAAAAATCACGAGCTGGGTCATCGAAAATCCAAACCAAACGTCGCATTTCAGATGTGCTAACACACGGTTGCCTAATGAACCTATCAATTTTTTTTTCTATTCCTATATACCTAATCGATTTCTCGCCTCAACCACAGATAATAATTATGCGTTATTCAGGGTTTAATGGTTTCGCGAAAAGGTCATTCGCATCCAGTGCTTTCTTTATCGAGAAGAGAAATAATGATAACGCGCAATTTAACAATACGTTGATTGGCGAGTATACTTAGTATACAGGGTGATCAAGTTTTCTTGACTGATGATCCAGTAATCGATAGAACTC
Organism: Phaedon cochleariae; assembly: GCA_918026855.4. NCBI lineage: Eukaryota > Metazoa > Arthropoda > Insecta > Coleoptera > Chrysomelidae > Phaedon > Phaedon cochleariae. The sequence goes on along the minus strand of OU896710.1, from coordinate 5,452,619 downwards.
GATGAAATATACTATTTTCTCTCTCCATGAACAAAATGTGCTCTGAAACTGCTCCATATAAATGATCCACCACCAAGCAAAGTAATACAAAAACAATATTTTGTAAAATTTGTTTTTGTATTTTTGTAAATTTGTATGTCGCTACTTCAAAGTTGGGAAACAACACCCCATGAGTCGAAACTGCAGCAGTATTTCAATATAATGTGTATAATGTTACATCAGATATTGTCGCTATCTTACTGCAAGGTAGCAGCAACTACTGAAACGGACGTTCAGCAATATTATGAATGTGATCTTCGCGAATGAATCATTCCAGGAAAATTATTGTAACATTGTGTATGAAGTACAAATTGAGATGAATGGATCTCCAGTGGGAAGCAGGGAATCAAATGATATACAATTATACCTTTAATAGAACTGATAAATGTGACAATACATCAATGAATTAATTATGACATTACCAATGACATTCAACTACTTGAATATACTACATGTTCCAAATTACTTCACAACACCCTCCCTATTTGGGACAAGTCCTTGGCGAACCAAACATGTACGAAATTTATCACGATTCAAAGATTTCGTGAAAGAATCCGCTACCATATCTTGTGTTGGAACATGATGCAACTTTATTTCTTGACGGAGAATACGTTCCCGTATGAAATGATGTCGCACATCAATGTGCTTAGTTCGAGCCTGATAAGCACCATTTTGAGCCAAGTTCTGAGCGCCTTGGTTATCAACATTGAGTATAGTTGGCTGTTTGGCAGTAGCAAAAAATAATTCACTAGCAAGGCCTCGGAGCCAGAGTGCTTCCTGTATCGCTGCTGACATAGCCATATACTCAGCTTCAGTAGTTGACAGAGCTATGGTAGGCTGACGCTTAGTGGCCCACGAGATAGGTGAGTTATTCTTCAGGAAGATGTAGCCGGTGACACTACGTCGCTCATCTTCGTCACTTGCCCAATCTGAGTCACTATATCCAGTAATATCACTGATGTTCGTGTCCCTACCATTGAATTCGAGTTTCCAATGGGCTGTTCCCTTGAGATAGCGCATGATACGCTTCACGGCTGTCCAATGTGCCTTTCCAGGATTCTGATTGAAGCGACTCACATAACTAACCGCAAAATTGACATCTGGCCGAGAAACTTGAGCGGCAAAAAGAAGACTGCCAACTGCTTCTTGATAGGGGACAGATCTCATCTTGGTTATTTCATCTGGAGTTTTGGGAGCTTGTTCTCTGGATAACTTCTCACTAGGAGAAATTGGCGTATCCGCGGGATTACAATCGAGCATGTTGAACCTTTTCAATACATCTTCTATATAAATTTGCTGGTCAATCCAAATCTTCTGATTAGCTCGATCACGCGTGATCCGGAATCCTAGGATAGATTTTGCCTCCCCCATGTCGACCATCTTGAAACTTTTCATTAATCGGGTTTTCAGGTTATCCTTGAACGATTTATCGTTCGAAAATAACAAAAGATCGTCGACATATACGGCCACTATCAAAATTTTATTATCTGAAATATGATAGTATATGCAAGAATCAAATTTGGATTGCCGGAGCTTGCAATTTTTTAAAACACTGTCAAGCTTCAAATTCCAAACTCTACTTGCCTGTTTAAGACCATATATACTCTTTTTCAGCTTGCATACTTTATTTGAGTCTGATGCATAGAGTTCAGGCTGGAGCATGTAAATTTCCTCTGTAAGATCACCCTGCAGGAAAGCTGTTACCGCATCCATCTGCTCTATGTCAAGGTTGTACTGAGCAGCTAAGACCAGGAGATATCTGATGGAGCTGTATCGGATTACTGGAGAATACGTCTCTTCGTAATCTACCCCTCTCTTTTGGCCACAACCTTTAACAACCAGTCGTGCTTTATAGTGTGTTATTTTCCCAGAGGCATCCTTCTTGATTTTAAAAACCCATTTGCTTCTCAGAGGTTTTCGATCTTCAGGGAGATCCACCAATTCCCATGTGCCATTGTCCATCTGGGCTTCGTATTCTCGATCCATCGCCTTGAGCCAGTTTTCTTTGTCTGGGCTTGCCAGCACTTCCTCGACAGAAGTTGGATTGTTGGAATTTTCAGCAAAAGCCAAATAACTCACATAATCATCGTGGGCCTGTGGTGGTCTTCTAATTCGGTCTCCTCTTCGCAAATTTTGTTCAGGAAGATTTGTAATTTGCCTTGATGAATCTGGATCAGGATGATCATCTTCATGATTTGAGTGTTCCTCGTCAGTGAAATCAAAAAATTCTAAGTCAGAACGATCATCACTTTCTTCTGTAGATGCATTTTCAACAGACGGATTTGAATTCCATTCGATATCCGGTTCAGGAAAGTAAAATGATGTATTTTCCTCAGAAGATTTCTTTAAAAGTGAATTTCCTTTCTCGTTCTCAGAGAAAATCACATCTCTCGATACTATGACAGTTTTGAGTTCAGGATCATACAATCTATAGGCTTTGGAATTTAGACTATATCCAACAAAAATGGAAGGTTTCGATTTCGGATCCAGTTTCTTCCTTTTCGCATCAGGTATATGTGCATATACTTTGCATCCAAAAATGCGAGCGTGCGCTACAGTAGGTTTCACTCATGACCAAATCTCCTCCGGAGTCTTCTCGACACATGAACTTGGGGACCGATTGATTAAGTAAACAGTGGTGTAGGCAGCCTCAGCCCAAAAACTATTTGGAAGTCCTGATTCACTCAAAAGACATCGAGTACGTTCCATTATTGAACGGTTGAGACGCTCAGCCTTGCCATTTTGTTCGGGTGTATACGGTACACTGGTCTGATGCTCAATTCCAGCTGAACTAAGAAAATCATCAAATCTCTTGGAACAATACTCTCCACCATTGTCTGTTCTAAGAATCTGAATTCTGTGGCCTGTTTGATTCTCCACAAAATTTTTGAACTCGACAAAACGTTCGAAAACTTGATCTTTTGTCTTTAGAAAATAACAAAATGTTTTATGACTAAAATCGTCCAAGAACGTCAACATATATTTTGAACCTGCCAGGGAACATTCAACAGGACCCATAACATCAGAATGAATGATCTGCAGCAACCTGGATGTCTTGGTGGTACTTTCACTGAAAGGTAATCGGTGACTCCTACTGGTAGCACAAATTTCACACACAAATCCTTTGGGAATTTTCTCAGGGAATTTCATGCCATGTACTGAACCATCTCTGAGCTTATTCAAATTGGAGAAATTCACATGTCCCATACGTTTATGCCATAATAACGCACTTTGAGGCATTTCAGAACGTGTCAGCATTGCAGTTTCGGAGGGCTTATCAATTTTGAAAAGATTATTTTGCAAAGTTGCGGTTGCAATAACTTTTCCTTGAACATTTATGATCTGAGCTCCTTGTGAATGAAATATGACTCTATTTCCTTTTTGAACAATCTGGCTTACGGAAAGAAGATTGACTTTCAAATCGGGGACATAATAAACATTTTCGACGTTTACATCAAAATTTCGATCAGAAACTCTTACGGGTAACTGAATATCACCAACACAGTTTGTTTCCATTTTCTGATCATTTGCAGTTGTGATGGTTAACTTTGACGATGTTTTCTCACTGATAAAATTTGATTTATCCACAGTCAGATGAGCGGAACACCCAGAGTCGAGAAACCAGTCATTTCCATCAGTTGATTTGACGTGAGCTGACAAAGCTGTGAACATCGTATATTCTGATTTGTCATTCTTTTGAAAAACCTGTTTCTTCGGAACATTCGCAACACAATTTTTCGCTATATGTCCATCATATTTGTTGCATTTATAACAACGTGGTCCTTTGCCTGTTCGTTTAGAATTATTCCTGGTACACGAAGAACTACTGGCGATGACATGTTTATATTCACGGTTCCGATCTGTGCCAGAATCCGAACTATTTTTGTTTCCGTACCCAAACATTGCGGAACCTTTTTCGGATTTTCCAACAGATATGTCTTGCAATAACTTAGATTTTATTGCATCGGCGGTCACTTTAATACCAGAGCTTTCGATTCCCATTATCATGGGTTTATACTGATCAGAAAGACCGGCTAAAAGGATAGCACCAACCCATTCATCGGAAACTTTCATGTCGATGCAGTTGAGTTTGTAAGCTGTTTGAATGATCTTATTCACGTATTCTTCGACACTTGCACAATCTTCAAGACGAGTACTGATCAAATTTCGCAACAAACCGACTTTTCTCGTGAGACCAGTGTCTTCAAAGGCCTTTTCAAGGTTTTGCCAAGCTTCTTTGGCAGTTTTCGTTTCTTGAACGTGAATATACAACACGGGATCAACCAACAAGATGAGCTTCGAACGGGCTTTCGTGTCCATTTTTCTATCATTTGACACACCAGAAACACTTTCCCACAAATCCTGATCTTCGAGATAGGCTCTAACACCGACCTTCCACGCGTCGTAATTTTCCCTCCCTTTTAGTTTCTCGATCGGAGGTAACTGATATGACATTTTTGATCGGGTTCAGGTCTGAGCTTACTCCTGAGATTTTCAATATTTCAAGCACTTGAATCTGGGCCCATAACCAATTGAGATGAATGGATCTCCAGTGGGAAGCAGGGAATCAAATGATATACAATGATACCTTTAATAGAACTGATAAATGTGACAATACATCAATGAATTAATTATGACATTACCAATGACATTCAACTACTTGAATATACTACATGTTCCAAATTACTTCACAACAGTACAGTAACATTTCATATTCAATGAAAAAATGCTATTTTATTACAATATTGGCGGGTATTCTTATTACACAGGGTGATCAAGTTTACTTGACTGATATTTCAGTAATCGATAGAACTCGATGTAATATACTATTGTCTGCTCCATATCAATGATCCTCCACTAAGCAGAGTAATATCTCGACAAATATTGCAGCAGTATTTCAATGTAATGTGTAATGTTACATCAGATATTGTCGCTATCTTACTGCAAGGTAGCAGCAACTACTGAAACGGACGTTCAGCAATATTATGAATGTGATGTTCGCGAATGAATCATTACAACAAAGATATTGTAACATTGTGTATGAAGTACAGAAACATTACATATTCAATGAATAAATGCTATCTTATTGCAATATTTCATCAAGGTTACTGGCAACATCAAAAACAAGTATATAGAAAATCACATTATCTTAAAATTATACATAGCAGCAACTTTCTTATAATCAAATAATGGTGTCGACTATTTCATAATTTATAAGTTAATTTGGAAAATTCCAAAATATTTTCGATATGACGGTGCTACGGCTTAGGCACTGCATTGAATAAGAACCTGGAACAAAGGAAATAATAATAAAATGAAAAAAATCAGGAATCATGAGTAAGTTGTCAATGGTAAACAGCAACTAATTACCTTGCAAGGAAAAGATAATCTTTACAAATTCGTCCGGAGCACAATCTCCAAGCCTCCTAATTTTACCGAGCGAGTGTTCAGGACACGTTTATACATGGCTTAAATTCTAATCACAGATTAGGTCTAATCTCCAATCAATAATTAGAGGAAATTACCAGTCTGAAAGAGTCAGCTGAGAATAAATAAACACCATAACCTATGATCATAACATAAAAAGCAAAGCAAATGTGCATTTGGCATTTGGCATTGATCACAGAATTGCTGTAGGTATCTGTATCTGTCACCAGTGACATCTCTCAATTTCTAGGTTAGCGTGAAAATACTTGAAAATTTGTTTAATAGATGTCGCAGTATACGGGGAATGGGCGTGGCATGGTAAAAAAGTTACAGATCCCTAAACGCGAAATTCGCTGACAGTCATGTTCAGGTCAGGTAGCTCACTAAATATTTAGCAGTCATTGGTAAGAACAAACAACAGTTGCAACTGTAAATTAGAGTCTCACAGACTGAGCGCATCGCGTGCTATCGAAGAATGAGAGCTGCCTTTTGGTAGTCTAGTGAAACATTGTGAGAACTGAGACTGTGAGACTCTAATTTACAGTTGCAACTGTGAATTAGGAGATGTGTAAAAAAGTTATCTTGTTCTAATTGACAGTTGCAACTGTAAATTAGGCAAGAGAAACTTTTTTTTCATAATATCTCCTAATTTACAGTTGCAACTGTAAATTAGAGTCTCACAGTCTCAGCGCATCGCGTGCTATCGAAGTCCATCCAAGTTCCCTTGTTCTAATTTACAGTTGCAACTGTAAATAAGGCAGAAGAAACTTTTTTTTTTCAAAATATCTCCTAATTCACAGTTGCAAGTGTGAATTAGGAGGTGTTTTGAAAAAAGAGCTTCCTCTGCCTAATTTACAGTTGCAACAGTAAATTAGTGCTAATTTACAGTTAAGAGGGGTTTAACCCTATGAGCGATCATTGGGGAAACAAGGAACGGCAGAAATCAAAATACTCGAAGCTCGCTAAATAAATTCAAGGTTTTTTTTCACGGATCGTTTCTAGAAGGTTGGATCTAGGCATCTCTCGGAGTACTTTTTCAAATTTTTGAAAAAAAATAGTCGAAAAAAATTCCAGAAAATTGACCAGATTCACTATTTTTTTTCTCACTAGGTATATATTTTTTTCGAAAAGTACTTCGAGAGATGCCTCACTTATACATTTATCTTCGTTGTCAAAAAAATTCGCAAGGATCCATTCAAAATATCACCATCAAAAGTGATTTTTGCTGGACCTCTGCAGACGCAATTTTGGATCATTTTTCTTCACTGATACGAGCGCCCTCACACGAATATGCACTTCTACATGGATACTATGAATGATTGAATGAATAGTGAATTCATTCATAAAAAGTAGCACTGAAGCTATTCAGAAAATTTCAGCACTGGAGATGAAACCAAAAGAAGTTTTAGATGGGTTGATTGAATTTTTGTATACGACGTATAGGTACGTTTATTAGGTAACCCATATAATAAAAATACGTTATCGGGCCCCGCCTCCTTCGGACAGGATTTTTACTTCCCCCTTTACACCTTAGATAAAGTTTGACCTTTTTCAGAGGGTAAACCCCTCCTTAAAACTGTAAATTAGGCAAATGTTCGTGAAAAAAAAGTTTTTTTATAATGGCAGTTCAGAAGCGTCGTAAAAAAACCTCGATGTGATTTTGCTTCCAAGGTGTCCATCATCTCTATGGATAGTCTGGATCAGCCGGAGAAGAGAAAAAAGTACGGTTAGCAGGGGAGGCGGGGGTCCATACGCGCCTGCGTCCCACGACCACGGCCAGCTTTCTATCTGCGCTAGGATACTTCGAGATTTCCGTTCAGTACGGTAAAAGACCGTCTCATCGAAGGCGGCCGGGCGAAGATACGCACGGTTACGGCGATCGTCGATTGTTTCTGGATTACGCGAAAAGGACTGTTGACGCGCGGGGTGGTGCGGGACTGTGCTGTGATTCCCAGGGGATTATCATTATTTCGAAGGATTACAGTTCTGTGTGCGACTTTTTTCCTTTTTTTCTTATTAGTTTGGTTTCGATTGGAAGGTTGGTGTGTAACCGAGTTCGTTATGCAATGATTGTTGCGCACAGGGTGTTGCGGAATTCGGTGGCTGCGGTTCGGAATTTTTCGAGTTGGCGAGTCACGTGTCACGAGGTTTGGTGAAACTGCACTTATGCGATGGGTTTTTTTCCGAAAATAGTTTTGGTACTTTGGTATTTTTGTCTGAAAAACACGAATTTGATAATGAAAATCACTAGAAAATCCACTATTTCACCTACTTTTCCGCCTGTCTTTTGGATCGCATTTAGAACAGTTTGCGCTTATTTTTTTCATTGGACAATTTATATATCACAATCTACTTCAATGACACATTTTTTTCTATTATATGAGTCAACTAGAAATATGATTTTTTTGCGATTTATCCATATTTAGTGAAAATAAGGAAGAATATATTTTAAAATAATGGCGTGTGTAATGTCATTCAAAAGCAATCTGTTGACATTTGACATCACGTAATTGGATTGACTATTGATTAAATGGCCGTCATCTGATATGATTGTTCACCGAATATGAAAAACTCGCCATAAAAATCAAATTTCGTGTTGAATTTTCCATATAAAAATGTGTTTTTGAACTACATCCTGAGTATATATATAGTGCCCAAAGACAAATATTGCTGTAAAAGCATCCAACACAGGGGGCGAAATTTCGAACATTTTCACGAAATATCTCGATAAATAGGGGTTTGTTCACATTTTCATTAACAAATTCGTGTTTTTCAGACAAAAAACATTTTCGAAAAAAAAACCCTCTCATGATGAGTGCAGTCCGAGGTGCAGTTTTACCACTTTTTGTGATTGTGTTTGGGAATTATTAGATATGCTCAAATTATACATTATTAATTGTGCACCGCATGAGAAAGTTTTTTATTAGTCACCACTGTCACAAGAGTACCAGGTGGAATCGAAATTGTATGGTATCCTTTATTTTTGACAGTATTGGAAAAAAATTAAACGCGTCGTCACAGGTGATTTTTTTTCATCTCTAATCAAAAGATTAGTTTTCACACTATCTAGGAAGACATACAGGGAGCATCAAAAAGTGTGTAAATTTTATATTGAACACCCTATATATTTCCTCACTATTGGAAAAAACTTTCGGAACGCTTTTCCAAAAATATCCCACTTATTTCTCAATTTATGGACATCTAATAGAGTACGATCGATTTTTGAACGATTTTCGAGAGGTCATGACCTTGATTGCAAATAATCCAGGTATATTCGAAAATCAATATTTGCTGTGTGGTATTCTCGGAAAGCTCTTCAGAAGGTCTTTCCAATCTCGAAGAAATCTATAGGGCGTTGTTTGAAATTTATACATTTTTTGCTGCTCCCTGTATATTTTTTCAGAAAGTGCAAATGTATGTGTGGATTCAAGGAGAAAAAATCCCATGTGAGGCTATTTTTTATTTTTCCATCTACTGTCCAAAATAAAAGAGTCATTGGGGGTGGTACTTTATTACGTATCACCTGGTATGATGCAAAATTACCTCGGAAACAACGGTCAAATATGTCATCGATTATCCATCAGAACTAACTCTTTTTTTTTTTTTTTTCGTTGATTTTGTACCTCAGTATGTGTGTTTAAACTCGTTTTCAAACCGTAGAATTAGTTTTCATCGAATATATAATAAACAAATTGATCTTTTTTTTTTTTCGAAAGCTATACTTTGATAATGATAAACTCATAAATCTCAGGCAATATTTGGAATTTGAAAAATTTCGTGAACAAATCAGCCTTGGGATATTTTTAAGACTCATTGTAGAGCCAACAGTATCGTACCGCCAAAAACTTGTCTAAAAATAGAGGCGAATTTATTGTCGATACAAAATTGCATTCAATTGCATTATTTGGATACTAAATCACATGACACATGAGATGTTATATATTATCATAACTTTATGTATTCCTAATAGGATATTCTCTACATTTCACCCTAGATTTCACCAGAGGTGGTTGTACTTATTTCTCATAATGTACCTACCAACTAGTAGGTATAATCAAGAACATTTTGTTTACCCCTGTAGAAGTTGCCAAATTCTCAATTCTCATCTGTAACTTCTCAGGCACTGCATAATAAAATTAAATCTCACGATTGAGTAGTAGCTGTCAAGTAAATGTGAAATATTTTCATTGATGTTTCACCAGTTCTTCATATAGGTACCAAATGCAATAAGAATAATAGATCCTGCCGAAAAACTGTCATTCATGCAAATTGCTATCAGGACAAGAACACTGAGAAGAAATCCCTCCACTGTTTTCTGATTCGTGCTTCAATTATATGAAAATTATAGTTAACTAATACTTATGTTTCTTGCCACATGAGAACCATCCACCAATATTATCTTCTATCTTCTATGGTGATATTCTGCGGAATTAGAAATTTACAGATTGGTGGAATTCGCAACAAAATAAACCCATTATTCAAAAATACAGTTCCTCATAATTATTAGCTTTTATTAGACAATTATTTTGTGGTGCTGCTTCTTCCGCATCAATCGAGAGAATTTTGGTCCATTCTGAGATCCATTCCAAACACTTAAAACCGTTTAAAACAATGAGAATTGGAAAAAGCTGAAGCATTTTTTTTTCGTTAAAGTTACTTCGATTCACCAAAATAAATATTATTCAGATATAATGCTTTTTTTTTGTTTTAATGAACCGAGTTATGAACTTTCCATCGAGACTCGAGATTTTATTCTTTTTTTAACATAACTTATTTAGAAATTTTAATAATGATTCAAATCAATTAATTTAAATTTCTTCAACCCTGTATACTTGGAGGTGAAATAAAATGTTTTCCCAAGTCGGTAGCTCCCTTACTTACATTGGAATGGGTATATACTCGGGTTTAGAGAATTTCCAAACAAATTTCTCAGCAAATTACCAAAAAGAAACTGTTCAAAGCCTTGGGTCTCGCCTTGGGTGGATCCCACAAAGAGCCTTCACCAAAATTTGAAGGTGCGAAATCGATGTCCAAATTAAAAACTCAAGCCCGCGCAGACCAAGTTTTTTTCACAAGTAGTGGTGACCTTGAAACAGTACTTGTATAATCGTCAAGAAAAAATGACGGCAAATAACGAGTCCTACAATATGTCATAACCCGAGGGGTAAATCCTCGTCATAACCTCACTTGAAATTATGGTGGAGGCACTTCGTTTGTGTCGGAGATTCAATTTTTCTGACAAGTATAAAATTTTTATCTTTCGAAAGAATTATTGGTACTCATAATCAATCTTATACCATCATACTTGTCCAGTTCTCATCCGACCGAAATTCATATTTTTATACTTTAATTCTGACTTTTGGCCCTGTATATGGGATACCCTGTAGATGACTTGATAGATACAGTGTGTCCCACTTTGAAGTGATATTAGGCATTTTTTCATCGAGAAGCTGATATCATCAGCATGTTGTGACACTTCTGAAACACGTATATGTCCCAATTTTCACGATGATATCATATATTATACAAGGCTATTTTTATTATAGGAATTAGGTATCCATTTTCTGGTGAAAAAATCATTAAAAAAACATTATAATATTATATCATCGATATATCATGATTATATTTTGATGCTCGTAGAACACCTCCTCAGTATTAATTCTGTAGTTATCATGCATAGGATATTGTTGGTATATATACAAGAGGTGATAATTATTTCTCAAGTTCGATTCTTGGGAAATACTGCATACTCCGAATAAATTTTGAGTTTCAAGTGACATCCTCTGAGGAGAAATTATGAAGAATCCTCGAAACGAATTAATTTTTCGTAATACTCTTTTAAACTTTTAAACTTGAGAAAAACAATTAATTTCTAGTACAATCAACATCCTGTGTATGATAACTACAAAAGAACTAATAATAAATAAGTAGTATTTGAATATATTCATGATATTCTAATACTTATTTTTTCAATGAATGTTTTTTCCGAGTTTTTTCGGAAAAAATAGATACTTCCTAGGATACTTCATAATAAAAACGCCATGTATATGATATCGTCGTGAAAATAAAAAAATACGTGTTTCAGCAGTTTCTCAATATAAAGTAATATTAGTTTACTACAACACAAATGCCTGAGATATCTAATAGATTTTTTGTATTTTGAATCGATCATAGTAGGCAGTGTAATATTGAAATGAGAGAATTGAAAAATAGATTATTGTATTGAGCAAAAAACATTTTGAAATTTGTCAACAAATGATAAAATACAAGGATAGTGCTTCCCAAAGAGAAACACATTGTAGATGAGGTTAGGAGTGTGTAAAAGGTAGATACAACTGCTGATTCGAAATATTCACTGAAAATAGGATATACAGGGTATGTCACGACGCGAGCTTACACTATCTTTATATCGAGAATCAGTCGGGAGAAATCCATGAAAATGTGCAAGTTTATATTTCAGAATACGATCTTTCCATTACAAATATTTTCGACAATGCAGTGTTGCCGCTTCTACTAGATAGTAGTAGCAACATTGATATTTCAAATAGAACACCCTGTATTTGATGGTATTTTCAGATTCTTCCTGAAGAGCTGATTTCATCGATGTATCACACTTGGGGTCTACCGAAAATGATAACAGAGATATAGGGTGTTCAAAATCGAAATTTTTCAACTCTAGGATTTTTTTGTCACTAAACTATTCATTATCGGTCAAAACGGCTCACATGTCCCTATCTCAACTTTTGATTCACTATATACTGATATTTAATCGGAACAGATACAGGGTGGTTCAAGATTCAGAATTTTGATCAACGATTAAATATCAGTAAATACCTCGGTGAATAGTAAATCCTCGAGTAAATCGAAAGTTGAGATAGGGACATGTAAGTCGTTTTGGCCGATAATGAATAGTTTCCACACAAACAAATCATAAAGTTGAAAAATCTCGATTTTGAACACCCTATATCTCTTTAATCATTTCTGATAGACCACATGTTTGATGTATCGATGAAATCAGCTCTTCAGGAAGAATCTCGGGAAGAATCTAGAAATGCAATGAAATACAGGGTATTCTATTAGAAATAACAAAGTTGTCGCTACTTTTTTATCTCGTTTTTTATAGAAGCGGCAACACTGCATTGCTGAAATTATTTCAAATGAAGAAAGCGTATTCTCAAACATAGCTTGCATATTTTCATTTATTTCTCCCGACCTCGCTCCCGACTGATTCTCGATATAGAGATAGTGTAAGCTCGTCTCGACATAGACGTATGATGCAAATGTATGGAATAAATTCATTATTTCAGAAATGGGCGATATTTGAAGAAATTCCAAAAACACGTGAGTTTTAATTTTTGAAACCTCATCTCATGACATTCATATGAGAGATGTTACGTCACCGGTGTTGTAGTAATGACGTAATGGACGGTTTTTTTAAATACAAAAAGGGGTCATGTGACACCTCGTTTGAACGGTCTACTGATCGTCTATCCAATAGTCAAAATTTTGCAAAAGAAAATTGAAATTAAAATGGATTATCATTTGGTTAACTGAATCTTGCAGAGATCTTCTACTGAGAATTGAACATCGAAGGGTCGTCTAGTTGAAAAAATACATCGATAAAAAAGTTCTGAACTCTACTTTTTGTTTTTTTTTTTCGGAAGTCGTCTTGTTTTGAAATGAATTTATTCCATACATTTGCATCATACTATACAGGGCGTTATTTAAGTACGTGGCCAAACTTGAAGGGGTGATTCTTCGAGTGATTCTAAGACGAAAAGTTCATATAAACATAGGTCCGGTAATGCTTCGTTTTCAAGATACAGGGTGTCAAAATTTTCAAAAGAAATCGTTTTTTTCGTAAATATCATAATAACCCTCTAACCGATTTCATTGAAATTTGTCAGTTTTATTCAAGGTCATAAAGGGCTAATTCAACCCTAACTATATCGAAATTATCATGTCCAGTGGCGTCCCGGAAGGCACTGTAACCAATATTTTTGGCAGAAAAAATGTGCGCAACTGATTTTTTTGCAATTTTTATATTTGTTTCACATTGAGCAACTAAAATTACAACTTTTTTATATCCAGAAGTTCTTTCGTATCTTGCTTTGTTTTTGAGAAAAAACATAAAAATCACTTCATGGCACGTCCCTGGCACAACACAATAAAACATTTCAACTACTAAACACTAAACCATCAAAAACTGGGGTCTTACTAATATTTTTCGATTTTGATATAGTTAGGGTTAAATTAGCCCTTTACGACCTTGAATAACACTGCCAAATTTCAATAAAATCGGTTGAAGGGTTATTAAGATATTTACGAGGATATTTACGAAAAAAACGATTTCTTCTAAAAATTTTGACACCCTGTATCTTGAAAACGAAGCATTACCGGACCTATGTTTATATGAACTTTTCGTCTTGGAATCACTCAAACAATCACCCCTTCAAGTTTGGCCACGTACTTAAATAACACCCTGTATACCTTGTATTATACGACACAAGAAATGCATTTTTCTCGGCCACACGAATTCATCGACACCCTGTATGCAATTATGTAATTGTACATGTAATGATCGCGTATATATATTTATGGTAAAAGCGAGCTGTTATTTCAGTGAGTCGCTCTCTACGGACGTGACTGCCCGGAGAAATTGGAATTACGCCTCGATTAATTGAGCAACATAAATCGAATTTTATCACACTTAACCCTCAATTAATATTTGATTCTCGCATTCTCCGTTCGTTCAACGGTTCTGTCAAGTTCTATTGACTGTTGATCGCTGTTTTTTTTTTTTTTTTTTTTTATCGCTTGGAGCGCACGAGAGGGAATCCCTATAATGTTCAAAGAACATCGTGCGTTCCTAGGGAGGATAGGGACAGGAGGTAGGTATTGGAATTTTTTTTGAACTTCTGGAGATAATATGTTGTTGGGAATACTTCCACAGGCAATGAATTCCAGAGCCTAGCTGTTCTATGGATGAAGGAGTCTTGATAAAGTGCTGTTCGACATCTTTCGAGGTTGACAACGAAAGGATGTGCTGACTGGGCTTGTCTAGTTCGTCTGATTGGTATTGCTAGTGAAGGGATGATAGCAGAGATTTCCGAAGAACATTTCCCGTGGAAGTATCGATAGAAAAGTGAAAGGTCGCCGACCTTTCTACGGTGTTCTAAAGATGTCAAAGAGTGAGTGATTGTGGCGTCACCCACCAGGCGAATGGCTCTTCTCTGGATGGAATCTAAGAGCATCAGCGTATGTTTTGGTGCTGAACCCCATATGTGGGAACAGTATTCTAGAACAGGTCGTATCTGCGCTTTGTAGATCATGAGAAGCTGTTGAGGTGTAAAGTAGCTTTTCGCACGGAACAAGAATCCGAGTTTTTGGGAAGCAGCTTTTGCGATGGATCTGACATGATTATCCCATGAAAGAGTGTTGCTGATGGAAATACCGAGCATAGATATGGTGGGCTTGGTGTGAATGGTGGAGCCAGACATTACAATATCGGGCATACTGAGTTCCGCCTTTCTAGAGAAAATGCAGGCTTGAGTTTTGGTGGCGTTGAATTCAACTAGGTTGTTTGTCTCCCCAGGCTGTGATTTCAGCAAGATCTCCATTGACAGCATTGACCTGCCTGCGCCGTGAGTTCTTAGTTTCCTGGGAAGAAATGGGAATTCTGGAAGAGAACGCAGTATGGAGGGTACTATCATCTGCAAAGCTGTGGATGGGGCAAGTTGTTACTCCCAACAGATCATTGATATGAAGCAGGAATAATGTTGGTGCCAAAATTGATCCTTGTGGAACGCCGGAATTGATGCCAATGGTATCAGACGATACACCGTCCACCACCACGTGAAGCGATCTGCCTGAAAGAAAACTCGATAAGAGATGGCATAGCTGAGGTGGTAAGCCGTATGATGGTATTTTGTGGAGGAGTCCTTCGTGCCAAACACGGTCGAATGCTTTCGATATGTCCAACGCGACAGCTAGAGATTCCCCGTGTTTTTCTATTGAAGATTGCCATAAATGGGTGACGTAGGCAAGTAGATCTCCAGTAGATCTTCGGTGGCGAAAGCCGTATTGATCGGGTAGAGCCTCGGGTAGAGCCGAAAGAATGTGGAAGTTTCTTATATTGAGGTTTTCATTTCACTATGAAGTTTGTAAAAAATTAATATACACGAATTTATTCTTTCTTTCGTAAGATCAAATTTCTCTTCAGAAAAATAAATTGAAGAGGAACTTGGCTCCTCCACCATTCTAATGACTTACTTTCTGAAAATCCACATTGACACAGTTTTTTTTTTATTGCTTTGTGGACATGATCCCATCAGACAGTCACGACGTTGCCGACATCATCAATATGTCTAGATTTCCGGAAATTGTTCTTTGAATGCATAATAACCGAGATAATAACTATATCATAACAGCAATGGGATCTCGAATGGGATATAATAGGTTCTTCAATCCTACTTTGTCAAGTATTTCGAATAATTCCCATAAATCTCTCATTGGC
Source organism: Phaedon cochleariae (assembly GCA_918026855.4). Taxonomy (NCBI): domain Eukaryota; kingdom Metazoa; phylum Arthropoda; class Insecta; order Coleoptera; family Chrysomelidae; genus Phaedon; species Phaedon cochleariae. The sequence goes on along the minus strand of OU896710.1, from coordinate 5,436,637 downwards.
TGTATGAAGTTGATCACTAATAAAGATAAGTTATGATATTTTGCGATAGTATCTATAATTTTTCACTATTTTTATATTCGAGGTCATATTACTAAATGTTATGCATAACTTGTCAGTCATTTTTTTGCTAATGAATTCGTTCCCTAATAAAACGGATCTATTTTCTCGAGTATTTTCTAGAACAGTTGCAGATTATATCTTGCAACGGCGCCTAATACTTCGAGTCCGTCTACGCCACTCAAAATACTGACAGGCACAACAAGAGGATGGAGCCATTTGTGTCGGCTCCATTCTGTTCTGACAGTAAATTAGGATGGATAGTATCATTGAATGTAGCCGATAGTGATTCGTTGATTCAATGATATTTTCGTCTAGCTCTACTCGAGATATTTCAATGCATAAATAACAAAACCATAACATGTCAGAATGAAGCCAACTACCTTCTGGATTCCTGCTCCGAGTGCATTTGTGGTTATGTATGTTTTTGTTCACCAGTTTTACTTCTTTTTCTATTCGTTTGCTATTCGCCAGCAAGTCCTTGGTAGTTTCTGACGCGGTTTCTGAATTACACTTGATGCTTTCAGGATTACAATTATCAACGCTGTCTGAACCAAAATTGATTCATCTGAATTACATGTTACATTTCTTGAATTATATTTCACCAATTACATGTTAGATACGCTGACTGAATTACTAACAACTCACAAATCCGAATTACAACTGACGCTTTCTGTGTCGGTGTCTGAGGATCAATTTTACGGCATATGCGATTCTGCTGAAATTTGGTATATTGATAGAGTTTTATGTGGCAAAAAATGGTGTTAAATTTTTGTCCGCTACTAATCCATAGGCGTAGAACTTGATTTTTTTTAATAATTGCACCTTTAACAATTCTACGCCAATGGAATAAAAGGAGTTTGAGTATGAAATTTAGATTGCGCAACTCATTTACATTAAAACAGGTACTCTTGATAAGACTCGATCACTCTCATGGTTTTCGCTAAATTTCTGTTTTAATAATTTAAAAAGTGTATAGGTTTCACCTCGGGTTTCACAAAAATATTTATTTACAACATCATCAAAATAAATAGAGATTTCACAAATATCGTTCAAAATGTTCACCATTTTCACGCATACAAAGATTTATACGTCGAAGAAAATTGATAATAATACATAGGCGTAGAACTTGATTTTTTAAATAATTGCACCTTTAAAAATTCTACGCCAATGGCAGAAAAGGGGTTTGAGTATGAAATTTGGATTGGGTACTCATTTACTACAAAAGAATACCCCTGATAACACTCGATTTACTCTCATGGTTTCGACAAAGTTCGTATTTTATTAATTATTGTTTATGTTCTAAAATTACTAAAATTCAAATTTCGTCAAAACAATGAGAGCAATCGAGTCTTATCAGGAGTACCTTCTTTAAAGTAGATGAGTTGCGCATTCTAAATTTCATACTCAAACTCCTTTTTTTTTCATTGGCGTAGAATTTTTAAAGGTGCAATTATTTGAAAAATCAAGTTCTACGCCTATGTATTATTATCGGACAAAATTTTAACACCATTTTTTTGCCACATGAAACTCATTTTTCCTAAAGTGACGGAAATACATTATTCTGGTAAAAATTTTCGACATTTTCTAAGCATTGATATTGTTATTGGATTTAAAACGAGATTCTAAAGAAGATATACTAAACCAACAAGATTCTGGTGGTAGCCAGGCCGCCATATAGGCATTTATAACTAGGGACTAGGTCACACAAAAAAATCAAGTAATTTATAGCTCTGGGTAATTGAAACGCAAAAGTTGGCGTCAATCTAGTGTGCTGTAATAGCATGTCGCAAAATACACAAAGCTGGGTTCATAACACTCGGTTTATTTTTGTATCTAGCTGATCAACATCGGTTAATAACCTACGCTGGGATGATACCTCAGATGATACCGAGAAAAATAAATAGTAGTTTGGAAAACTAAAAAAAAAAGAACTTCCATTGAGAAATATTAGCACCTCAGCAGTATTTTCTATGTTGTGTATTTATCAACACACTTAAAAACAGCTTTAATTTGTGGTAACGAAAAAATATTTCACCCGCCGCTGTGAGTTGCGGCTTGTCAAAGGATTTGTCGACATGCAGCCGGTTATAGTAAGTTTCCTAACAAGTTCGGAAAGTGATTCTTTCCCGCACGCGACTGCCGTTGACACGAACGACGCGAAGCGGAGTTCGGGCAAGCAGTCGAGTGCGGGAAAGACACTTTCCGCATGAGTTAGGAACAATATTTTTTCTACAAGCGTAGGAAATTGATTGATTTGTTCAATTAATTATTCTTTCATATAGGAACAACTAACAAGAGAAATATATTCTCAATCAACTGATTATTAGTAATGGCTATTGTGAACTTACAGTTTGACGCATTATGTATAGGTTCAATGCGGAAGCCAGCAGGCCCATAAGGTGTTTGGACTCTAGGTTTCAGACACTTCTAGGAAATGAGCCAAAAATACTCTTTCTTTATTCGGTATTTTCATTCCTTCATTGTTGTACCAAATTCCACTAAATCGAAAATGACAGTAACGCTGTGTCTGTCACTTCGACAATTACAAACTCATTTGATGTTTGATTGGCATGACAATAATAATCGTTTCCCATCGGATCAATCCAAATCTATAGGGGGATTTTTATTATAATCAATTTTTATTTCTCAATATTTCTTAATTCTCACAATAAATAGTGCAATTTGATGGATGATTCTGAACATACATACTTAATACTGCAACAAACAAATTCAAACTCTCATATTCCATCACCTACCACTTATATTTTGCTATATTATCATATCTTTGTTTTTCCCGTAATGTTGCTGGAAAATTACACTTCCCAAACTAAATTGCGTGCGGGTATAGGGTGAATCACGTACGCTTGTAGAAAAAAAATGGTTTTGGCTTCTTCAACTGACTTCGTATAAACTATACTAGGTGTAGACATTTTGCAAAAATCTGAAAAGTTTATCGAGACTACATAATTGTTCATAAACACCTCGATAAATACTGTTGACACACATTTTCGTTCGTGTATATCCACGATCGACGGTATAGAACAGAATCGCTATTTACCTTGAGAAGTTCATTAACCACAATATTACTATTTTTAGTTTTGCAACTTTGCCGTGCATTACGACATAGAAAGGGAAAGCGATTTTTTCCCAATGCGTATTCGCTCGCCTCGTTGCGAACGTTTAACGAAAGGATCTGCTCACTGCTTTTCGGATGTGATCTGCGTATACAGTGTGTCCCGCTTTTCATGAATATACCCTAATATCTCATTTATTAATGATGCGATTCGCTTGAAATTTTGGTGGTGATCGTATGTACAGGGTTGTAACGAATATGGGTTTGCACAATGAAGTTCAGTACAGAGAACACTACCAATGAGTATATCTATATCCTTCCTAAATTTGACATATGGTGCTCAGCACCAAAACATACGCTGATGATCTTAGATTCCATCCAGAGAAGAGCCATTCGCCTGGTGGGTGACGCCACACTCACTCACTCTTTGACATCATTGGAACACCGTAGAAAGGTCGGCGACCTTTCACTCTTTTATCGATACTTTCACGGGAAATGTTCTTCGGAAATCTCTGCTATCATCCCTTCACTAGCAATACCAATCAGACGAACTAGACAAGCCCAGTCAGCACACCCTTTCGTTGTCACCTCTAAAGATGTCGAACAGCACTTTATCAAGACTCCTTCATCCATAGAACGGCAAGGCTCTGGAATTCATTGCTTGCCGAAGTATTCCCAACAAGATATAATCTCCAAAAGTTAAAAAAAAAAACAATACCTTCCTCCTGTCCCTATCCTCCCTAGGAACGCACGATGTTCTTTGTACATTATAGAGATTCCCATTCGTGCGTTTCAAGCGATAAAAAAAAAGAGATACTTAGTCTTAACATGATGCTGACTACAATAACATAGAATGAGTAACTTCCCTAACACCAGGTCCAACTGCGTTACGCAGATAGTATCGTATGAATCTGAATATCAATCACACCACTAGGCTGTTAAATATATCCTCGAATATATCTTATGAAAGAGAATATGATTTTTGAAAACAATTTCATGCGCAGCCGTAAATAACGTCTACCATAACAACAATCTGGAAATCTGGACAGAATGTTAATGTATTATGCTCACGTATATTTTGAACCACCCCTTAACTATTTTATTTATCATCGAATTTTTTTTCCAAAGAACAGTCTTTCATAATTTTCCCGAGATTTTTCCTGTAGATTTTGATTATGTTAACAGAAAAACGATTGAACATTGAACACCCTGTATTTTATTGTAGTTTTAGATTCTCCCTGAAGAGCTGATTTCATCGATTTATCACAGTTGGGGTCTATTTGAAATGATTACGGAGATATAGGGTGTGAAAAATTGATATTTTTTCAACTTTTGGAATATTTTCTGAATTTTGAACCACCCTGTATTCACATCACATTTTTAGGGCCATTGTGATCATCTGCCACCATAACCCCAACTATCTAGGGTAGCCGCATAGCCATTTTTTTTATTTATTCTATTTCCCTGCTCTCCCCTACCTTCGTCATCAGTTTGTTATCGAAATAGCTGCAAAGCTGGCAAAGTACGCGGATGGTAAATCAATAAGTGAATATCAGTTGTTATAGTTTACAGTTATGAAACATTCAAGATTTTATTATTATGTTAGACATAATTGGATAATCTGGCACGACATGCTCAGACACTATATTTTTGTCACGCTCACATTTAAAACCATGTAAATCTGTATTATTAGTATTAGTAGTATTAGTAATTATTCGTTACTTGATACTGAAGTGTGCCCGAAAATCAAAATTCGAGTCATGTTGAGTATAATAATAATAATGATAATAATAATAATAATAATATGCATATTTTTTGACAATTTGATCTCGGATCCACACCGTTTCACGAAAAAATGTACTCTTGTTCCTCATCGATCAGATGTATCATTTTCGAGTGAAATCGATTTAAAAATATTGATGCACTCACATCTTATGCATAACATTGCCAATTTTCAAATCATAGTGGCTATAAAAGAATAAAGTACTTACAATATCATAAAATCGCGAATAATAGAAAGAAGATGATGAAAAAACTACTTCAATTCCTGTGCATTTTTTTCCATTTTCACTCCGCCTCATTGCAATGTTATGCATACTATCTGAGATGTAACAATATTTTTAAATTTCTTTTACTCGATAATAATACATCTGATCGTCACGGAACAAGAGTACCTTTTTCTTGTAAAGAGGTGTGAAATTTCTTAATCCGAGATTAAATTGTCGGAAATTATGCATACAAAAAATTTTGAGCAATATTTAATGTATTTCCACCCTGTATTATACCCTCCTGATTGAAATCTCGAAATGATTCTATTTTCACTGCATTGGGCATGGAAAGTTTAGTTCTTGTACCAAATTGCATCATTTTATCACGTAGCGTTTCGGAAATATTCAAGAAATACCATCTTCAGGAGCCCCCCTCTCAGGGGGCACTAGCTCCCTTAGGAGAGATTTCTCGACTCATGTTCATTGAAAGTGTTCTTTCTATTTTTGGTCGTAAAAGCCGCTGGTGGAGTATGGCAGGCTAATTTCGGGACACCCTGTATATTATTTACGTGATTCCAGGGCCAGTTGCAAGTATTTGACAGACGATTCTAGTAGTTTGCCTAATAAGTACGGAAAGTGATACTTTTTAGCACGCGATTGCAGATGGCCGAACGACGAGCCTATTTCTGAATCTATACTTTTGTGATCGGTATTCATGTTGATAAATGTTTATCTCGAATTGAAATGAACGCGTCAAAGTTGACAGTTCGCAATATAATAAGAATGAGTGACAACCGCGAGAACACAATAGCTTCACAAGTTTACGTCTAACAATGATGGCCAAACCCTTGCAAAGCTCGCTTATTACAAATTCCTAGTAGATCGTTAATATAATATCAACTATTTTTGATTGAATAATTAGCGTTTTTCTGCATCCGACACAAAAATCGTCCATTTTCTACGAAGGCCTGGAAGGGACACATAAAATAAAAAAAAATAAAAACTTCAAAATTCCGAGTTATAACACGGAATTTTAAAATTCCGAGTTATAACTCGGAATTTTACATCAAAATTCCGACTTATATCTCGGAATTTTAAAATTCCGTGTTATAACTCGGAATATTGGATGTAAAATTCCGAGTTATAACTCGGAATTTTAAAATTCCGAGATATAAGTCGGAATTTTGATGTAAAATTCCGAGTTATAACTCCGAATTTTAAAATTCCGAGTTATAACTCAGAATTTTAAAATTCCGAGTTATAAGTCGGAATTTTGATGTAAAATTCCGAGTTATAACTCGGAATTTTAAAATTCCGAGATATAAGTCGGAATTTTACATCCAATATTCCGAGTTATAACACGGAATTTTAAAATTCCGAGTTTTAAGTCGGAATTTTAAAATTCCGAGATATAAGTCGGAATTTTGATGTAAAATTCCGAGTTATAACTCGGAATTTTAAAATTCCGAGTTATAACTCAGAATTTTGAAGAGATTTCATTTTTTTTATTTTATGTGTCCCTTCCAGGCCTTCGTAATTTTCAATACCAAAATTAGCTCTTGAATTGATGTTTCTATTACTGACACAAACATAGGTATATGTTGCTAGGCAACACTTTTATTTCCTAAGAGCCAAATTTGAAATTTAGCTCCTAGGAACTAAAAAGGATGTACTAGGTCTCGTACTAGGTCATCAAAAATAATAGTATAGATTGTTTCATTAGGATACAACCGAAACAATTAACTCAAATGAATATGTGAAGTAACCACCAATGCCATATGTATGCAATGCAACAAATAATCCGTGTGGTGAGAATATTCTACCTGCATTAACAGCAGGTTTATTCAATTTTCAAGGATGTTCGAATTGTAGTTTCAATATAAATACAACCACAAAGTGACATATTTGTGTATGGACCAGGTGCTTTGATGGCAAATACCGCGCCAGTGCCAGGTATAGGAACAAGGCGTGGAAAATTTTAGGTTAGTGAGCATATCAACAATAATAATAGCGATTATTTATTTCTCTCCATACTCCACTGTGTTTGGCTTGACAATCAAATGTAGGTTAACAATATCGTTGTTTGAGACAAAAAACTATTGCTGGCCGTGATTATTCAAAACCAAGTTATCCATCCCGAGAATAACGAATGAAATAAGATCAAGCAAGTATGTGAATCTTGAGGCTTCCCTGATCAAAACAAAAATACTTATCTGTGATGTTTATAATTCCGATATTTAACTCTAATAAGGTGTATTTATATCTCCAGCATGGGTATGAAATGCCAAATCTGCCGAAATCGGAAACAAATCAGGTATGCGTCCCAACCCAAATAATCAATTTTTATTCTTGATGACGTCTAGTACATCCTTATTGGTTCCTAGGAGCTGAAGTTCAACTTCAGCTCCTAGGAACAAAAGTTCAACTTTTGCCTCTATAGGTAACGAAATCGACCAATAGGCGTTGATGCCGACGTAAGGAAAAAATAATACGAAACTTGTTAAACCAATTATGGCTACGAATCTTTCACTTTCCGTCATTATAGGCTCAAGAAGTTCCTCTCATTTTAGTCCCAATTTTGTTGAGATATCAGATAGATAGGCGATGCGCCATATATAGAAATGGTACATATACAGGGTGTTTCTTAAGTACGTGTAGAAAATTGGTATCTAGGGGTATTTTTTAATGATAATATCAAATTTTATGTTAGTTTGTCCCTTTCGTGATGGGGGTGGCGCCACCTACATGTCTTTTGAGTCTTTTGAAAAGTCGTAACTTTTTTGTGCGTACCTGTATCACGTTTTATAGTGAAAAAACAGATTTCTAGAACACTTTTAAATGGAAAATATTTTCCTGGTAGAGGTCGCTGCGAGCAACTGTTTTCGAGTTATTGGGATTTGAAATTATCGATGCATTTGAATTATTTCCATGGGGCTCGTTATTCGCCTCTTAGTAGTAAATATCAGAAAAGATACGCCAGTGCATTTTTCTTCATTCATTCAATATTCTCCTATATTCAACATTGGAATATCGGCAAAAGAAGATTCTTACTTCTTTATACCTACTTTTTTGAACTCTTCCAATTTAAAACAATAACAATCAAATGAAAAATCATCGACTGCCGATTCGCCAGACATTCCTTTAAAAAAGCTCCAGTGATGGGAAGACCGTTGACTACTAGGACTCCAGAAATTGAAGAAACTGTCCTTCAGGCAATCGAAGAAGATCGACAGACAAGCACGAGAAAAATTGCGAAAAATCGTACGAGTTCCATGGAAATAATTCAAATGCATCGATTATTTCAAATCCCAATAACTCAAAAACAATTGCTTCTATAGCGACCTCTACCAAGAATATACTTTTTCTACTCACATAACTAAAATGGCATTTAGCGTACGGATATGTACCACGCTAAATGATCGATTAATCACGGATTGACGATCTGTGATTTATTCAAAATATTAAACACGTTACCATAGCAACACGATTTCTTAAACACGTTACCACGACAACACAGTTCATTAAACACAGCTTCAGTAATTTGAGACATGTCTGGCCTGTCAATGGTATTAACTGTCAAATGTCATTCTCGATTTTTGTATCAGAATTATTCAAACAATTTTCGTTTGTATTAGAATTTTTCATAAAAAATATATGCGAAATGTAGAATGAGAAAGTGAAATCGAAGAGAATGATTTGGTTCTTGCGTATCTCCAAGAAGTGTAAAAATGAAGCATCCATCTTTGAGAACAATTTATTTATTCTGCGCTAAGCATGACAATAAACGTGAAGCAAAGTTTAGTAAGCAATGGACTGGACACATCTACAACCAATATCACTTATACGTGTCTCACTGGTTGCATGCATCAGTTGCATCTATTATGTTCTCAATTCCCATTTCTTTCGAATTATTTTGTAGGTTAGCAGGAATAGCAGGTATGTTAATGTAATTTTAGGAGTTCGCAGAAAAAGCATAGTATGTAACGCGTTTATAAACTCTTCTAGACACTCGTTTATTAAACACTCGCTCCACTCTGCTCCGCTCGTGCTTAAATTACTCGTTACTGAAAGGACGTTTATTACACTTGTTACATAATATACTATTTTACACAAAAGTGTTTCAGAAATTTATTTTTCTGATATTAAACGTGATACGGGTACGCACAAATAAGTAATGACTTCAAAAGACTCAAAAGACATTTAGGTGGCGCCAAATAGACAAACTAACATAAAATTTGATATTGTCATTGAAATATAATCCTAGATACCAAACTTCATTCGAATATCACAATTATTTTGAAATTTATCAACAAGAAACAAATATAAAAATTCATCTTTGACACTATCTCAGAAACGAATTAATTTCGGACATATAATTATACGAACTTTTCTTCTTATTTTGACGTCAGCAACATGCTCCTGAATTTTCTACACGTACTTAAGAAACACCCTGTATATGCTCAATTCCGTGTAGACCTGGATTAACACAAAGTTGTGTCACAGATGTATGTCGTTCGATAAAATACATGTTTTTTACATGCCTTTGAAATATATTGCATCTTGTTATCAGATAAATTTGCAGCCGGCTCTGCTACTATCACACATTACACGTTCCTTCAAACACACATTCAAAGTTGCGGGGGATGCACTACCCCTCCAGCGGGTAGCCAGGAAATCAATACTCGTGCACTTTAAAGGCGATGTGCCCTTAAGGCAGAGACCGGCACACAGTTCTTGGAAAAAATACGAGCCCACAATAACGATCTATTTGGGTGATCTATAGAATCTAGATCAATCTGCGTTGGGTTTTTCCGAGGGGTAAAACGCGGTCAAAATTATGTACACCAAACTCCAATTTCACAAGGAATTCCGAGGAATTCTATAGAATTTGTTTGTACACCAGAATTATACCGCACTTCACACAAGGAATTTCAGGGAATTCCAAGGGAAGTCAAGGAATTCCAAGGATATTCAAGGAATTTCAAGGAAATTCAAGGAATTCCAAAGAAATTCAAGGATTTCCAGGGAAATCCAAGGAATTCCAAGGGAAGCTGAGGAATTCCAAGGAAATTCAAGGAATTCCAAGGAAATTCAAGGAATTCCAAGGAAATCTAAGGAATTCCAAGGGAAGCTTAGGAGTTCCAAGGATATTCCAGGGGTTTCCAAGGGAATTCAAGGAATTTCAAGGGAAGCCAAGGAATCTCAAGGATATTCAAGGAATTCCAGGAAAATTCAAGGAATTCCAAGGAATCTCGAGGAATTCCAAGGAAATCCAAGGAATTCCAGTTGTTGGTACACTAGAATTATACCGCACTTCACCAAAAGAATTCCAAGGGAATCCAAAGAATTCCAAGGAAATCCAAGAAATTCCAAGGAATTCTGAGGAAATCCAAAGAATTCTAATTGATTGTAGACCAGGAATATACCGCAGTTCACCAAAGAAATTCCAGGGAATTTCAAAGAAACTCAAGGAATTCCAAGGAAATCCTAGGGATTCCAAGGAAATCCTAGAAATTTCAAGGGAATTGAAGGAACTCCAAGAAAATTCGGAGAATTCCAAGGAATTCTAGTTGTTCGTACAACAGAATTCCACCGCGGTTTACACCTCGGGTTTTTCACTCAAGTAGTGAGTTTTTCAGTGATCCTCAATTTTTCAGTGTTTTTCGTTGTGTTCACCTTCTTCTGGCAGAAAAAGACTCGCAAAATGGTGGCATGAAATGGAGATTTTGATATATTATATAAAATCTTATTGACATAGCATGAATTTGTCTTAAATTTGAAATATATAAATAAAGCAACATATTGGACAACAGAAAGTATAAAAGTTTACATTAAGACAAGACGTAAGATTCTACAAACATTTTAAGAAAGACATGGGTTAATAAATAATTTAAAATCAGGCGATTTGACCTCACAGGTTTAGGTACTCAAAATCTTGAAAATGTTCTCCCAAGCTGTAATATGCTTTTGAAAGCAGAAGTTCTTTCACACGCTTTCGAAATGATACTTTTCATTTCAGCTGGTAGATGATTAAAGATCTTTCGACTCTCAAATATAATTGAATTTTTGGTCAATGTTGAAGTTGGTTTCGGCAGAGGTATATTGGCTTTTTGCCGAGTGTCATATTTATTTTCTGAAGGAAAATTGTCTTTTCTTTTTTGTATGAGACATACTGTTTCTGAAATGAAGATGCAATAAATTGTTAATATTTTATTCTTGATGAACAGTGGTCTACAGTGATCCAAACGCTTAGCTCTAGATATATATTTAACCGCCCTTTTCTGTAGAACAAATACAGATTGTATCAACTGCTTGCTACAGAAACCTCAAAAAGCTATACCATATCTCAGATGCGACTCAACTAATGAAAAATATGTTGTTTTGCCTGCTACTATTCCCAACTCATCGGTAATGACCATGACAGCATAACATCCTGATGCAAGTTTTTTGTTGAGATATCGTATGTGATCATCTTCATCAAACTTCAGGGCAGAGCGTCAATATTTCCGTGAATATTTCGCCCTCGTCGAAAGATAATATCCGATGGACTAGTTTGACACTAATGTGGTGCTCACACTACGAGTATTCTGATCCACATTTTGAGTTTTACACTGGTCCATCGGATATTATCTTTAGAGGGGAGGGGCGAAATATTCTTGGCAGTATTGACGCTCTGCCACTAACTTAGATCAGTTTAATTCGCGGCACGTTTGGGTATTTGCAAAGGGGAAATTATCCTCTTTCATTTGCTTTCTGTTTCAACTCGTTATCACATGATGGAAGTATGTCCGGAATGAGCAAATAAATCGCTGCGTCGTGGATTTGGCTCAGACTGAGGGGTGGTACAGGTATAGGTTTTTGAAATCTACCACTCTACCACTTGTTATCAAAAAGGCCTTCATTCGGAAAAGGGATATTAGGGTTAATTTTAGATAACATTTTCTATATCAGATTAAGAATTAGCATCCACACAAAATCCCCAATTCAGATTTTCAAGATCCCAAGAGCTAAAAAAAATATTTCAAAATCCCGACTATGACTATATATCTCTGTTATTAATGATGCGATTTTCGTGAAATTTTTATGGTGATTGTATGTTAGAAATATAACATACAATCACCATCACATCTATTACTGAGACTTTAGGTCGTAGTCATGAAAAGCGGGATTTTGATTTTTTCTTGAGATTTTGAAAATATCAATTTGGGGGTTTTTGGGGATGCTGATTCTATTCTGAATCTGATAAGAAAAGTTATTCAAAATAATCCCTAATATCCTTTTCGCGACTAAATGCCTTTTTGTACCCCTCAACATCGCACGCCAATGGTGAATGAAACTGTTCACTCTTCATTATTCCAGCGTACATACAAATGTATGTATACGCTGATTATTCTAACATACTACGATATTAGGGTGTATTCATGAAAAGCGGGACACACTATATACAGGGTGGGTCACGGTCGAGGGTACCATAGAATTTTACAGAGAACGGGACATAGGATCATTGTGAAAATTTGGTTACTCAAGTAGTTGCTCTTTGTCTATCGATCTAAAATATTTTCAGCAATGCAGCTAATACCGGAAAGTAGTAGCAACTTTGGTATTTCAAATGGAACACCCTGTATTTCATTGCATTTTTAGATTCTCCCTGAACAGCTGATTTCATCAATACATCACACTTGTGATCTATAGCGGTAATGATTACAGAGATTTTTCAAATTTATGAATTTTTTGTGTCGAAACTATTCATTATTAGCCAAAACGGGTTTCATAACAACTCTATCTCAACATTCGATTTACTATCTACTGACATTTAATTGGACCAGATACAGGATTGTTCAAAATTGTGAATTCTGATTACCCTGTATCTGTATACTGGGTAAAAAGTACTCACTTTTTTCCCGTGGAAAAAAGTAATTTTTGAAAAGTGACATTCTATAACGGAGATGGAATGTCTAACTTTATTCCCGTCACAGAAAAAAAGATTATTATGCTGATCCCATGTAGAGTGTGTATTTACACATTGATATACAGAAAAAAATAAAGAGAAACCTAGACAAATATTTACAATCTGAGGAGGGTTACGTCCATGGACGTATAAAAAAGATCTTTGTTCATACGTCCATGGTTACGTCCCATACGTCCATGGTTACGTCCCATACGTCCATGGTTACGTCCCTACACAAAAATCCTTGTTTACCGGATAGCTTCATCCAATCATCAAAATTACGATTCCGAGTATACGCGATCCTGATCTACCACAATGAAAACATCGTTCTCGCAATACGTTTATAATCAGGTCTTCAATTTAATCTACATTCATAACAACCGAACAACACGGATTTATTGGAATCCTCGTCAATCGCGATAGCGATTTTGATGATGACAACGGCAAACGCAGCGCAAAACAAGTGAATATTTATCTCTCCTGCTGACATTGCTGACAGCGCACCGTAGTTGTCGTAGGTCGGGGGCTATTTCATTTGTTTAGCGAATTCCATCTCGAAGTAAACACGATAGCTATTATTACCGTATTTTGTTATTCACGTCGAGAAAAATTACTATTCTTATTATTATTTCTCTCACCGGCCTTAAGGATGATTTAGTTCTTCCGTATTGATGGTGATTGAGATGTTTATAATTCCTCTGGTGTGTCCACTTTTCAATTGTTTCGTCAGACTAGCTCCCCATAGTGAACAATTGAATGCGAGTTCGGAACGTAGGGTTCTGATATTCGATGATAGATGGCGTGAACGATGGACAATTTCTTGAAAAATTTGAAAATGCGTTTCTACTCTTATTATAAAGTTGAACTAGACTTTCAATGATGTGTTTTCCTTCTTTGGGGACCCGAAGAGTCCAGTTGATGATGCACGAATTCAATTATAGCTGACAAGAAGCATCTAGAGATAGGGCGCAACAAATCACCAGTGTGGAAACACTGGAAACATCTTGATCTTGACATATTGATATTATATTATTAGTTGGGTGAGAGTATTGTGCTTTCATCATGGACTGACTGCTGCAATGTGTGAGGATTATTTGAAAATCCGAACATTCGATTTATTTTATGTACCAAAAGTGAGTAAATAAACTATTATCAAAGGATTTTCTTGGGTTAGGACTTCGTGTCGTTCATGAATTCACCATTGAAAGTCGAAAATATAAGGCACCCTTTCCATTTGAACAAAAAATCGTGAAAATAAAAATGTGAACTCAAATGAATGTGTCATGATGCCTGTAAATTTGGTTTGAAACTTCGGAAATTTAACAAGATTCTCCCACGCCTCGTTATTTTTACAAACTAGGCGAGATTTCGAAACTCCTTTCAATAGAGAGCTCGATAGAGAGTGATAACACCATTTGACTTTCTATACATCTTGTATTGATGATCAGTTCGTTTGTTCCTGAACATTTGTACAGGGATTGATCTTTGGCGAGTTACACTGAAATAACAGCTATTTTGAAACCATGAAATCGCTATTATGGTATCATTATTATTATTGAGTGATATTATTATCATGATTCGTCTATCAAGTAGATATTACTGTAATTTTAATTCAATATGAATCATTCACCAATTTCTTCATTTTAATATTTCATGATTTTGTCTTGGAAAAAATATTGATTCTTGTATCAAGCATCATGATATAATCTTGAATGGAAATATGAATAATTCCCAATTTCCTCAAGCTGAGTATTATGGTATTTTATATAAAGAAACATTGAACCTTGAACATTGAACATTGCTTCAATACGACGCTTTGCAATTCAGAAACAACATGTCAGCCGTCTCTGAAATATTGTGAAAAATCTGATAGTCACTATAATTTCTCTTTCTACTTTCTTGGTTAATATTGGAATGAAATTGAAATTTTGTGTGAGCAGGTAATTATCATCAAAAAGGAGTTGTAAAAATTTATTTTATATTTTCATTATTTTCACGAGTTTCACCATGCAACTTTTATTTTTCTGATGGGCGCCATACTTGTTTTGTATACCATCAAATAGAGGTAAAATTCCGTTCACAGCCATGTATGTAATGTTGACATTTCCACATGAAACAATACCAGAAAACAGTTGAAACATTTTCAAATGTGGTGGGCCATGATAATACAGGAAAACAAAATAGCAGTCGTCACATGACTACAGTATCAATACTTCTTCATAGGCATGAATAATACGATATATTTTCATGACTTGGTCTTGACATGGGTTTGAGCTCGGGTTTGAGTTTAGTTATATTTTTTATGATAAAATTAATTATATATCAATATTCGTCATCAATTTCTTCCCAATATTTAATGGGTGTGTTAATGAATGTACTCATGCTCAAAATTGGAATTTATTATCAGAATTATATTGATAGAAACGTGGAAAACATATTTGAATTTTAAGGCAAGTTTGATTTTGGTAAACGTATCTTGATAATTTAACAAAAAAATTGTAATTTTGGTTTTTCTGCGTCGGTCCCCCTTTTTTGCATAAAAATGTTGCGTTGTTTGCGTTGTAGCGTGTTATACAAAACTATTGATACTTGTAGTCATGACGACTGATATTTTGTTTTCCTATTATCATGGCCTATACCACCTTTGAAGATATTTTCACTGTTTCTAGCGCTGTTTCATGTGCATGGAAATGTCAACTTGTTATACATGGCTGTGAAGGGATTTTTTAGTTGTATTTAATGGTATAAAAAACAAATATGACGCCCATGAGAAAAACAAAAGTTGCATGGTGAATCTCTGAAAAGTATGAAGATAAAATATTTCTTACATTGCCAACTTCTTTGTCATGATTAATCAATTACCTGCTTGAACAAAACTTCAAATCCTCAAATATTGACCAAGAAATAAATAATAACGAAATCAGTGATTTTCAGTTTCTTCAAGATATTTTAGGAACGGCTGATATTTTTTCAAATTGCGCAAAACGTCATATTGAAGAGATTCAAATTACGCAACTTTCGTAATGTTTATTCAACTTTCTATCTCTCAACGTTTATAGGGAATAGCAATACTATCCCTTTTAAATCGGCAGGACCCTGTATAACATTCTTATTAAAAAGAATTCTCATAAAATTTGCAGCGTACCTGGCTGTGTTTAGTAGTCAAAAATAAGCGTAATTTTCTCAGACTTGAATTATTTTCTCCAGGCAAACTAACCAATCATTGTGAATGGCGAAAACAAACCACTCCGCACCCTTGATAGCATGAGGAGATGGCGGATATACTGTACGAAACGTACAAAAAACAAGGATAGAATGGCCTGGCAAGCCTTCAACCTCATAGGATTTGGTTAACGAGAAAAGCCACCTAACCCCAGTATATAATGTGGCAGATAACGGAGAAACAATTCTTCAAGTGACACAACATAGGGACAACAAGATATTTTCGCCGAACACGGTTCAATGAACATAACGAAATGTGCCTATGCCTGACTCTGTTCGCTTTATTTTCGAGTGATATTCTAGTGATGCAAGTTACCAATATAACGTACTTTGATTCAATGTGTTGTGACTGTTTTTCGATTAATTGAGTGAAAATGTTTGAAATGTGGAACAATGTCGCGACCAAGCTGGAAGTACAACAGGCGCAGGCGCAGCAACCGCACATGTCCAGTGGATCAATCAAAGGTAGACATTTATTTATATAATATTTTCCGTTTTTCATCGAGTTCAATGCAGTTAATTTCACTAGGTATATTTCTTCTTGAACATGTAAAAACAAAAGGGCGATTCCTTGCGATATTGTGATGAAGATTGATGTACATGAACATATACAGGGTATTTAAAAAAATCTGCACGAAACGCTGGATCCTGCTATTTGTAAAGGTGAATATAATAGATACTCACCCAAATTTTTCATCACTATCTGAGATAGTCAAATTGAAAATGTAAAAAGATCAATCCTTTTTTACGACGGGTATAAAATAGTTATTTATGTACCAAGGACGAAAAAATGTCTATTATAGTCAAGTCTGCAAATCGATAGCCGAGGCTACCAATCAGGCGAGACAATATAGATAGGTTTTCGCCGAGGTGCATATTAAATTTTTTCTTTGACCTCAAACCGCCTCAAACACTTATATTTACATCACGGTCCTATTCACATGTGAAATCTATCGGATTTCGTGAATAATTATTTCGACAACAACAAATGACAGATGTCAACTTAATCTCCGCGCGGACCAGGGTTGCCAGGTTGCCGATTTGTTTTTCATGAGTAAATACCTTTTCAAAAATTCGGTAGATTTCAATAGATCTGTTTGATCTTTGGAAGAAGTCCATGGTAACTCAAAGTGGAGTGGTGTAGTTCATAGATGAAAACCCAAAGTCATCTCCACAACTTTTATTTAATGATCATAGATCATATAAGGGAACATGTTTCGGGCTTATATAAGCCCATCATCAGCCAAGAAAATGTAAAGTTCTAAAAAAGGACAGATTTGACCTATGGTATGATACAATAATATTTTACTTACATGGAAGTGAAAAATGTTGCAATATGTATACAATAAGCAATAACGGAGCAAGCAAAAGCCATTGCTCCATGATCTGGAAAAGGAACAGTGAAAATTTTTGAAAAAATATCAATATGAGTGAAACTTACTGTTTATATGATAAAAATGTTTTTTAAAAAATTTTAATGAAGTTGAAGGTTGGGGGTCGTGAACATATTTAATAAGGGCCCACGGTACCCTTAAATCACCGATAAGTGGTAATTAAACTTGCAAATATCAATCTTTTGTAATAAGAAAGATGTGGCTTCGGAAATAACCAAGAAAAGAATCACATGTGCGCACATGTGAAGTTTCACTCATATTGATATTTTTTCAAAAATTTTCACTGTTCCTTTTCCAGATCATGGAGCAATGGCTTTTGCTTGCTCCGTTATTGCTTATTGTATACATATTGCAACATTTTTCACTTCCATGTAAGTAAAATATTATTGTATCATACCATAGGTCAAATCTGTCCTTTTTTAGAACTTTACATTTTCTTGGCTGATGATGGGCTTATATAAGCCCGAAACATGTTCCCTTATATGATCTATGATCATTAAATAAAAGTTGTGGAGATGACTTTGGGTTTTCATCTATGGAGATCTGTTTAAGATCAATTTTATGCTATACGAATTTCCGAGCGAATTTCAAAGAAAGGAGAATGAAATAAACATATGATGTCAAAACATTATGTTCTTTTAGTAAACAGAAATAACCTATTTCCAACAAAATAGAAACCAACAAAAGAAACATTCTCATATGAAAATGATCATATTCCCTATTCTCAATTCAAAAATACTCAGAAATATCACAAAATACAGTTACATAGGTACTTATAAGATTTGGGTATATAAAAACAGGAACGAATAGTAAAAATGAACAACAAAAATACAAAGCAACTAAATAAATCAGACATGAGAAACAAATTGCTATAAGAGAGGAATATTAAAAATTGTTTTTTTTATCGCTTGGCGCGCACGAAAGGAAATCCCTATAATGTTCAAAGAACATCGTGCGTTCCTAGGGAGGATAGGGAAAGGAGGTAGGTATTGTAATTCTTTTTTGAACTTCTGGAGATTATATGTTGTTGGGAATGCTTCCTCAGGCAATGAATTCCAGAGCCTAGCCGTTCTATGGATGAAGGAGTTTTGATAAATTATTGTCCTTTTTTGGTTGATACCTCAGTTATTACATATCATTAGTACCTATATATTATCTACATTTATTCCTTATTTTGTAAAATCAAATTGAACAGAGCCTGCCAATTTATCAGTGTATGTGATTAGTTAAAGCTTAATGATATCGAAGGTAATCATAATAACGAGCATAATAATAAACGAGTGTCAAAATATTTTTCAGTAGATTATGAAATGTTTCAGTAGATCAAGATCAATATACAAATCAGGAGATCTACTGAAAATTCAGTAGATTCGGCAACCCTGCAGCAGACGAAAAGTGTTTGCGGACGAAAAGTACTTGCCTTCGGAAATAGTCGGTTTTTCGTTCGGAAATCAGAACGTAAAATGTGATTTTTTGTAGAGGTCGACGAAACTCTCTACGTCGGTACCGTAGATATTAATTATTAGAATACGTCTTTTGGGACTCGAAAGTCTCGGAATATTTAGATGATGAAATGAAAATGACAAATATCTATCCTAACATCAGGTAGGCACTTCGAAGGCGCAAATTCATTACTGCATGGAAGATACCCGAGGAGATACCCTTCAGATTTGTTGCTATTCGGGGACTCGACCACGAATGACATTGACGTTGAGCGAAGTACGTGTTTCTCTAGGCTGAAAATTCGTTTCATAATGAAAAGTACGGGTCTTCATTCTCCAAAATCTGTATCATAGACCAAAAATTGTCGAAAAAGAATCAAATCTGCTTGAAACAATTATAAATTCAAGCTGACAATGCTGAATTCGTCTGTTGACCACTTTGTGATTTACGCTAATAACTATGGACATCTAATATGCTATGGATGACTCAGGTATTCCTCTGTTCTGCGAATAAGGGAGCAAATTTAACGAAATCCAGATTATTCTATTTCCATAAACTGTGATTCTATTCTCCTACTTTATTGCATGTACTCCCAACGAATTTTATGTTCGGTTATACGAGATTTTATTGGGTTGTTCTACTAATTGACGGTAATAAAAATGGTTAGTCCTAGGACTACCTAGGGCGTTAAACAGCGGGGTGGCCCACAGTGGAATAGATACCAGATACCCGACAGATTGTACAGGGTCATCCATCGACCCACCACTAGATTCATTTTATAGTCGGGACAGGCTGATTCTGGAGAACGCAACTCAGGATTATTGTGAGAAGTTGGTGCCTTGGATAATTAGTTGTGTTCTATCGACCTAAAATACTCTCAGCGTTGCGACGTTGCCGCTTATATTGAAAAGTAGCAACAACTTTGATTTTTTCAATGGAACACCCTGTCCATCATTCCATTTTCAGATTCTCCCTGAAGAGCTGATTCTATTGACCTGTAACACTTGGGGTCTAGCAGTAATAAATACAGAGTTATAGGAATTTTTTATATCGAAACTATTCATGATAGGTCAAAACGATTTCCATGTCCCTATCCCAACATTTCATTCACTATCAATTGATATTTAGTTGAAATAAATATAGGGTGGTTCAGAATTAAAATTTTTGACCACCCAGTATCACTTTTCTATCGATACTTCCACGGAAAATGTTCTTAGAAAATTTCTGCTATCATCCCTTCACTAGCAATACCAGTCAGACGAACTAGACAAGCCCAGTCAGCACATCTTTTCGTTGTCAACCTCGAAAGATGTCGAACAGCACTTTATCAAAACTCCTTCATCCATAGAACCGCTAGGCTCTGGAATTCATTGCCTGAGGAAGTATTACCAACAACATACAATCTCCAGAAGTTCAAAAAAAATTCCAATACCTATACCTCCTGTCCCTATCCTCCCTAGGAACGCACGATGTTCTTTGAACATTATAGGAATTTCCTTTCGTGCGCTCCAAGCGATAAAAAAAGTACATAAAAAGCTAAGATAGGGATATGGAAACCGTTTTGACCAATGATGAATAGTTTCGGCACAAAAAATTCTTGAAGTTGAAAAATTTCGATTTTTCACCCCCTTTATCTTCGTTATCATTCCCGCTAGACCCCAAGTGTGATCGATCGATGGAATCAGCTCTTCAGGAAGAATATGAAAATGGAATGATGTACAGGGTGTTCCATCGAAAAAATCAAAGTTGTTGCTACTTTTCAATATAAGCGGCAACGTCTCAACGCTCGAATATTCATGGACAACTAATTATCCAAGGCACCAACTTTTCAGAATAATCCTGAGTTGCGTTCTCCAGAAACGTCTAATGTGCCGTCTAATCCACCGTGAATCACCCTGTATATAGCCTGTATATCCTTTGATCCTATAAGAAAATAAAATCCTCTGTGAAGAAGTTTTTTCCTTCAATCAAAAATTCGAAAATAAAGGAGTCTAGGAGGTGGTACTTTATATCGTGTTACCCGGTACAAATTTTCGTCTGCGGCTGGCCTTCCGCAAAAATCGAGGCAAAAAGTGCAGAAATCGCGCATTTATTTCCGGTACGTATACCGGGTGTCAACGAATCTATTAGACAAGCCATTACTTCTAGATTATTTGGCATATTATAATGAAACTTGATATGGGTATATGATATGTGAAGATTGAAATTTTCGCATATTTTTCACTTTCCGGTTACTTCCGGTTCCACCGGAAATGCCTCCGGTCTTGAATTTTTGAATGGAACATCCTGTATATTATAACATTCTTGTATGCCTGAGAAAATTTTGTATCAGAATATGACATTTTCAGAAATTTTTACGCTTACTTCAATTTCTCAGAGTCACTTTTAAAATAGCATCTAGGCATACTAATTTATTTGCGATTGGAGAACATGAATGTAATATTACTTAGGAAAATACTGGATATTTATCCATTTTGTCAATTGTGCCATGGATAGTCATGAGACATAATATTTTGTAGTACTTTTTTTCAAGTCTTCTTTGGAAAACAAAACAGTCATGGCACACTTGACAAATGTGAATAAATAAATATCCTGTATTTACTTCTTCTTACATAATATAATAGTGAGTTTATGTTCTTATTTTCAATCCAATCGCGAATAAATTAGTACAGTTAGATCTGTCAAAAAATCCATTTTTCGAAAAGTGCTTGTCAAAAAATGGTTGCCATTTGAGAAATAATAGTTAGATACGGAAATGTAATTTTGTCAACTTGTCTTCTTCCTATCTATCATACTAGTCACTAAAACTATGCCATTATATTTTCTGACATCACCTGAGGACCTTAGATGAGTTTACGTCCGCGATGCCACCTAGATGCAATATTAAAAGTGACTCTACAAAAATGAAGTAGGCGTAAAAACTTCTGAAAATGATCATCTCTGGAATTTTTGTTTATTTTGGAGCTTTATTACTACTCCATTCGATCAAATTTGGCAATGTTTTATTATCATTGAAAAATATAATGAATATGATGGATACTGAAAAATTCATGACTAAAAATGGACGTGCTAAAAACGTACGCTCTGTACGCCCCAAAGACGTACGGGATGGTACGTTCTGAGGACGTCCATATTAGGTTCCGGGACGTACGAACTCGAATCAGACGTAAAATGTACGTCCTCGGGACGTCGTGTGCTGTCTGGGAATTGTCTCAAGAATTGAAAAATGTTATAATATAGAGGGTGTTCCATTCAAACCGTAGTGACATGCGCAAACTTTCCTCTTCACATACCATATACCTACCCTTATTGAATTTCATTTTGATACACCGGATATTCTAGAAGTTATGGCTTGTCTAATAGATTGGTTGACACCCGGTATAGTGAAACAGCCGAAAATAGTCAGAGGATTCCATTGTGGGTGTCCGACCTTTGACTTTTGACAGTTGCGTAAACACATCATAAATACATGGGTCTAGGAAACGGATAACAAGTAATTATAACCTACTAAACTTTGATATCGACAAGACAGCTACTATACTTAAGCAGAAGTGTAATTAAAAATTGTCGAAGAGCCGAGCTACGATCGAAGAAAAATCGGAGAAACGAATAAGTGTATAGTTTTTTCCTTTTTGCTATCAGCCGTTATCATACTGACCCACATTTCGCGGCTGAGTTCAGTAAACCCTGCTTGCGGTGATAAGGATTACCAAAGAAAAATATACAAACAATGAGCATACATTTACTTCCAGTGTAATACACCAAATTATCATATTTGCTAACACTATCGCGTGGAATAACAATTGAGAATGTTTGCTCTCCTATCACGAAAAGGTGAACAAAAGGTTCATTCGATACTCATATGCAGGTATAGAGAGCCAGCGAAAAAATAGTTATTTATCACCAAGATAGTAAAGAATATCAGTATTACCTAGGGATCAAGATTATAACACCGAGGCATCAGCCGAGGGGTATAAGATCCCGTAATACACGAAAAAAAAAAGGATTTGTTGCATCAACAAATTATTTATGCTTGAATTATTTTTCTCTACTCACATCATAACTAAAATGGCATTTAGCGTACGGATATGTACCACGCTAACTGATCGATTAATCACGGATTGTCGATCTGTGATTTATTCAAAATATTAAACACGTTACCATGGCAACACGATTTCTTAAACACATTACCATGGCAACACAGTTCATTAAACACAGCTTCAGTAATTTGAGACATGTCTGGCCTGTCAATGGGCGTGTACACCTTAGTAGAACTTTCAACTCAAACCATGTTTATAATGATCCTTTTATACATAAATAACATAAATAATGATTGACGACATAATTCGATCGAAAAATTAACTGGAATATTTTATTTTTGGACATAAATAACAGTACCTTCTGAAAACGGACCCTCTTATGACGTAGAAACCTCATCTCGCCATAGTTGAAAGAAAATACCAAACGCCCAACGGAGACTGAGGCAACTGATATATTAATTCTTTCAACTTTGATCTCGCGCTAATTCACTCTGTCAGAAATCATGTATCATTCATCTCTGTCTGGAATAGTCTTGTTTCAGTATTAGGGTTTTGACGTCACATCATCGCCTCGTTTTCAGAGGTCCGAAAAATCAGGGATTTCAATAATTTTTTATAAAACGTAGGGAGCTCACAGCAAGAAACGGTTCGCGGTGGTAAGCTAGTTTGGGTGAGTTCTATCGAATTATGAAATAAAAATTTTTTGTGATATAAGCCCATTTTATCAACGGTCAACTGTTATTTTCAAATTTTGTAACGAAATTATTCAAACTATATTCGTTTGTATCAGAATTCTTCATTAAAAATATATGCGAAATTTAGACGAAAGTGAAATCGAAGAGAATGTTCTGGTAATTGCATATCTCCAAGAAGTGTAAAAATGAAGCATCCATCTTTGAGAACAATTTATTTATTCTGCGCTAAGCATGACAATAAACGTGGAACAACGGTTAGGCAATTGACTGGACACATCTACAACCAATATCACCTATACGTGTCTCGCTGGTTGCATGCAGTTGCATGTATTATGTTCTCAATTCCCGCATTCCTTTAGAATTATTTTCTAGGTTAGCAGGAATAGCAGGTATGGTAATGAAATTTTCGGAGTTCGTAGAAAAAGCATAGTATGTAACGCGTTTATAAACTCTTCTAGACACTCGTTTATTAAACACTCGCTCCGCTCTGCTCCGCTCGTGCATAAAATACTCGTTACTAAACGGACGTTTATAACACTTGTTACATAATATACTATTGTTGGACTGAGCAATTTTTTGTTGAATCAACCAGATACATGCTTGTTTCATGGAAGCAACTTGTTCAAATCAAGAATGTATTCTAATTGAATCAAATCTTGTGCTATACACTGATTATATTTTGAGTGCAATGGACAGCCAGACTCAGGTTGACTCTGTGTACACCGATTTCAGTAAGGCATTTGACAAAATTGATCACAATATTCTGATTCATAAATTATCTGAAATTGAGGTGCACAGGGACCTTCTGGGATGACTTTCTTCATATTTATTCAATAGGAAACAAACTGTAGTTGTCAATGGTTATAGTTCTAAATCATTCACTGTTACATCTGGTGTTCCCCAGGGATCACATTTGGGGCCCCTGTTGTTCATTATTTTTATGAATGATGTATCAGATTGCTTTAGTTTTTCCAGATTTCTAATGTAGGATAGGAGGATTTGAATAGATTTCCTAATTGCTGAATCAAAAATGAACTTTTACTTAACCTGAACAAATGTTGTCATATTACTTCCACTAGAAATATTACCACCTTCTCATATGATTACAACTTTTACAGTGTTACTCTCAATACGCAGTGAAAGAGATTGAAGACTTTGGGGTAATTTTCGATACAAAATTGAATTTCAACATGCATGCAGACCTTTTATTTGCTTCTTGTAACAAAATGCTAGGTTTCATTAACATATGTTGCAACTGCAGCTTTAAAACCATTATATTTCGCATTAGTACACAGCTCGGTACACAGCAAACTGAACTTTGCATCAGTTATTTGGAATCCACACTATAACATACATAAAAACAGAATCGTAGGAACACAAAATCGTTTTTTAAGATTTCTCAACTACAAGGCAATAAATGGTGCAGATAATCTCTCTTCAAGAGATTTAAGAACGACATTCAGTTTTATATCTGAGGAAAACTCTAGGGTTAGGAGAGATATGATTTTCCCTCGGATTTTCCTTTTGAAAATATTGAATAATCTCGTTGATTCTCCAGCACTGGTATCCAATGTATGTTTCACAACTCCCTCTAGAAACTTGAGGAACTATCAACTCTTCAGCGAACCATTTTGCAGAACTAATTCTTGTCAAAATTCCCCCCTACATAGAATGTTCAGCGTTAATAACAGTTTATTTTTTGATGTGGACATATTTCATTTATCTATGTATAGTTTCAAAATTGCAATACATAGCATTCTGTCACAGATCTTGTTATTGATGCCATTTATTTTATTTCAAATATTCATTCAGTATCTACAAGTAGCTCGGTATATTTTTTTTCGGTATTATAAGAATTTTCAACATAGGATCAAAATGTTGGAATTCAAAAAATTCAAATCTGTCATCAAACAGTTCCTTTTAAGCCGTTTTAAGCCATTGTTTTTATAATATCGATACCTATATGGAGTCAGCAAGTTCACTGAAGCTTTAACCTGTCATTTATCAATCCCTTCAACAGGAGTTTGTTATTTTTATGTTTTGTTCTTGTTTATTTTTATCTTATTTTTTGTTTTATATATTTTATTCAGATCATTTGATATGATTTGATGTTCCATCTTTAACATACTTATCATGTATTTTCAATCATGTATTCTTGAATTTTAATTCATCTATGGCGAGATCTATGGCTATTGTAATTATGACTTGCCGTACATGTAATTTACATAACATGGTCAAATAAAGCAAATAAACTACTTAACTCTACTCTACTCTAGGTTAGATTTAAACTTAATAGAAATCTGTATTTTGTGAATGCATTATCTGGGCTGTGCCTGATTGCATTCCTACAAATAAATAAATAAATAAATAAACAGTATAATATCAATTCCATCAACAAAATATATGGTTTTCTCAAAAGGTGGGTAAGGCAACCCAGTGCCTATTTTTCGCATTTTTTTTTACGAAAAAACTTGAGTTCACGCGTTTATGATCTCCACTATTGCATCGTCGATCATTATGCTTGTTTTTGTCCATCAGAAGGTGAATTGCGACAAAAATCATTGAGAACGAACTGTCGTGAACCCGCGTGTTTACCACTATAACAGACTCGGACAGACTTTCAAAACGCCATAACCGATCGAGAAATCCTTCGGCTAGATTATCAAGAATTCTCGAGAAAAAATCAACGCTATTAATATGCCGGCTACGATTCGTTTACTAGCAAGGATTTTCCAACGCCATCAGGTAAAGTAATCGGTATCTACTGCGCAAAACCAGCGTGGATAAAACGTAAGGATCAGTTGATCCGTTTTCTTCTAAAAAAAACTAAAAGATAACTGTAAGCAGAGTGTTTCAGGATTGCTAATATTATGGAAAAATCTAAAATATATCTTCTGATATGAAAAGTACAACTTGGGATGAACGTTATTTATTAGCAACTAAAATAAATAGTCTCTTGTTTTATTTCTCCAATAATAAAGCGTAATCATATTTTTTTCTGTGACAGGAAAAAGTTTTGAAATTTCGTCTTTGACCTCCATTAAGCTAGCAGAACCACTTTGAATTTTAATTTTTAATTTTTTCTTCGGCCATAATTTTAGGATAATTTAATGTTAATTTATTACCCTAGCCAAATTTGTTGCTCTTCGATTTATGCGATGCCATGATTTAAGGCTCTAATCCCAGCCTATTGCTAATTTTTTCGCAAATTGTAAAAAAATCATGGGTTTTGCTAGCTTAACCGTTAAGGCGGGCCTTTCGCGACAGCTTTCCGACCGAATATAGCCTATATATATATACTAGTTCAACAACTATTTCCAGGTGTCAGTGTGATGTCGAAATCGGAATAAAATAATTAAATTACAGCTTTCACAGCTATTGTAGAGTTCTTCGATTTCGTCTGTTACAGCAGGTCACCAATAGATGGCACACAATTGAATGCAATCGTAGGTAATTGTATTATGTACGTGCAGTGTTGCCAGAGCTACTGCTCCACGGGCCTGCTGAACATGATTCCACTTTTCACTCCATTCAAGTCAAGCAAATTCTCGCTACTCGCTACAATGAAAATTTATGTCATGATTTTTGAAACTGTCTTCACAAGTAGTCTTTCGAATATTTCTTTTCCTTTTTAATTTCATTTCCTACTAATATAACTTATCATTATTGGCGTCACCAGAAAAACTTCCAAGGATGGGGATCGAAATCATTGTTCAGGGCAAAATAGTCTGTGTAATTCAGAAATAATGTGTGCAAGATTTTTTATCAAGTTCAGATGGCTATAAATAGAAATGTCGTGTTTTCTGTATGGGGTATATACGTAGACGATTGCCTAGTTTCAAATATCTTCATTCTTACGAATTCACACTGCTATTACTGATATAAGGGTTATATTGATATATACAGTGTGTAGAATGAAAGAAATCCTTGATTCAAATTTCATGTTCTCTAATTCAGACCTGCTTGCTGAAATACAAATTTCGATCATAATTGCACTTATGAAAAAAACAATTTTTTCGAAGTGAGAACTTCTAGGCGCGTTGAGCACTTTTTTGGGTGGACAAAAACATTGGATTTCGCGTCATCGTCACGACCCGTCCCGTGTCCCGTTATCGCGAGGTCAATGAATAGCAATAAATTTGAAGGGTGCAGTATCGCATCTCATCTCATATTATGTAGTATTTTGTAATTATGATTAGATTCTATTCTAAATTGGTATATGGAAGTTTTCGGGGTCGGAGATTATATGATTCTTTCGTGAAAATTAGGATATTGAAGATGGCTGACGAGTTTTATAATAATTATGATCCCATTCTATTCAAAATTGGTGTCTGGGGGTTCTCGGCGTCGGAGATTATGATTCTTTCATCATGGCTCCACCACCATGGCGCACGAGTTTCGTAATAATTATGATTCTATGCCATTTGAAATTTGTATCTGGGGTTTTTTGGGGTCGGAGATTATGAATCCCGAAATGAAAAATTCAAGATGACGGATTCAATATGGCGGACGAGTTATGTGATGATGATTCTATCCTATTCAAAATTTATATATAGGGGTGTTTGGGGTCGGAGATTATGATTCTATCGTCAAAATTGGGAAATTCAGGATTGCAGATCCAATATAGCGGACAAGTTTTCTAATTTTATTATCCGATTCTATTCAAAATTTTTACTGGTGTTTCAGGGGTCGGAGATTTTGAATCATTTGTCAAAATTAGGAGATTCAAGCGAACACCATCTCAAAAGTTTTTGTTAGTCTATCTTAGACATAACGGTGAGAAATTGATTTGCCATCATATGCTTTCTATATCTCACAATCCATTTTGTTTTAATGGTCAACTTTTTTTAAATCATTTGAAAATCGAATTATAATGAGAAAAATATAAGAAAATTATGTTCATGCTGATTTAAAACTTACAAAGTTATTGTATGAGGAATTTCAAAATAAAATATTTTCCTTGTACACCCTGTTTCTCCAAAACTAACAGCATTTTCTATGTGAGATGTGAGATGTGAGGCTGAATCTTCATATTCTTATGTTCTTATTTCTAGCTCACACATTGACCATTTTGAATGAATAACCCTGTATATATTTCAAAGAAAATTTTAATATCACGGAATTCATTGAATTTCAAAAATCTTCCCCAAAGAAGATGTAAGTGGAATATGAAGTATCTACCTACGATAATTCTCTAAAACATGAACTGGATGTTCGATAACGTCTCCAAATGTCTCGAAAAAAAAGCGGCTGCTATATTTTCAAATATTTCGTATGTGGCTGACTTTCCCGTTGCCTCGCCTTTCTGCCCATTCTTATGAATTTTTGCGACATATCATTTGCAGCAGCTTGCAACACTGGCTCTTCAATTATTGATTATATCCCGGTTAGTTTGAAGTTCATCTGAAGTTCATGCAATTCAAAGTGGCACGTGGCGACTGCAGAAAGACGGGGAATCACCGCGCGACCAATGAATATCCTCCCGGTTCGCCGCGGGAGGGAGAGAGACATATAACGATTTCTCGCTCAGTTTTGTTTTGTTGCCGTGGCGGTATTATCCTTTGTCGTTGATTGATATATTACGCGCGTAATATATCAATCAACGCCTTTGTGAACATCGCCATATCAATGGATCCAAAATCTGATAACTGTACTCTGAGACGAATTTTTTTGCATGAGTTTTAGAGTGAAATAACCTGAACTTTTGACACAGATTAACAAAGCTTTTTGAAGTTTGTTCCACAACTGTGCCATTCCTATTATTTCCATCTATATGCTGACATAATTATCGATCTCATGAATAGAATTGAAGAAATTCTGCTGAATTTGTATGTTTAAAATTTCAGGTCTAGCTACTTATATAATTATAATTCAGTGACAAAATCTAGGCCGTTTCAAACTACTCTATTTATTTTCTAGTTCTTTTTAGTTCGGTTCTCTATACCTCTTCATTTTTACAAACTACTCTTTATTTTCTACTCACTTCTGTATAGTACGGCTATCTATAAAAAGATGTTTCATTAGTTTTTCAAACTAATATTTATTACAATAGCTGATACCCGGCAAACGTTGTTCTGCTATATACAATTATTTCGAGAAAATATTTTTTTAGTTGAATAATTATCGACATACTTTTATTCATTTGTTTTCTAATTCTTCTCCGACCCCGAAAACACCCAGATACAAATTTTGAATAGAATCGGATCATAACTACAGTACTCACAGTTGCCATCCTCCATCTTCAATTTCCTTATTTTGATGAACAATCATAATCTCCCATCCCAAAATCCCCCATATACAAATTTGGAATGGTATCGGATTAAGTTACAAAACTCGTCAGCCATATATTGAATCCACCATTTTGAATTTCCCCATTTTGACAAATGATTCATAATTATCTACGACCTCTAAAACCTCCAGATACCAATTTTGAATAGAATCTGACCATAATTACAAAACTCGTCCGCCATATTGGATCCGCCATTTCGAATTTCCTAATTTTGATAAAAAATCATAATCCCTGACCTCGAAAACCCCCAGATACCAATTTTGAATGATATCTGACCAATCTGTTCTGTTCAGCACCAAAACATATAGACAAGCCCAGTCAGCACATCCTCTCGTTGTCCACCTCGAAAGATGTCGAACAGAACTTTATCAAAACTCCTTCATCCATAGAACGGCTAGGCTCTGGAATTCAGTGCCCGAGGAAGAAAGTATTCCCAACAACAAATAATCTCCAGAAGTTCAAAAAAAAACTCCAATACCTACCTCCTGTCCCTTTCCTCCCTAGGAACGCACGATGTTCTTTGAACATTATAGGGATTTCCTTTCGTGGATCCACCATTTTGAATTTCCTCATTTCGATGAAGAAATCATAATCTCCGACCTCGAAAACCCCCAGATACCAATTTTGGATGGAATCTGACCATAATCACAAAGCTCGTCCGCCATATTGGATCCGCTATCTTGAATTACCAAAATTTGACTAAATATTCATCTCCGACTCCGAAAACCCCTGAGTACCAATTTTGAATGAAATCGGATAACTATACTCGGTCGCCATATTGGATCCGCCATTTTGTATTTTCTATTTAAAAAATAGATTACGACCGATTCTCATGCCTACCGAATACGCACAAAAAATTTCATACGAATCGGTCGAGCCGTTTCGGAGGAGTTCGACCACTATAACCGTGACCGTGACAGGAGAGTTTTATATTTATAGATTTGTTCGTCTTACAAACACTCGGAGAACCTCCCCTTGAAATATACGCAGATAATTGAATAATACCCTCTGTATTATCACGTCGCCTAGATTTCATAATATGTCCGAGTAATATGTATAACATTGGCAACGGTGTAAACGCGTTTGAATTCATCATCTCTCCTAAGCGCCATCTGCTTACAATACAATGCACCATTCCTCTCTGCCGCAGTCTGTCATTTCGAACACTGCCATCTATCAGGTAGTGCCTGAACTACCACATCCTAGTTTCCTGCATTATATTCTTTCAAGAAATGGAGTTTACCGAGATCAGCTGGGATGAATGGATATTTTGTTGACAGAATAATCGTTTTTGTTGCTTCCTGTTCGAATGGAACCATTTCAAGAGCTAATATTTCAGTGACACCTCGCCGAATTTCCAACAATTGTACTGAGATCGAAAATATTTCAATTTGAGACAAAAAAATTTCAATGTTTACGTTTTTCAAAAATCTGTATCTTCTATAAATAAATGAGTTTCGACTCCGTATGATAACCAGGCCCTAGTCCCAACCTTCTTCTTTACGATGATTTAATCAGTTTTTCAATTGAATCATTCATAAGCCCAAATAGCAACAACTAGTGCAGGCCTGCATGTCGATTTGGTTGAATCTCTCCTCTTAAGCTCTCGGTTAAGCTAGCAGAACCAAATCTCAAATATAAGAAATATAAGAATATTGAGTACACTATAATCGAAGGCTAATTCAAGGCTCTTCATTGAACCTATATCACCGGTTTTTTTGTTAATCATTTTCTGCAAAAAATTTCCCAAATCCAGCATGAACATGACAAACCAATAACAAACCAAAACAAGTTCAATCACGAATTTCAGGCTAATTTAAGGCTCTGATCCTAGCCTATTGCCGATTTTTTCGCACATTGTTTTAAAAAAAAATCATGGGTTTGCCAGCTTAACGGTTAAGCTAGCAGAACCAAATCTCAAATAAAAGGAATATGAGAATATTGAGTACATCATAATTTAAGGCTAATTTGAGGCTCTTCATTGAACCTATTATCGATTTTTTTGTAATCATTTTCTGCAAAAGAGGGGTTCAATCACGAAACTAATTATACCATAATTTGAGGCTAATCTGAGGCTCTATATAAAATGTAACTTTTCATGAATGGCTTTTTTCCCACGGGGAAGAAAGTGAGTACTAAATATTCCTCATTCTCCATAACAAAATATCATGAAACTATTGGAGACTTGGCAACATTGTGCTGAATTCTGAGAACTGACAAGACCACGCCCACAACTCGTGCGCCGTGTTGTCACGGTTCACCGATTCGAATGTCCTCTAGTGTGAATTGATATAATTATTATTTACACACATTTATCATTACCGTGGCATTATTGATGATTTTAGCACCCAAAAAGCGACCGGAAAATTCTTAAAAAATATGAAATTGAAAGGTATTCGAGTGATGATTCTATATTTAAGAAATAAAAAAAATAGTCTACTCGCCTATTATTGAATATTAAAATTCCACCATTTCAATTTCTAAACTAATCATTTTTATTGATGATGCCACAGAATCATCAGAAGCCAAGCGTTCCAATACTTCCAATAGCAAGGTGAATGTAAATATCATTTAACACCCATCTAACCTTTTCCGAGACCTTTTCCTGTGCTTTTTCAATTTCAAAATTCAAATAATGCTTTATGTTTTTTTTTTCAATAAAAATGACTATTTTGGAATTTGAAGTGTTCGTTTTCGATATCAATTTAATAATTTTGACATACACTTGAGGTTTTCTGAAATTGAAATGACTAATTCGTAATACAATTGACGCAATTTGAAATTGAATTTATAATTTTGAAATACATTTGATACTTTTCGAAATTAAATTAACTGATTTGAAATACAACTGATGCTTTTTGAAATCCAAATGACAATAATTGACCATTTTTGAACTAAAATTGAAGAAGGTGTAGTTCTACTGTTATCATTTTTGACAAAGAGTCCTGTCCTGATATTGGCACCATCACACCTTATATCACAGAACAAAAGTAAAAAAGAAGAAAACCTCCTTGACAGTTCCCCCCTGTCACCATAGTTAATTACGTAACAAGTGCGGAAAGTTGTAATTTTCCGCAAAAGTTAGGTACAAAGTTTTATCCTACGAGTGTTTTTATCGATATTATTCATGAAAAAAAAAAGAAAGTTTTTAATGAACAATATTTTATTATGATGCTACAAAATGACTCATAAGACAGAATAGTTACATGGATCATTTAGTTAGTCCCGAGGTTAGTCCTAAATATCCTTATTTTCAAAAATACAAGAATCGTGCGGAAAACGTAACTTTTCAGCACTAGTACGAAGAAGTAACTTTTCCGCACGATATATCCATGCACTGAAAATAATGAATTAGATTTTTTTTCATCGATATAATAGTAAACTTATTTGAAGAACTTCTGAATAACAATAATGTAAACATTAACGATGGTAAATATTGAAAAACGAAAAATCATGCGTAAATAGTATATTACATAACTAGTGTGGAAAGTGACATATTTCGCGCGAGTGGTCGTTTAGCACGAGCCGCAGAGCGGCGATTGCGGAAACGAAACGAGCGCAGGAAATGCACTTTCCAACGAGTTTTGTACACTATTTTTCCTACGACCACAAATATTTATATTATATGTCATGAGTGTATATATAAGACCAGAGTAGGGATCATATTTCTAATCATATTCGATCACATGAAGGTGATATCATTATCATTATTTTCTAATTTCACTTCAATATTCAAATGACATCATTAGTTTAACATTAGCTTAACATTGACTCAATATGAACTCAACATTAACTCAACAGTAACTTAACATCAACTAAACATCCACTTAACATCAACTTTACATAAATTTAACAGTTCCTCAACATTAATCTGAAATTAACTTAACATTAACTCAACATCAACTCAACATTAACTTAAAATTAACCTAATATTGACTTATCATCAACTTAACATTAGCTCAATAATTATTCAACATTAACTCAACATTAAATCAACATTAACCTGCCATTACCTTGAAATCAAATTATTATTACCTCAATATTAAATTGACATTAACTTCACATTTATCACTAAATTGCCAATACATTGACATTAATTCAACTTCTAATTGAAATTAACTTGATTTCAACTTTTCATCAACTCAACATTACGTCAACATTAACGACAATAACTCATGTTAAATCGACACTATAACTTTCCATTAACTTGACCATAACTCAACTTACCATAATTCAGCATAATAATCATTCATTGGTACATCATAATCTATAGACCCTGTTACTGTGCGATTTTCGAATATTTCCACCCATGTGAGTTTTACTTTCGAACTTTGTAGCTGTTATATGTTGTCATAGTGAAACGAGTCTCTTTCTCAATAACAAATCAATGTGTTTTGTGCTGTTTTCATAGGTGGTCGTAGGAAAAAGTTATATTGCCGCACGCTCGTAGGAGAGTCGTATTTGCGCATTGCTATAATTTTTTCGGCCGACATCAGAACGTTACCTTTACCGAACTGCTAATTTATGGTAACAAATTCTGACGGCCCCATAATGACCGATCGGCCAGCTGCAAGGTGCAGGCAAAGGATATTTGAAAAGTTAAAAAAGTGAAAGTTGGAATTGATAATTATTCTGCTCGCTCATATAATACATGAGTGTTTGTGTTGTTCATGTGTGTAGGAATGACGCTGTATAAACGTACGATCTCCGGTTGCACAACCCGAAACGATCGTCGAATTACCTAAGATCAGTGAATGAAAAAAAAAACGTATTTAATGGACAATTATTCCCGGCCACTATCCATTACAATCTCTTTGGATGGTGCTGACAGTATAGTGTAATAGGTATCTTGAATTGTCACTTATACTCAGTTCAAAAAAATGTGACGCACTTGATATTTGACCTATCTTCTTTTTTTTATTTGTTGGTAGGTAATGTATTTGTCAAAAAAAAAATAAAGAGGTGAACATTTTCTCAAAGCCTCCTTGATGGTGGTGGAATAAAGGGAACCATGATTTATTCTTAATTTTTGACTCATCCTGTGTTGAGTAATGGCATAGAAAGTGCTTACACCCTATACGAAAGAGGCTTCTTTTGCGAGCATTTTGTTTTTTTATTCATCGATTTATCTCTAAAATTTTCCGAATTACAGCTTTTTTTGCTGAATCCTTGCAGATTACCAACTTTCTGAATTTATCGAGAAACAATTTTCTAATGAAATACACTGATACCAATAATTTTAAAAAACATTATTATTAAACACAAAATTATAAATTGGGATGACTGCTTAATACCGTGTATTGCCTCCTCTAGCAACTCTAAGAACTTCTAATCTACGAGGCATACGAGAAATCAAGTTGCTTATCGTTTCCATTGGTATACGATCACATTCTTCCACTAATGCATCTGCCATTTCTGCGAGACTTGAGACCTCTCGCGAGAACGTACCCTTCTCCCTAATTCATCCCACAAATGTTCTATAGGATTCATATCGGGGCTTCTCGCAGGCCATCGTAATGTGGTAATACCAGTAGCTTCTAAGAAGATTCGCACTATTGCTGCGGTGTGTGGTCGGGCATTATCCTGCATCAGTATAAAATTATTGCCCACTAACTCTGCATAAGGTAAGACATACTGCTCTAAAATGTCAATGTAAATTTGGACATTCATCGACTGCCTCACCGGAAAAACATGAAGGGGTGTCTTTCCATTCATTGAAATCCCTCCCCACACCATAACGGACCCACCATTAAAACTTTCGCATTCTGTTATTAAATTTTGATTAAACCGTTCACCAGTTCTTCTCCACACTCTTTTTCAAAACCTTGACTCATCCGTAAACAAGACATTCGACCATTCAGATTTTCAACAAAATTTCTTCTAGCAGCACGATGTTCGGGCAATAATTTGGGACCTTTTGCAGGTCTCGTAGCTTTTAAATTAACTTCTTTCAGACGTCTACATACCGTCTGCTTACTTACTGCAACATCACGAATTTGGCGAAGATCTTGCTGAACATTTACCGCAGGATTTGATCGATTCCGTAAAATCCGCAATCTCAAGAAGCGATCATCTCTTGGAGAAGTTTTTGGGGGCGACCAGAACCGACCCTCCGAGCAGTGCTTCCTGTTTGTTCGTACTTGCGGATTGCTATACGAGCAGTTGCTTCATGAACTCCCACTAATGACACAACGACAAATGGTCAAATATGGAGGCATACAACAAATTAGTTGCTATAGCAACGGCATTTGTTTTTTTAAAGACGTTGTGATCCTACCAGAGTACAACCCAATCAATTTTGAGAACTCTGATTCTTCAATAAATTTAATTTGTGGGATAAGCGTGAGGTATCAGCAAAAAAGCTGTAATTCGGAAAATTTTAGAGATAAATCAATGAATAAAAAAACAAAATGCTCGCAAAAGAAGCCTCTTTCGTATAGGGTGCAAGCACTTTGTATACCATTACTCAATTAACACACAGGGTGAGTCAAAAATTAAGAATAAATCATGGTTTTAGCGGGTTTTAGTTATTCCACCACCATCAAGGAGGCTTTGAAAAAATGTTCACCTCTTCATTTTTTTTGAAAGACCTACCAACTCGCCTACCAACAAATAACAAAAAATAAAAATCGGCCTACAATTTTTTTTTTCAAGAAGATAGGTCAAATATCAAGTGCGTCACTTTTTTTGGAACTGAGTGTATTATCTCCCTAGGGAATGAATTAGGTAATTTTGCACTTATCATGCGATGGGTTTTTCTTCGGAAATTTTGTTTGCTACTTACGTATTTTCGTCTGAAAAACACGAATTTTACAATAAAAATGTGAACAAACCACTATTTATCGAGATAACCCACGAAAAAGTTCGAAATTTCACCTCCTTTTGCCAATCATCTTGGATCGCATTTGCAACTTCTCGCCCTTCTTTCTTCATCACTGGACACTGTTAAATTTTGAACGGGTCGACTGAAAAATTTGAAACTTGGGGTGATGAAATTGGTGCAAGAATACTATATTTTGGAGTAGAATTGCCAGATGAAAATTTCAAGATGGCGACTAGGCGCCATCTGGGATTAAAAAATTGAATGGAAAGGAGGGCCTTGTAGGGCCATTTTGTAGTAGATGAAGATATTGACTTTCTATTCTAGCGTTGTGAAGTATTCGTCAGGAGCTTCAAAATGATGTGTCACAAGACCCCTTTTCCATTTAATTTTGTTATCAAAGATGGTGCCTAGTCGCCATCTTGAATTTTTCATCTGTCAATTCTACTCCAAAATATAGTAATCATGCACCAATTTAATCATCCCAAGTTCCAGTTTTTTCAGTTGACCCGTTCAAAAAATATCAGGGGTAGGACATTCAAGAAACGCACTGTATATTATCTATCGATTATCTATGTTCTAACTATTCGAAACAGGTTGATTTTGTGAACGATATATTATAATTAACATAAAAAATAATCGTAATCTATGATATTTCAATCTGTTTTTCTTTTTCAGGTGAGTTCGCGCCTCGGTTCAGGCATACCATATCGTTGATCAGTAAGAAAAGTAAGTCGATATTCTGTTGATATTTTTTTAATTCAAAATGGGAAAAAAATCTGGCGATTAGATATATTTTCTTTCGACACTTACGAGGACACTTATCAGTGATAGAAAAATGTATGAGTATGAGGATGTTCCTTTAATTATTTATCTCAAGTTTACCATTTTCTTGCTCAGATGTCAACTGAACAGGGTCTAATAATATTTTCCCTTCAGAAGAATGCAAGCGGATTCTTCGTTTTTTTTAATGGCATTTTATCTTCTGTGATTTCAATATAATTTCACTCTGCCATATGTTTTCCATATTCAGTAAAGATAAAATATTCAGCTAATTCTGATTTGTCGACATGTCTTTTCTCTATACGGTTTTACCCAGACAGCACAAAGTGATTCTGAGAACGTTCATGGAATATTCCTGTGGAACAATTTGAGAATTCTCAGAATGTTCTCACATGGTGCACTGAACGTTCTGAGAATATTTTAAGAACATCCAAATGGGTCGAAAATTCACGTTCCATAATATTTTTCAGAACATTCTCATCAGAATATTTTCAGTACCCTCATTATATTCTGAGAACGTCTTCATAATCTTCTTCACAGCATCCCCAGAATCAGACCATTTTTTTCATAACAGGATCTGTTCGCCTTCATTGGTCCAAGTCTGTAGTCCTAGTGGTTCTACAATTACCTATCAGGTATCTGTTATTATTAGTAACAATAAGAAGCTGGTAGCCCATAGAAACAACGAGAATCGACCTCATTAATGAAAACAATGCAGGATGGAGTAACGTGACACATAAATAAACATTTTGTTCGATACAAAAGTCCTGTTACCCATCTGCTATTTACCGTACGGCAAAGGTAAATACGTAACTCGCATAGAAATCTGCATAATACGTAACAGTGGTGCCAACATTTGTTATCATCAAGCAAACAGCGTTATATGTGTCAAACTTCAATAGCCAATTGATCAATTGAAATAATTGAAAAATCTGTAAACTACGAAGCCGTAGAACGGGCATGCAATATTGTTTTACTTAATCTCGAGTTATTTCTCAAAATTAGCACTAATTTCGCGGTACAACTCGAAATAAGCACTTATTTCGCGTAACAATTCGAATTTAGCACTAGTTTTGCGTTAGAACTCAAAATCAGCACTAATTTGGCGATACACCCGAAATCAGCACTAATTCTGCGTTACACCATATAGTTAACTATTTTTGTTCTGGTCAGGAAAGTCTTCAAGATTCACATTCTTGCTCGAACTCTGTAGTTCATTCGTTACTCTCGCGGGATCAGATTGATTGGATAACTTCTTTTTGGTTAATCACGGCCAGCAATACCTTTTTATCTCACACAACGATATTGTTTCATTTGATTACCGAGCCGAACACAGTGGAACATGGAGAGAAATAATAATCGCTATTTTTTTATGTTCTGGATCCCACGAAAAGGGATATCCTGTAATGTTCAGAGAACATCGTGAGTACGAAGGGAAATAAGGTAGGAATTGGTGTTCTTCTTAAATTTCTGGAGGTTATATGCCTGGGGGAACACCTCCCTTGGCAATGTGTTCGTTGGATGAATGAGTCTTTGGAAAGAGATGTTCTGTAGGTCTCCAAAGTGACCACGAAGGAGTGCGAAGCCTCAACTCGACGGGTTAATCTCGCGGGGACTGCCAAGGGAGGAACAATTGTTGATATTTCAGAAGAGCATCGTCCATGAAAATATCTATAAAATAGAGTCAGACTGCCAACTTTTCTACGGTGTTCCAGAGAAGTGAGAGAGTTTGTGAGCGAGGCATCACCCACGAGACGAATTGCCCTTTTTTGGACAGAATCGAACAGTTTCAGGGTATGTTTGGGTGCTGTACTCCAAATATGGGAACAGTATTCCAGGACAGGTCGGATCTGTGCCTTATCCTTAACCTGATCTGTAAATGCAGGTAGAATATTCTCACCACACGGATTATTTTGTTGCATTGCATGGCATCCACGTTTCGGGTAGTATTGAATTAGTGGATGTAGTCTCTGATGGCATAATGCATGTGAACACAAATTGTAACACAGTAAAGTAGTCTGAGGTCTTTACTCATATTATTATAATCATCTGTCGAATGAATCACATTGGTGGTTACTTCATTTATATTTATTTAAATTAATCCTTTCGCTCCGCCTCGCAAATGCAAAATTCGCTTGTCAAACAAGTATCACTTTTGATCCTAATAAACCAATCTACTATTGCTTGTTGGGCAAAATTTCGATCGCTGATATAAAGATTTGGTAATGCTTTCTCTGGTAATGCATAGAAAAGAAAATTTGGGTAGGTGGGAACTTTGTGGTTTCATGAACCAAGAAAGTAATGTGGGACAACACATTAGACAAGTTCACTAACCACCAGGTAAATATAAATATTTGTAACCATATCAAATTAGTAATTAAATTATTCACGAAACCACAGAAAAAAGATCACATTCTGTGTTCCTAACCTGACACGTTCGTAAACGTTCCGAGTTATTTGTCACGTGACCTCTCTGGATCGAGTTAACACCCAGGAGCAACTTTCCGAAAACACCTATAGCGTCTACTCTCGATCAACCGGAGGACACTGAAACGAAAACAATATCCATCTGAGAATACCGTTAGACTCGAAGAAAAACTCGCGGAATCGGCAACACCGCTCGATTACCGCGGATTTCTAGCGTATTATGCGAGCCCCGTTCCACGAAATGTCCTTGGAACAAGTCTTTCAACTCGTGGCCTACTTTTCCACTGTACACCGACGAATGTAATTCGCCGGCATCCATGGTTAAGCTATCGGCTGCCAGATATACGGGGCAGAGGAAAAAGAAAAAAAAACTTCGTTGACTCATTTCGGGGACATCGGGACACGAAAGTTTGTACAAAATGATCGATATGGGCTTTCCTGACGATTTGATTCAGTTGATGTGTTCATTTCCGAAAAATCGAACTTTTCAAGTGAAACTTGATGATCAACGATCTGGTATCAAGCCCATCGAAGCTGGTGTTCCTCAAGGTGCAGTTTTATCGCCGCTGTTGTACAGTTTATATACTAGCGATTTGCCGAGACCAGTGATGTGCAAGATGTCGCTTTTTGCTGATGATACGGCAGTTCTTGCATATTCATCAAATTTCGAGCAAGCAGCTATATGAACCTCCAAAGTGCGTTGAATTCTCTTCAGGAGTACTTCCTATGATGGAAGATCAAATTGAATCCTACGAAAACACAATTGGTTGCACTCGGAAGGGAGCGGAGGCCTCCCAGAACCAGAATTGTCCTGGATGGTCATGAGTTAGAGTGGTCTTCACAAGTTGAATACTCAGGTGTGTGCATTGACAGAAAGCTCACCTGGGCCCAGCACATTGAACAGCAAGTTTCAAAAGCTAAACGAACCATTGGAGCCCTGTATCCATTTCTAAACAGACGAAGTAAATTGGGTTTGTGACAAAAATCATCATCTTATTCGA
Organism: Phaedon cochleariae; assembly: GCA_918026855.4. Lineage (NCBI taxonomy): Eukaryota > Metazoa > Arthropoda > Insecta > Coleoptera > Chrysomelidae > Phaedon > Phaedon cochleariae. Next base: position 5,395,454 of record OU896710.1, on the reverse strand, counting down.
CTAAAGCAATCATTCATGAAATATTTTAGTTCTAAATGTACCAGTGCTTTCTAAATGTTTCAATCGTTTTTTTTTTACAATTGATTTTCAAGGGGAGATGTTACTTCCCCAGCATACATTAATAAGTGATCTACATTAACTTGGCCCAATACTCTAATTTATGCTCTAACTTAGTTCAATTTTGCTATTAGTGGTTTCACAAGGATGTTCCCATGAGAAGTCCTCTTGGGGCGAAATCTATATCCAAATCACGTCCAAATATAGAATCACAGAGAATAAAACAAGAAAAACTTGTATATGATTCCCATAAAGGAGTAATATTCTCCAGGTCAGTTGAATATTAGATCTTCTCGGTAATATTGGAATTTTCTTCTTCGATTCTAGCAATTCATGAGGCGTTCTAACTCTGCCTATACAAGCGTGTTCGCAACTGTTATCTTCGTTTTTTTTATTCTACAATTCATTGGCTTCCAATAAGTCCAATAATTCGTGAGTAGACCGCAATTTTCTAAATAGCATTCCAAGTTGAATAAGATTGCTAGCAAATACAATATACAGGGTGTTTCATAGGTAAAGGGAAATATTTCAATGGTAGATAGGGGTCACCAAGGTGTTTCTGAAAATACCATATTTGATAGCAGGGTTGGGCAAATCTTGATTTCTTTAAAAAAAATCGAAAATCATCGATTTAAATAAAAAAACCATGATTTTTTTGATTTTTTTGATTTTTTTGATTATTTTTGATTTTGGTCTTAATGCGCGATAAATATAGGTACCTGTCAACATTCATGTCCATTTTCTAACTCAAAACTATTTTAATTTTGTGTATTCCATGAATTTGAGTATTATAAAATTAAAACAAGATAATATAATTCACAAAGAAAGCCATTCTCAGTAGGACGATGTGGGTCGACCAACATGTCTATACAAGAAAATTCCTGTAGCCTGTATATGTATATGTTTCAATATCCAGTTTTTTTAGGGGTTTTACTATTTTATTTCAGTTCAATATTTTTTATTATTCAAATAAATAATAAATGTTCTCGAAATTATTATTTTGATTTAAATTGTGATTTTAAAAAAAAAATCACTTGATTTAAATCATGATTTTTATCTTGATTTAAATCAATTGATTTAAATCAGCCCAACCCTGTTTGATAGGTCTCAGAGTCTTCATAACGGAGATACAGGGCGATTTATCGATTTCGAATAATTATTCATTCGTCTATATGTATTGACCTACCCATTATATTTTTTTAAAATTTGGTATGGAGCTTATACTTGGGACGTTGAATCCATTCACCTATCGGGCGAAGTGGAAATCCAGGTTCGGCTTCAGGAAAAATCAACATTTATTCGAAATATTGAAATAACACACTGTATGTGATAATTGACAGAGTTCATCAAAGGAATCGTAAAGAGGAGTAAAAACTGAACTGGATTTGATGCTTTTTGTTTTCCCGCCACCAATTCTCATCGGAACAATCATAAACAGAAAGCTAAAAGTATGTCAATTTGAAGAGTATTAAAATTATGAAACCACTTTCAATTATGATTATTCGATATATTCTTGTTAAATGATCGTTCGAAAGAACTTACTAAGTCTCGCAGTCTTTATAACAGATATACAGGGTGAATTATCGGTTTCGAATAATTATTCACTCGTCCATAAGTATTAAAACTACCCATCGCAGTAATATTTTCTCAAATTTGGTATTGAGCTTACTTGGGACGATGAATTCATCGACCTATCAGGCAGAATGGAAATACAGGTTCAGCTTCAGGAAAAGTCTCATAGTCTTTACAACAGAGATACAGGGTGAATTATCGAATTATAATTATCTGGTATTATTTCCATTCCGCCTGATAGGTTAATGAATCCATCGTCCCAAGTGAGCTATCAGGCAGAATGGAAATACAGGTTCAGCTTCAGGAAAAGTCTCATAGTCTTCATAACAGAGATACAGGGTGAATTATCGAATTATAATTATTTGGTATGATTTCCATTCCGCCTGATAAGTTAATGAATCCATCGTCCCAAGTAAGCTATTTACCAAATTTGAGAAAATGTTACTGGGTAGTTTAATACTTATGGACGAGCTCGTGGACGAGTGAATGATTATTATTCAAAACTGATAATTCACCCTGTATCTCCGTTATAGAGACTGTGAGACTTAGTAAGTTCTTTCGAGCGATTTCTTGACTAAAATATATCAAATAATCATAATTGACACTGGTTTCATAATTTCAATTCTCTTCAAATTGACATACTTTCAACTTTCTGTTTATGATTGTTACGATAAGAATTGGTGGCGAGAAAACGAAAAGCATCAAACCCAATTCAGTTTTTCCTCCTCTTCACAATTCTTCTGATGTACTGTGTTAATTATTAAATACAGTGTGTTATTTTAATATTTCGATTAAATGTAAATTTTTCCTGAAGCCGAACCTGGATTTTCACTTCGCCCGATAGGTGAATGAATTCAACGTCCCAAGTATAAGCTCCTTACCAAATTTGAGGAAAATCTACTGGGTAGGTCAATACATATAGACGAATGAATAAATATTCGAAATCGATAAATCGCCCTGTATCTCCGTTATGAAGACTCTGAGACCTATCAAATATGGTATTTTCAGAACCACCTTGGTGACCCCTATCTACCATTGAAATATTTCCCTTTACCTATGAAACACCCTGTATAGAACTCGTATAGAATCTACATTATACCTTGCTTGACCCAATACTCTAACTTAGTCTAATATCACACTCTCAGTAATTCACAAGGATGATTCCATATGGACTTCAGTTGCTGCAGATCCTTTGGCACCATTACGCTATTGGGGCTTGTTACTCTTGTTAGATCAATGTTTCATGAAATTATTGTCCATTTCTCCAAGTAGAATCTAGGAACCTGTTTGATATAACTTCAAAAGTCATGTTGGTTCTTATAAAGGAGTCATCTTCACCAGGTCATAGATCAGCAGCCAACCTGATGACCTCAAGGAGAAAGCCATATTGGTTCTCATTCTTTTTGAGGAGCCATCTTCGCTAGGTGAGTTGGAAATGGATGACAGAAAAATCAATCTAGCGTAGTGAATTAGCGATTATCAACTTTCCATCGACGTTGTTTAAACTGTTTGATTGTCAATTTTGTGTAATCAGAAGTATCCTTGAAATTACTGTCTTCATAGACGCCGCTCCCGATCGATCTTCCTCCTACGCTACACTTGACATTCTCTATTGATAAATAATAAATAGCATCGCGGCGTTGCCACGTTGAGAAAAATCACCCCAGAAATACGGGAATATTTGCTGAGGCCTTTGTAGAATTTTTTCTAGAGTGGAGTTGTCAAAAGAATGTTTGTCATTCTCCAAAATATAGTTGTAACTGATCAGAGCTAATTCTCGATATTTCGCTTCGCTCAGTAGATAACAAATAAAATGAGCAGAACATGTTGATCAAATCATTATCCATCAATTCCAGATTTGGTAGCGAATATGTTGATGATATCAAACCCGAAATGAAGAAATTCAATAAATTCTGTGATGATAGTATCTATAAAAAATACTGTCTGTAGGTTAATCGAGGAGGTGGTAGATTCATTTTACTTGATTTTTTGGGATTTTCTCTCCTCGTTTCTATAAAACAAAAGTATTCGTATTATTTCAATATATTTTTAGAGGGACAAATCAGATGATTTGCCCCAAAATGTCACTGCGTTTAACAAATTTTTCTATCAGGGAGTCTAAAAGAAAAATCCAGTAGCTTGTCAGTGACAATTTGTTTGAAAAAATGTTTGAAGGAAAGAAATATAGATATATTGAAAAAATATCGAATTTTTACCTATCTTTGGACGTTTCGGGACCGATTCTGCTCCCGTTCTCAACATGTACTAAATGCAAATTATGTTTCTTTGAAAGTTATGCTGCGTATAGTTTGACACTTTTCAGTGTCATCCTGTAATCATCATCACTCATTCATATATGCCAACATAGAAATAAATAATCGCTATTATTATTGTTGATATGCTCACTAACCTAACATTTTCCACGTCTTGTTCCTATACCAGGCACTGGCGCAGTATTTGCCATTAGAGCACCTGGTCCATACACAAATATGTCACTCTATGGTTGTATTTATATTGAAACTACAATTCGAACATCGTTGAAAATTGAATAAACCTGCTCGGCTTCGCTAAACGCTCATCCTCGCAAATGCAAAATTCGCTTGTCAAACAACAAAGTGTCACTTTTGATCCTAATAAAACAATTTACCATTTCATTTTCGTTAAAAATTTCAAAACAAACTGAAACTATTGATTGAATGAAAAATAATACATTTAGTTTTCCGACTGTGAGTGCTTCTCGGTTGTCAGATGTCGAATACCATCGGATATTTCAGTTTAAACTAGATCAAATTAAAGGTAATAATTAGATTTGTTTCCATTGGAGAAATTTCAATTTAATTTATTATAGTTATTTAAAACAGTCATTTGAATTGATTCACGAATTAAACCACTGACTTTTTATTTATTTATTTATTTATTTAATGAAAATGGAATACAAACAGGCAGAAGCCCAAAACTGCATCCACTAGTTACGCAGAATACTCTGATGCTTACATTTTACAAAGTTAATATCACAATAATATTAAACATTCAGTACCTGAAAATAAAACAAAAATAAATTCCGAATTCAGATCAATCAGACGAATATATGGTTTCTAATGAGTGCCCTGAACTGATTCAATGATGTACAATGTATATCTACGTTGCTGCAGTATTTATTAAAATTATCACTCATTCTACTCATTGGCGAGTTCAGTCCCAAATTGGTATGACAAAAATTGACATTCAAAAATATTTTAAGTCTTGTGGGTCTAGATGGTACATGGAATGATATGAGCGATAACAACATAGAAGAACTAAAATGATTCCTCATTATTTTATAGATGAATGATAAATCAGACATAATTCTACGTTGCTCCAAGGTTATAAGTCCAAAAGACTTGATTCATATGAATTAATTCGTTCCCACCCTGGTTGGTTTTAATAATTACAAGTACCTACATCTTATCTTCCTTATAAGTTTCATTAAATAGCCACTTTCAATGTCATTTGGAGAAAAATAACTATGCTTGGACATTCCGGATAGATCTTTATAATACATCTACGACTATTTCGAAATCGATAAATTGCATCTGAATCGGATGATCGGCACTGAAATAATAGACTGCGGCGAATAAATAATGCGAAAACGATGGCGACACGTTAATAAATTGCTGCAGCACGTGACCACACGTGACGTGATCGTTTACGATTCGATTATGTCATCGTGAAGAATTCGCACTCCTTCGGAGATCGGAGGTTCGTGTCCGTGCTAAAAAGTCGGGACACGATCTGAGGATACGCGAGAATTATCAAATGGATGCTACCGTGTTGCCAGATATATGGCAGCAATCTATTGAAAAATATGGTGAAACCTTTAGCCGTAGCACTTGATATCTCCGAGGCATTCGATCGAGTCTGGCACCACGGACTCCTCGCCAAGCTTCCATCTTATGGCTTGCCTCCTCAGCTATGTTCTCCATGTAGTGGTCGACGGAGTTTCATCTGACCCTCTAATCCTAAATGCTGGTGTTCCGCAAGGATCAATTCTAGCACCAACACTATTTCTACTGCATATCAACGATTTGTTGGAAGCAACTTCATGACCAGTACACAGCTTCGGGGATGATAGTACCCTCCATACTGCCTTCTCTTCCAGGACTCCAATACCCGCCACGCAAATCAGAAACGAACGAGGGAGAAATGTTGACAACATAAATATGGACTTGGCACCAATTCTCGAATGAGGATCCAATAACTTGGTAGAACTCAATGCAAACAAAACACAAGCATGCCTTTTCTCTAGAAAAACCGATCTCACTGTGCCCAACATAAGCTTTTCAGGAGTAACCAAAGCTTTGAAGACATCCATTTCGATGCTTGCTTGGTATTACTATCAGCAGTAATCTTTCTTGGGATCACGTGAGATCAATTGCTAAAAGTGAATCTCAAAAACTTGGTTTTCTGTTTCGGGCCAGGACCTATTTCACTTCCAGTCAGCTGCTTATGATCTATAAGGCACAGATCCGACCTGTCCTGGAATACTGTTTCCATATTTGGAGTGCAGCACCCAAACATACCCTGAAACTGTTGGATTCTGTCCAAAACAGGGCAATTCGTCTTGTCACAAACTCACTCACTTCTCTGGAACACCGTAGAAAAGTTGGTGATCTAGCTCTATTTCATAGATATTTTCATAGACGATGCTCTTCTGAAATATCAACAATTGTTCCTCCCTTGACAATCCCCGCGAGATTAACCAGTCGAGTTGAGGCTTCGCACCCCTTCCTGGTCGCGATTTTACTAAATATACTGTACGCTAGCACATACCACGCCCACCGTTATATCTCATCTTCAAAGTACTTTACTTAGGCAAAACTCAGAGACTATTTATCCTCAACGAACTAACCTATCCCTGATTGCAATATTTTTGAGGAAGGAAAACCGAATGGAGTGTAGAAACACATTGATTAATAATATATTTCAAAAGTTGAGTTCTTTAACAAAATTGAATAAAATGAGACTGTTTATCCTAAACGCACTAACCTATTTGACTTCAAATATGTTATGAAAAAGGAAAACCAGAATGAAGTAAAAAAACATTGGTGAAAAAAAAAGTTGCAGAAAAAGTTCAAGTTCACAGCGATTCGAACCATGGACCTTCAGACTGAAAGTCGACAGAGCTAACCAGTAGACCATTTGGGTGTATGAATTTACTGCGTACAAGAGATTGACAACGAGAGAGCTTCAGTCGAATTCGTGTCAAAATCATAAAAAGTGTATTCTTGCGTTGGAGCACAGTATATTTAGTGCGATGTGCTGACTCCGAGTATATCGGTAATGTTTGGAGATATGACGTATTATGGTGAGCGTGGTTTGTGCTAGCGTGCAGTATATTTAGTAAAATCGCTTCCTGGTCACTTTGGAGACCTGCAGAATATCTCTTTCCAAAGACTCGTTCATCCAACGAAAAGCGAGGCTCTGGAACACATTGCCAAGGGATGTGTTCCCCAAGGCATATAACCTTCAGAAACTTAAGAAGAACACCAGCTCAACAGAATGGCCAAAAGTGGATTAAAAACTTGAGAATCAGAAGTTTTTCCTTTATTTCACATATCAACACTGAACACTTCATTGTACATTACACACCCTGTATAGTATAGTTTTTATAGCTGTTGTGAGGTGATATACCTATTTAGACCTAATCTCGGACCTAACGGACGCTGCACCACTATCACCCTGTATATTTCTCGTGCACTGCCTGCGAACCGCATTGAAATTCAGTACAATAGAAGCCAGAAGCCGAGTTCCTCATTGCTCGTCGTACATGTCACAATAAAAAATTCCGAAATCTCCACCAACACCAAACTTTCACCGAATGCGGTTCGCGTATTTTTCAACGATTTATTGTTTTCTTTGGTTGCGTCGCATTCAACCCGACGAGAGATGCCAATTGGATACATAATTGCTTATACAATATACATTCGAATATACATGGTGATTTCTAAGTAACTATACAAATACGGCCCGACATTCTTCCTGATCTGTTTTAGATTAGAATCGTACTCAACCTCTCAAGGTCAACATTTAGAAAGAAATGAGCAAAATGGGTTGTGTGCAAGAACTGTCAGATGACCGACCCTGTAGGAAAAACAGTGAAACACAACCTCATTTTTCTTATTCCTTTATAAATGATTGAAATAGTTTTTGACAATTATTTTGGCATAGGAATCGTGTTTTCCGGCTATTCATCTATTCGCGCATGCCATCACATTGTGCTGTTATACAATGCACAAAAAATGCAGCGAGAGACGAAGGAATCCGGTTGGTACATTATGATTTTAAAGTAAGTACCTACTATAGTCACTCACATATAGTTTTCATTTTGAAATTTGGTAATTTCCCTGATTTCTCATCGGAATTCCTTCTGCAATAGGAGCTTATTAATAGAAATACTCGTGAAATTTCTAAAATAATGCAAGAAGATTGGATTCATGCAATCAAACGGGAGGACTGGTCTGCTGACGAAATATGATCGTGTGTGTTGTGTAGACATTTTCAATCTATTAGCAGTATTAGCTTCTATTGCAGAAGTGGCAAACGGAATTTTAATATAAGAAAGGACAAAATTCTATAATGAAAACTATGTGAGATTACTATTTACCTGAAAAATCATATTCCTTCGTCTCTCGCTGCATTTTTTGTACATTGTACAACAGCACAATGAGAAGGCATGTTTGAAGTAATGAATAGCGCAATAAAGACGATTCGTTTGCTAATATATTGTGAAAAACTATTTCAATCCTCTGAATCCTCTGTAAACAAATAAAAAAGTGAAGTTGTGTTTCAATGTTTCAAAGAAAAAGTGAGGTTGTGTTTCAATATTTTTTCTCCAGGGTCGGTCATCGTGCACGCGACCTATGTGTTTCTGGAAAAACAAGGTTAGAATGATTGTTAAAACAACTTATTGAATTGAAATTGTTTATTTTCATCTTACAAAAAAAAATCATTGTTCCTGTTCTGGAACTAGGGTCCACAAAGTTCCTCTTTTTTTTTCACCCTTTTCTACACATTGATTTTGATACTAATTTGTGTTTTTTTTCATCTCTTGGAGCGCCCGAAAGGGAATCCCTGCTATTATGTTCGATAAGCATCGTGCGTAGCTTAGGGAGGATATGGCTACCAAAGTCCAAATCGTTTTCATTTTCAAATTAAAGCAATTTCTAATTTTCGGGGCGGCAAACTGTGACGTACATTTTGAATCTAGTCTGAAATTAGCTGATGGTGAAGAATATAGCTAGCGAATAGCGAATAGCTAACGAATAGCTAACGAATGAAAAACGAATGAAAATGCGATGATACTCTTGTATAAGAAGCAATATCTCAGGTCGTTATGTAGGTTCAGGTAATACATGAATCGAATTAGATACAAAAAACACTTTATTCCAAGTCACAGACGATGTGAACATGAACAAATACTACAACAGTCAGCCGTTAGCCGGTATACAATGGCCAAACGCAAAATCTTACAAAAACATCGACTCGTCTATCGTTGACGAATGCCAATCGACGACTACTCAAAAACCCTCTCTATCTAACACCCTAAAACAATGTGCAAAAACCCCGCGTTAAACTCCCAAGGTCACCAACACTCTTGTCACTAAGGCACCAGGCACATATGCATATGTCATGTAATGTGGGTTGCATACACATAAGGTCCATTAGAACTAAAATGATCATAATATTACCAGTATCTATTCTGGCACACTACACTACCCCCCTATTTAATTCAGTGATTATACCACTTACTCAATCACAGGATTAAATACTAAAAACAAACATCTTCGACTAATTCTACCAATTGAAACAAATCATACAAGAGTTTTATATGCCTTAATATTCACAATATTTTGAACACTATGAATTGTACCATCTGTACGCTTTATCTCATATGAGTTAGGCCCTACCAATCTAGACACATAGAATGGACCGTCAAAGAGAACAAACAATTTCTTAATTTTCGCGTCTTCAGCTGAAGAAAGATGATGAGTCCTTACTAATACGGCATCTCCAGGATTAAATAAGGTTTGCTTCACCATTTCATCATGTTTAGCTTTACGTTGTCGCGCGCGAGATCTCAAACGTTGAGCCGCCAAAGTCCAAACTTCCTGCAAAGGCGGGTCTACCTGCTCTTCCCTAGGAAATTTCAAAATGCTCCTAATATTATTCGGCTCAGATTTATGGAATTGTAAATAATTCGGACAAAAACCCGTAGATTCATGCATAACGTTATTTAGGCAAACTTCGATATCTTTCAAAACATAAGCCCATCGAGTATGTTGTTCTGAACAGTACGTCCTCAATAGCCGCCCAATTTCCCTATTCAATCTCTCCGTAGAATTCCCTTGAGGGAAATACACACTAGTATGCTTTACCTTGACCCCTTCTCTCCCTAGAACTTCCATCCACAATTTGGACGTAAATTGCGTACCGTTGTCGCTAAGAATCGCTTGAGGTTTCTGTACATTTATAAAATAATCGTCAACTAACTTTTTTAAAATCGTTTTCGTCGTAGCCCGCTTAAGAGAATATAACCGACAATACTTTGAAAAGGAATCTACGATGACCAACAATTGTGTTACACCCCCCCTAGATGGTGGTAATGGTCCCATCAAGTCAAGACATACCAACTTACCAGGTTCATCAACTATTACCGGGTGCATTGCTCCCTGACATCGCGGACTAACCTTAGTCTTTTGACAGCTGTCACATACTGCTACTAATTTCCGTATGTCCTTTCTCATTTTTGGCCAATAAAAAATACGAGACATATGCGCAAACGTTTTATGGTAACCAAAATGACCAATATCGGCATGTTGCTGACGAACTAAATCTTGTACTTGTGCGGACGGCACACAAAGTTTGAATCCACTGTTCGATTCATCACCGCGTCTGAATAATATGCCATTATGGTACGAAAACCATTTCAGAACCCTGTTTTTCTCAACATTTCCTACCGTTGTGGTACCTTGCAACACATCTATCTTCTTTTTAATCCATGGTTCCGCTACTTGATCTTCGCCAATCATTTTGAAATTGTTTTTAACTAACTTAAATTCCTCACTCAACTTTAACATGGATATACTAACCTCCGATTCTAAATCTGGACGATATGACTTCACTGGGTCCACAGGATTACGCGATAATACATCAGCCAGTATATTTTCACGTCCTGCACAATGTTTTATGGTTAAATTATATTCTTGAATATATAGTACCCATCTAACTAATCGCGCACTCCTCAACCGAGTATTCATTAAAAAAGTTATGGACTTATGGTCCGTTATTACCCCTATTTCAAAACCTAAAATCAATGATCTCCACTGTTTCAAAGCATGAACCAATGCCAATAACTCTTTCTCTGTTATGGTATACCGCAGTTCACCTCCCCTCAATGTCCTACTAGTAAAAGCGATAATTTTCATATCCTCTTCCTCTGAATTTTCCTTGACATCCTTTTGAAACAAGTATGCTCCTACCGCAAAATTTGAACTATCGCATTGGATATAAAATGGTTTCTCTAAGTCAGGGTGAGCGACCATATTCACTCGCAAAAATGCCTCCTTAATTTTTGAAAATGCTATCTCATGTTCGTCCTTCCATTCCCATCTAACATTTTTTTTAAGCAACCCTAACAATGGAAGCGTCAATTCCGAGAATTTTTCACAAAATCTCCTACAATAATTTGTAAGACCCAAAAACGCACGCAATTCCTTAATATTTCGAGGACGAGGAAATTCTTCAATTGCAACTATTCGACTCGGATCTAATTTAATACCCGTATCACTAATAACATGCCCGAGAAAAGTTACATCTTTTCTTGCAAAGAAGGATTTTTTCAATTTAATTGTTAAATTAGCATCCCGAAACTTCTTAAATATTATCCGCAAATGTTCCAAATGCTCATCGGCATTATCTGATACCACTAGTAAATCATCAACGTACATCAATGAAAATTGTTCTATTTCCGGTCCTAATATTTGAGACATACACCTAATAAAACTAGCAACCGAAGTACTAAGTCCGAAAGGTAGCACCTTAAAATAATAAGTTAATTTGTCAAATATAAATCCAGTAAATTGACGATGATTTGGTTTTATTGGAAGTTGCCAATAGCTAGCTGCCATGTCCAACGAACTCATAATTCTTCCTTTACCCAGTTTATTTAAAAGTTCCTCTGGTTTCGGTGGCAAAACATGATCCTTACACATAATCGAGTTCAGATACCGAGCATCTAGACACACTCTAATAGTACCATCCTTTTTACGTACAATTACCAGTGGTGAAATATACTCAGTACGCCCCTGTTCTATAATACCCCCTTTGACCATTTCTTTAATTTGTCGGCTCACTTCCTCACGCTGTGAAAATGGAATAACATACTGTTTCCTGAAAAATGGTGAGTAATCTCTCAAAATTATTTCATGCATATACTCATGGGTCAACCCTGGAGTTTCTGAAAATATATCACGAAATTCGGATAGTAGCTTGGATAACTTTGTTTTATCCTGATCATTAATGGTTTCAGTATTTTCGATAGCTGCCGCAAATTCAGCATTAGAATACTGGTGGCGATTTTTCACTTTATCTAAATAATTAACTGACAATGAAATATCAACTTTTTTGCTAGATATGAATGGTATTTTAACATTATCATCATTCAACTTTATCGTAAGAGTATTAGTACCAAAATCTAATTGCGATTTTGTTACTCCTAACCAATCACATCCTAATATAATATTAGAATTCAATTTCGGAATAACTAACAGTGGAATATCAACAAGTGATTGACCTATTTCAACTGATAACAACACCTGTTGTTTGATTCGCTGTTCTTTAGAACCTACAGCCACCCGTATAGCTAAATTGGATACTGGAAGAATGGGAATTTCTTGATTCCCCACACTTTCTAAAAATTTTTCAGAGACAGCAGATATCTGACTTCCAGAATCTACTAAAATGTCAACACTAGTAGACCCAATTTTTCCCTGAATAATAGGCGTTATTAAATTCACATCATTTTCCTGACTCTGTTCCTCCCCATCTGACAATAATTCATCAGGACCCTCTATATAGCATTTATTCAAAAAACTACAATTTCGAACGTTACCTTCATCCCTTCTTCTATAATCCCTCTGATTCCCTACATTTCTATTATTTTCGAGATTATTTTCATTTCCAGATCTATTCGCCTCTCTTTGTGGTTGATTCTGATTTTCGGCTCCTCTCCAACTTTCTCTACTTTCTCTACTACGCACCCCCCTATCACTGTTCATATTTGTATTTACTTGGTCCGTTGAATCCACTTTTCTCAAGAAATCTTCTACCTCATCTACAGTACTCAACCCTCTTACTATTATTCCCCTTCTAATTTCTGGTTCATTAGAAAAATGTTGTGCTAAATATTCAACAAGTTCTTTTTCAGAAACCTTATCTGTTAGAAAACATGACTGTCTAGCTAATTTCAGGAAATAATCAGCTCTACTACCCCCCGAAAATCTGCCATATTTAATCTCAAAAAACAGAGCTCTTTCTTGCTCCACCCCCCAATACCTCAATTTGAATGAATCTACAAATTTTTGAAACGTTCCAAATGATTCTTCCTTATATTCCGCCCATTCCGCAGCTGAACCCTTCAAACATCCTACAGCTAGACTTACTCGAGCCACCTCTGGAATTCCTGCATCTTCCATTAATCTTTTCAACTTTTTCAAAAAATACATCGGATGAACTGTGCCTCCCGGATGAAATGATAAAGCACTACCCCCCAAATCTTTCCATAATAGCATATACTGCCTGTCATTTCTCTCATTTCTACTCATCATCTTTTCATCTATTATTTTCTCATGTTCATATATATTATTTTTTATTGAAGCTACACTTGTTTGCACCCTTCTCAAGTCATCAGCTAAACTCAAAACTACGTTTTCTAAATAACAATCATCCTGATTTTTACTTCCCTGAGCTCCTTGACTACTAACTCTTGGCTTACTACATTCATCACTATTCTCCCCCTTTTCTTTCTTATCTAAATCTCCTCTACTCTCACTCTTAGCCTCAGATTTACCATCGGTTTTACCCCTACCCATCTTCAAAATCTAAATATACCTACTACAATACCAGAAAAGTCTCTATTCTTATAATAGTTTCTCGAATAGTCCTCAGAAAATCCTACTCTCCAGATCATGCAGCAAATAAGCATAAAAGAGTACCTTTGAATATCCTTCCACTCCTTTCACATTATTTTTCTTTCTCGTCACCTGCTGCTCCACTATTATCCGCTGACATCCGCTCCACTATTTTCCGCTGGCATCCGCTCCACTATCGCTGATCCGAAAAGCCGCCGTCCGCTGCTCTACTTTGGCTTTACCGCCAAATTCAACCCTGCGTCACTGCGTCCCGCTACGACGTCGTCTCTTCTCGTCGTTTCAACTCCCTCGACCTTCACTTCTTGTTGCTATGCCGTTCGCCGTTCGCCGGTTCGCGATCGCCGGAATCGCCGCGTTCCGCGCCAAATTCCTTCCGCTTACCCCTTTTACTTCGCACTTGCACTCACCACTAACTTGTTCTTAATGTTCTTACTATTTAGCACCCTGTACTCTGCTTTCTGCATCACAACAATACACTTTTCGTAAAATATCTCGTACTCAGATATTTTTCAACTTACTTTCGACTATTTTACGTAGCCAAGAATTTGCACTACCGTACCGGCTTCACTTTTTTCACTACGTACTCCACAGTCCACTGCGATCTAAATTCGATTTCCTCTGTATTGCCACTCGTTGGTGCGCCAAAATGCGATGATACTCTTGTATAAGAAGCAATATCTCAGGTCGTTATGTAGGTTCAGGTAATACATGAATCGAATTAGATACAAAAAACACTTTATTCCAAGTCACAGACGATGTGAACATGAACAAATACTACAACAGTCAGCCGTTAGCCGGTATACAATGGCCAAACGCAAAATCTTACAAAAACATCGACTCGTCTATCGTTGACGAATGCCAATCGACGACTACTCAAAAACCCTCTCTATCTAACACCCTAAAACAATGTGCAAAAACCCCGCGTTAAACTCCCAAGGTCACCAACACTCTTGTCACTAAGGCACCAGGCACATATGCATATGTCATGTAATGTGGGTTGCATACACATAAGGTCCATTAGAACTAAAATGATCATAATATTACCAGTATCTATTCTGGCACACTACAAAAACGAACGAAAAACGAATGAAAAACGAATGGAAAAAATAGAAGAAGAAGTAAAACTGGTAAACAAAAACATACATAACAACAAAAGCACTCGGAGCAGGAATGTAGAGGATAGTTGGCTTCATTCTGACAGGTTATGGTTTTGTTATTTATGCATTGAAATATCTCGAATAGAGCTCGATCCTAAACGAAAATATCATTGAATCAATGAATCACTATCGGCTACATTCAATGATACTATCCTTCCTAATTTACTGCCATCGGTCAGAACAGAATGAAGCCGACACCCATGGCTCCTTCCTCTTGTTGTGCCTGTCAGTATTTTGAGTGGTATGGACGGACTCGAAGTATTAGCCGCTGTTGCAAGATATAATCTGCAACTTTCCTAGAAAATAGACCGTTTTATTAAGGAACGAAATCATTAGCAAAAAAATGACTGACAAGTTATGAATAACATATTGTAATATAACGATAGTGAGAAATTATAGATACTATCGCAAAATATCATTATTTATCTTCATCAGTAATCAACTTCATTCAGCCAATGAGAGATTTATGGGAATTATTCATAATTCTTGACAAAGTAGGATTGAAGAACCTATTATATCCCATTGCTGTTATGATCTAGTTATTATGCATTCAAAGAACAATTTCCGGAAATCTAGACATATTTATGATGTCGGCAACGTCATACTGGCACAGGGAATCGTATTTTAACTCTGTGTGAATGTGGGTTTTCAGAAAGTAAGTCATAGGAATGGTGGAGAAGCCAAGTTCCTCTTTTATTTATTTTTTTCTGAAGTGAAATTTGATCTCACGAAAAACAAAAGTATATTAATTTTGTACAAACTTCACAGTGAGATAAAAACCTCAATAAAGGAAACTTCCTCATTGAATGGCCTGTTCAGCAAGCATTATACCACTCGAAATAACATCAGAATATATCCCCTTCGAAGTTACCGAAACGGGTAGACGATTGTTCCTTCCTTTCAATATGGTCACCCTGTAAATGGTGGTCCGGAGGTGGACCTTTCAAAAAGTAATCGAGCATAATTTTCGCGATACCTGTTTGTGCAGATGGTGATTCGGAAGAAAGTTGGCCTGAGGATATGTTGCGAAACCACCAAGACAGAAACCCACTATAAAAGTATTATACAGAATACTAGAAACACTCAATATAGGCGGGGCACTTACCAAGTCTCAACACTATTAATTCTTCTCAAGTCATCTATTCTGATATTGAGTCATGGAAACCATCCATTCTCAAAGTGGTCCAGTATTTTTCAACAGGAGAAAAAAACGAACTCAAAGTCAGTCGACCACAATATTTAATATAAAAATAATCATCGTGTGACTGTAGTTTCGCCTCTACGGCCATATTCAGACAATGAAAAAAGTACCTAGAAAATTACAAGTATAGTAGGTACAGATATAAAACAAAATGGTAGCTGAGAAAAAGTTGACATACCTCGTATGTAGAAATTTGTAACGACTGAAAAGTCGAAAGAACTTGAGTATAAGTAAGTTCGGCATCGGGAAAAATTGGAAAATTTAATTTTTAGAAATCTACTCAATTGAGCTTCATCTAACTGCAATCAAGCCATCGAAAGGAAAGACGCAGAAATGTACAAATTAAAAGTGGTGATTTGACATTGACATGACAATATTGACAATTTCAAACACATAATGAAATAGCTATTTGTTTATTTAGAGCGCAAAGTGATAGATTGCCGCTCGACAAAGAAAGTTACCGCGCGATGCGGAGCGGAGCGCGGTAATCTTTGGAGAGCGGCAATAACACTTTGTGCTCAAAATACACACAAGATTTTTTCTACTAACGCAGCTTTTGGAAATAACTGCCCTTAAAGTATGAACGATTGAAATAGTTACTTATCCATATTATCCCATATGTCCAAAGGAACCAAAAAAAGAAAAATTTATATAACTGACAAGCCAGAAAAAAAATGTCGGGCCTACCGAGAATTGAAACTGGACCACCAGCGTGGCAACCTGAGCTTCAGACCTATGAGCCATAGTACGATAAACTCTGCAATCAAATCGAATATTACTCATTGATGCAATAAAATAAAGATACACTGTCTTTCTGATGACAACGAAGAGTTTAAATATAAAGTTTAATTCATAGATTTCAACAGATATGCTTCATCGGGAGCTTCTTGTAGAAATTTGTTGGTATATATCTTCAGTGGTGAATGTTTTGGATTTTTCTCGCTTTATATCCAATAGATTGTTTCTTGAGAAATGCGATAAGTTTCAGATACTTATTGATTCCGATATTATTTTTAACATTCAAGCATGTATACCTACCATCGAATATAAAGACCAATGAGTTGATGACTTCAAAGTCTTTGATTTTTTACCAAAATAAACCAGTAAAACGTTTCCTGAATACATATTCACCATCTCGCGGAGTGGCACCGATTTATGAATGAATCATATTGTAATTCATATTTCTTCCTTGATTTCTCCGGTAAGAGATTCAAACTCTTGCGCTTTCTGCTATAGCAGGAGGTGTGTTTGATGATTCACTGTCACTATTTTCCATCATAAAAGAATTGAGGGTTTTCAAGAATAGGTAAGTATAGGTTACAGAGATGTGCGAGCGTTCTTTTCAATATTTCCGCTCACGAGCGCAAATGCTGTCAAAGAATGACATTTCTGGAAGAACGTCAACTTTGTGCTGGAATTTGAAAGCGTCAAAGGCTACTTTGTCAAGCGTTTGTAGAAAACATTTTTAAATGACAATCAATCATATGAAAAAGGGGGCTCGACATCCCAAAAGAGACCTGATAATGAGAAATCAGAAATTATGTAACTTCAAATAACAATGAAAAAAACATTTGGGTTGTTGACTGAGATAGAAGAAGGTTTAACCGTGGACCCTTATTACAGACATGAATCATTTCCATATATTAGATTTATGATTTGAATCAATGATATGGTTGGAAAAGAGGATGTAGTATAGAAATTTTCTGAATTGAGAAACTTTTGAATCAATCTATTGTGTTCAGAGGCACGAGTCTCAAAACTCCTACCTGTCTGACCTATGTAGGATGAATTACAATCATTGCAATTAAGTCTATAAACACCAGATTTCTAAACAAGAGGAATTTCATCTTTGGAGTTAACTGATAGATGTTTCAAATTAGATGAGGTTTTGAAGAAAATAGAGATATTGAGGTTTTTGAATATTTTAGCTAATTGTATGGAAAAATGGCCAAAATAGTGTAATGATTCGAATAAGGGAGGGTCGACAACTTGACTGGATGTGACTTTGAATGTTAATCTGTGTTTAGTGTAAAATTTGAAATATAAACTCATGATAAAATCAAGTGGAAAATCATTGTTCGGGGCTATCTGTTTGATAATATTGATCTCTTTATCAATAGCTGTTTGAGAAAGAGGTAATGGAAAGGTTCTGTGGAAAAACAATTAAAAGAAGCCATTTTATTATTATTCCTGCGAAAAAACTGGTAATAGGACAACGGGTAGTGAGAATTTTTATCCTTCCGTACTTATCTTTTTCACATAACTTCTAAACGGCTAGACCGATTGGGT
This sequence comes from Phaedon cochleariae, assembly GCA_918026855.4. Taxonomy (NCBI): domain Eukaryota; kingdom Metazoa; phylum Arthropoda; class Insecta; order Coleoptera; family Chrysomelidae; genus Phaedon; species Phaedon cochleariae. Next base: position 5,376,990 of record OU896710.1, on the reverse strand, counting down.
TGGAATTTTATATGGTTATTTCGATGGTTTCCTGGATGATTAAAAAAAAATTGGACGCGGTAGGTGGCGCTACTGACGGTACGTCAACTACCAAACGGTTTGACCGATTGTGTTGAAATTTTTAATACGTGAAACAACAAGAATAGTTATTTATGCAACAAGTGCAATAAACAATTTTTGCACGAGTTGCATACAACATTTTTTCTACGTTCATGCAAAAAGCAAAAAATGATTTATTGAGGTGCGGCACTAGGTGTAGGAAAATGAAAAACGCAACTTAATTTTTGACTGACGTTTCTATAACCACAGTTGCAATATGAAAAATGTTTGTCATTATGACAGCACGTTGAAGTAGATTGACAGATGAGTGCAATAAAAACTTTATTGCACTAAGTGCAATAAAGAACTTATTTTTCCACTAAATATAGTTCAATAAAGTTCTGCTTTTTGCATGAATGTAGAAAAAAATACAAAAAATACTGAGAGAATGAAAGTAGGTGGACGTTTTTTTTATGTTCTGGTTCCCACGAAAAGGGATATCCTGTAATGTCCAGAGAACATCGTGAGAACCAAGGGAAATAAGGTTGGAATTGGTGTTCTACTTAGATTTCTGGAGGTTATATGCCTCGGGGAACACCTCTCTTGGCAATGTGTTCCAGTAAGTATATACAGGGTGGGGCATTAGTGCGTCAGAGCTCGATTGCTCAAATTCTATGATAGCTAGAAACTTGATTCTAAAATGAATGTGAATGAAAATCCGTTACTAAAAATTATTGCTGCATATACGGGGGCACCGGAAAAAATCTGGAGGATCACGATCACTTTTTTCAAATGGAATGCCCTATATATCAGCACATTTTTTAAGCATCTCTGTGATATCCATCTACTCCTATAATATTATTGACTATATTTCGATAATTTTTAAGTTATTAATTTTTTTGTCGAAATAATGTCATCTGCAGATGCATAATCATCCTCATATTTGCCTCTGGAAGCGATTTTTGATTTTTCAAATGGTGACTTCAAAATACGTTATTATCTCACAGATGACGTCGCAGATGGTCTAATGTGACGTCAAATTGACGACAGTTTGCTACCTGGTTTATTTAAAAACTTATCTATCTCGATTCCTATATATATTTACATATTCATGGCACAATAATAGCACAATCAATTCAATAATTATTATTCTGGTTTAAAAATAACGATACCTTACGTGGCCAGGCTGTAGGTATATATAAATATATTTCACCGTCATTCAATAATCAATATGAAATTATCATCACTAAGGAACAACGAAACTGATGCTTTATCGCTAAAATATTCATATTGTTTGAGACAGGTTCATCGATTTCTTATCAAATAATATGCCAAGCTGTTAATTGATTTATAACTTTTGAGTATAGTTACTTAGCAAGGTACCTAGGTACGGTATTTCAAGCTCAGTGGCGTAACTTCATATTTTGGGCCTACCCGCCAAAATCATTTAGGGCTCCCTCGCGACAAACCTTTCCAGTCAGAAGTCCCTTCTTTCCATGAGTTATTAGTTAATAATAATAATAATAATAATAATATTTCTTCAAGATACCAATGGAATGAAAATAAAAATAATTATAATACAAAAATACATTTTCAGGTATAGAATAAATAGTATTCCACTAAAAGAGAACTTGTATGTGGAAATGTTTGACATTGATTACATGCAGGATAATATAATATTAACTTAAGGAAAATATGAGAAATTAGGTAGTGACAAAAGTAAATATGATTGTCCTGAATAATAAATAACAATTCAACAATTTATGCATGTGGAAGAAACTGGAGACAGGCAGTATTCATCTGAAAGAAACACTTGTACGATGAAATAACCCATCTGAAGTTGAATGTTTTCAAGCAAAAATGTTTATTATCGAAATTATTGAATATTGAATCAAAAAGCTTCACAATACACAGCCATTTTCTTGGAATAATTTGCCCAGCATGACTTTTCTGTGAATAATGAAAATTAGAGAAACTCCTCTTTTGGAAAATGTATATGAGACGGGCCATTACGAACAATAAACATTTTTATCGTGTTGCTCAATACTCGGCCACTGAAATTGCCTTTATCACAATGAAATGATTCTTCAATTAATACATCCAGTAATGAATCATCTGACTCAGTTGCATCTCCAGGAGATCTCGCATTCAAGTCAGGTATGGGCTCCTCGTGGATTCCAGATATAATACTGTTTATATTCACACCATCTGTACCTACAGTTTCGAATGCAGTAGTAGCAGAAGTCTCGTCATTTACTAAATATAAATTTGATATTTTTTATATATACCTATATTTCTCTTCTCCGAACTTTTTTCAATAGAAATTGTCACTGACAAGCTTTTATAGGCTCTCTGATAGAAAAATTCTTCAAACGCAGTGACATTTTGGGACAAATCATCTGATTTGTCCCTACTACAGGTATACTGAAATAATATTCATATTTTTATGTTATAGAAACGAGGAGAAAATAATTGGCTTGTATCGTTGATTTCACACATCACCCTGGACCTACACTGGAAAAAACATGCCTGCACAATTCGCAGATATGGAAAAATTATTTCTGTGGCATATCCATAATTGGAAAATATTCATGTATCAACCAATTTGGCTGAGTCCTTGCTCTGGTTGGTGGACCCAGGGCCCCCTCCGAGGAGCGGACCCCCGCAAACGCTGGGTTTCGCGGAATAGTAGTTACGCCACTGTTCGAGCTGTGTTAACAATTTCTGTATAGACCTGTAGATATTATTAAATTTATATAATATCATATACGAGGTGCTTTTGAAATAAGTACATATATTCAGCTCATCGAGCTAATCTAATCTAATTCTTCCAATTAACGAGAAATTTCTTCCTGAAAAGTGAACAAAATTCGAGAAAAAAATCAAGTACGCCACTTTAAAACAATTTGAATGATTGAACTCCGCGTGATAGAGGGAACGTTAGATTTGCTACAGTGTAGAACTTTTATTTTGATCCCAAAATTTTTTTATTAGTGCCATTCGATAGTACACGTCGAGCTTTCTCAGTGTTTGAAATATTTGCACTTATTCCAATGCCACCCTGTATAATTCAGAGCATAAGTACCCAAACGTTCACTACTATCAACAGATAGGTACTTCATGAAATTGTTCCAGTATATTCACCATTTTCCGCCATTTTCACTTATACGATGCAAAAAGCTTGTTATTATCAGCTATTTTTGTTGTTTTATTTTTGTTGCTATTATTTACTTTGTATTGAGGGAAGTATGCTTGGAGATGTGCATTTATGCTTGTACCGATTTGTTTTAGGCTGTGGTAGGTATCTAGGTTTTCTCAAAGACCCTTTCAGGAACACCTTGTGTACAAAGGGGACAATTTAGTTTGGAAAATATCTGAATCGTTTAGGGTCACTATATGATTCTGATAATTTTTAATTGACCATCGAACTTTGCTTGGAATAAATGCAGACAATCCGACCCAAATTGAAAGTATTGAACAAATTACAGATTAACAAATGAACCAAAATAGTTGTTTATGCATCAAGGGCATAAATTAGGCGCTTATGGCCTGTGGCGTGAATAATTACACATTACACGCTGAAGGCCATAAACGCATTTCTCGCACGTGATATATACAAAATTTTGTGCACTAGTGGTTTATTAACTGACTCAAAAGTAATGACTATAGATTTCGATAAACTAATATTCCCCCGAATTCAATTTGTTACGTATAAATTCAGTAATCAAGAGAAGCGTATATAATGTTCATGGATGATTTACATATGAAAATTGTCGTACGAATATTGCAATTATCGTAATAGTAAAACTCTTTGATCTCTAGAAGAGATTCATTCTTCAGAATTTTACAATATGCATACCCAGTATATATACCTACCTTATTTTCACGTTGTCAAGCAAGCTGATGTTTGTTGTCTATAGCAATACATCTAATTCATCAAAAATACATCTAATAAACAAGCTGAATAGTCATTCTTTGACTGGAAAGTAAAAATTAGTGATGATAATAATAGCGAGACTATGGAATCAGATAAAGAAGTTTATGATATTCCGCTGGATATATTATAATCAGCGGAAAATGCAAAGCTCGAATTACTACCAGCAAAGTCAGAGAAATTAAATGAAAGGACGCATGATGAAGTTATCAGATGGGGAGATGATCACAGAAGATTATACTACTAGCATATTTTTTAGAGAAATTTAAGGATCGTAAACCGTCCTCTTTTTGGTCATACTATTCGATGTTGAAATCAACTCTGACTTCACATAATAATATCGACATTTTTTATTTATGTTCTGGTTCCCACGAAAAGGGATATCCTTTAATATTCAGAGAACATCGTGAGAACCAACGGAAATGCGGTAGGAATTTGTGTTTTTCTTGAATTTCTGGAGGTTATATGCCTCGGGGAACACCTACCTTGGCAATGTGTTCCAGAGCTTCGCTGTTCATTGGATGAACGAGTCGTTGGAAAGAGATGTTCTGCAAGTCTCCTAAGTGACCAAGAAGGGGTGCCAAGGGAGGAACAATTGTTGATATTCCAGAAGAGCATCGTCCATGAAAATATCTATAAAATAGAGCCGGATCGCCAACTTTTCTACGGTGTCCCAGAAAAGTGAGTGAGTTTGTGAGCGAGGCATCACCCACGAGACGAATTGCCCTTTTTTGGACAGAATCCAACAGTTTCAGGGTATGTTTGGGTGCTGCACTCCAAATATGGGAACAGTATTCCAGGACAGGTGGGATCTGTGCCTTATAGATCATAAGCAGCTGACTGGAAGTGAAATAGCTCCTGGCCCGAAACAGAAAACCAAGTTTTTGGGATGCACTTTTAGCAATTGACCTCACGTGATTTTCCCAAGAAATGTTATTGCTAATAGTTATCCCAAGCATCGAAATGGATGTCTTGAAAGGTATGGTCACTCCTGACATGCTTATGTTTGGTACAGTGAGATCGGCAGTTATTGGATCCCCATTCGAGAATTGTTGCCAAGTCCATATTTATGTTGTCAACATTTCTCCCTCGTTCGTTTCTGATTTGCCTGGCAAGTACCCAAGATTGATAGCATTTTTGAAAAGGAAGAATGATGGATATAAGCCGAAGTAGTCTAAAATATGTGGATATAAGGAAACTGAGAACAGCGGGCGGTAAAGTGCACTTTACGGCCCGCTAGTGCATAAAATAAATAAAGTATTTATTGCCAGTGAGCTGTTTATATTGAACAATTCTACAAAATGTTCATAATATGTTGTGAAATGTAGGAAAATTCCACTGTTTCCATGAATGACGAGATCTCTAGCATCTTCGCCGCCTGGTAACGGCAATAAACAGTGGCATAACGAAACAAAGTTAGCCTGACCGGCGACTACCAGAAAGCGCTGTCTTACAGAATAATACCGTCATCCTAGCGAGCCATGGAACTCAGTGCAACGACCTAACTAGCGAGTCAGTCACACTGACCTACTTTCCGAACTCGCACACCACACACACACGCACACGTAATAGCGTTGCGGGGTTGCCGGAGCGGCGTGGTTTGCCGCAAAACCCGGAAATTCGCACTTCTTCACAAAAAACTACTTTTTTAGTTTATAACTAGCACGGTATGCATATTTCTCACTCGTAGAATTTGCAGAATTCGTCTATGGCTCATGCTGCAAACTTCATTCTCGTGGGAAATGACTACCTATCATTCCGTGCTCCTAAAACAATAAAAGTATACTATCCTGAGTATCCTGATACATCTCTGCTGATACTATACCTCTCACATTGAATGGTCCATATATATAGTTATATCAGGTGATAGTCCTGGCACCAATAATAATATGAAACATATGTGCCGTGTGTTTTTAGTGAATTAGGAAGAGGTAATTTTTTCGCAAAATCATATTTTCACACTCAATTCAAATATAGTTGTTGTTCTTGGTTCAAGAAGTTCATTTACATACCATGCAGAAGCCTCATTTTTGGTTTGAGTTTATTTAATTGATTAATACACACACGCGCCTATTCTGAGAACAGTAATGTAGCGAGAGACGAAGGAATATAATTTTTCAGGTAAATACAGTAAATATGGTAATGTCACATAGTTTTCATCATAAAAGTTTGTCATGTCTTTTTAAAATTCCTTCTGACACTTGTGCAATAAAAGCTAATACTGCTAATAGATTGAAAACATCTACAACACAGACGATCATATTTCGTCAGCATGTCAGACAGTCCTCCCGTTCGATTGCATAAATCCAATCTTCTTGCATTCTTTTGGAAATTTCACGCGTATTTCCATTTGCTCCTATTGCAGAAGAAATTTTTGTCGTGATTTGGCCAAAAATCTCGAATCAAGGAAAGACCTTGATTCTATTCTCGATTGTTTGCCATGACAATAAAACTATCATTCAATTGATCGATAAAAACATGTCATGTATTTACCCCCGAAAAAATCATACATTGCTTTCTCGCTCTTCTTTCGTAAAGTATTGAATAAATATTTTTTTCCAAACTGTCCATTTCTGATTAATCTTCTGCAGCAGGTCGATGTTTAACCTCAATTCCGTATACAGCACACAGGGCGATCCACTACTTTACCAGAGATATTTTTTTGATAATGAGGATACAATAGTAGATATATAAGTAATATTTAACGAGCACGAAAAGATAGTCATTCCCCACGAGAATGATGTTTGCATTAGCATAAGCCGTAGGCGAATGCTGCAGATCATATACGAGTAGGAAAGTAGCATTCTGTGTGAGTTATACACTATACTTTTTCTACGGATGTAAAAGATAACAGCGACATTTTTTATTTCTTCGGCTTGTAGCCCTCTGAATCTGTCTCAAGTAATGCTCATCGATCAGACCGAGCTTGAAATTTGATATTTCATTGGAGATTGGAATTGTGATATCAGATACGGAAATGAAATTGATGACATACAAAGTACCTTATTGATTTATACACAGTAAAACGAGAGCAATCTCAAAACAATCTAAACTTTTTTCAACATTTCCACTTTTGGAATTTTCACCTGAAAAATCTTGGTCATAGAAAACATAGGATCTTGCATAATGTAACCAAATGAGTGTTAAAAAAAATCTGGGTGATATCAAGCATCTGGTAAATTTTCTTCCAATATAACGAACATTTGGTCAATCGTTCTGCTGTTTCCAAACCACCGTTGTGTTTCACATTAATAAGGAAATTTTCCTAGCTGTGGCAACACTGCTTCGCGACATAAAATGTCTGGCTCCTTCGCCATTTACTCGAAAGACGGAGATGCGATGACCTCTGAATGCGACGTTGCCGGATCTCGTACTGTTTTATCCGAGCATAAAAATTTGAATAATCAATCTACCAGCATCACAGTCATCTGTTGTCTGAAAATGATTATGAAGAAGTAGATGGTTATTTTTTAATTTTTTCATGCGGAGTAGTGTGACATTTTGAACGAGAAGACGTTTTATATGGATGATCACAGGCAAAAAAAATGATGGTGTTATTCGACACTAACTCAATCCAGGTACAGGGTATATCATTATATTTTGACCCCTACCAACACCTTTCAACTATACAAGGTGTAAAAAAACTTCAAATTCTAGTCTCTTCAAAGTTATAGGGTTCCATCTGAACTATCTTCTGGCACTCTTTGAATAAACAATTGCTAATCGTAAAAAGGAATAAAAGAGTCGCTCTGTCTATTGTCAACTATTCTTAAAGATCTTTTTCTTCTGTTTACAAATATACTGCGTATCCCAGATATTTTCAAACAAGCAATATCTCGCAGTTATACTGCTTGAAAAAAATACACTTTTGTTGAACCCAAATGACTTTGAAGCCATTGTGTCAGCCAACTTTTGTCAAACTATCCCTGCTCCATTTTTGTAAGTTACACCCTATACATTTTTTTGTTGATATGTGATAATTGGACTGACGACCAATTGACAGAATACTCATTTGGAGTGGAAGTTAGAAAGGTTTTGTCTTTAGTTGGATCTACCTAGGGTCCCTTGATGTAAATTGACGCAGGGTACGGACAGATCCTCGTCTCCTCTCACTCTAAAGTGTTTGTGAAAGAGTTATATAGTTCCATTTTTATTCATTTCTGGGGATAAACACTAGATTTCTCACATTTGTTGTTTTTTAGGTTATATTGAGGACATTGGCGTATCATACGTAATTTCCACATGTAATTTCTCATTCAACTCTACATATTATATCCAAATGATGATAATTTTCGAGGTTTTGATTTTTCAACTCCAGCATAATCTTTATGAAGCAGTGAGCACATTTTTCTGAAAGTTTAATATACGTTTTCCATATGGGACTGTTCTTAAGCAGTACCTATCAATAAATGATTTCAGACTATAAGCCTTATGGTTGAGAAATGGTGAAAAATTGTATGTATGTATCCAAACTAATGTGCTCATATGTCATGTGTGCTGTATATATTCATGTTCGGAATCATTTTTGCAGTTTTTCAGGAACATTCAATATTTCCTGAATGTAGGTATAACTTTTTGAATGGTAGGGCATGGCATAATATGTCTCTTCTTTTCCTCCGTTTTAATCAAAACTGTTTCTACCAAAATGCATTCAAAAACTTGTGGGGTCTATAATTATAGGCACAATGAGAAAGTATAATGTGATTTCGTATTAGTTTTACCTCGAATATTTTGCTGATGTATTCACCAATTTTCCCCATTCTTTCCCTTCACTTTCCATGTTCTAAGTTCATTTGCATTTGATGGAAAGCTGACAAATTTAAATTTTCCATCCAACTGATTGATACAGCCTAACGCAGCACATTTCACCATCCTTCCAAAACAGAATTGAATAATGTCGTATCAAGATCAAAATTAAAATTTTGTAAGATCTCTTTCAACGCTTATGAATGTCACGAAGAGAGAAACTCAAAGTCATTACCACAACTAGTTCATAAAATGAACGACAAAATGGTAGATAACGAGAGAAAAACAACTACTTTCCTGGCTATATGCCACGCAGAACTTTGCATTACATCCTCCCGAAACCTATGCGATAGTTCGTATAAACGAATAAAATCGCAAGTGTTTCCTTCCTAAACGCTGAGCTGCGCTTAAGTGGTTCAGGAACGCTGACTACCTGCAGACCGGTTTCGAGCTCTTGGCTCTCATCAGTACAGGGCTGTCCCAGATAGCTTCTTGACCGCTATCTGGTGCGAACCTGACCCAACGTAAACGCATCTCAGCATTTATACCATACGAGGCGTTCGACGTCTGCGAAATGAAAACGCGAACGCCCTAGTTGAAAATACGCCAGTCGGGCAACCAGCCACTCCCATTTCATCTGAATGGGATTTTGTTTTGGAGTGTTTCTTTCCTTGCCAGGTGGCGTTCGGCGTTCGCGTTTTCATTTCGCAGACGTCGAACGCCTCGTATGGTATAAATGCTGAGATGCGTTTACGTTGGGTCAGGTTCGCACCAGATAGCGGTCAAGAAGCTATCTGGGACAGCCCTGTACTGATGAGAGCCAAGAGCTCGAAACCGGTCTGCAGGTAGTCAGCGTTCCTGAACCACTTAAGCGCAGCTCATCGTTTAGGAAGGAAACACTTGCGATTTTATTCGTTTATACGAACTATCGCATAGGTTTCGGGAGGATGTAATGCAATGTTCTGCGTGGCATATAGCCAGGAAAGTAGTTGTTTTTCCCTCGTTATCTACCATTTTGTCGTTCATTTTATGAACTAGTTGTGGTAATGACTTTGAGTTTCTCTCTTCGCGACCAATGCATTCCACTTTGAGTATTTGGCTTTTTCCCTAGTTGCTTATGAATGTGACGTGACAGCAATGTCATATCAGGGACGCCAATACACGAAACCAAAGTCACTAGATGATTAAAAGAGAAAGGAACTATGATCTGTCCGTACCCTGATGTTAGATGACAAATACGTAAGTTTGCATACATGCACGAACAACTGTAAAAAAACATACTCAACAAAAATATGATTTACACCTGGTTCTTTTTCCGTATTATTTTGTAATTCTCGGAGTATTACGTATGTCAAAATATCATGCTGCATTTCACATATCAACAAAAAAATGTATTGGTAAGTTTGACAGAAGTTCACTTTGACAATGGCTTCGAATTCATTTGGGTTAAACAAAATTGTAATTTTCCCCTCGATTTTCCCTTTTTTTTTAAATCAATTCATAATATAATCTCACTATATATTTTTTTTCTACGGGATCACCCATTTTGATTGAAAAACCAACAGAGATGTCAAAAAATGTCTGGTTTTGTTTCCCTGGCATTTGTGTCCACTGCCATCTAAATTATATTAATTTGTGAACGGAATAAAAAGATCCTTCACTAGAGTTGAAAATATACAGGGTGTTTCATTAAAAAAAAACTGAATGAGAATCTTTTTTATTATTTTGCGATTCGCATCTGTTCCTTCAAGGAGTGCCAAAAGATAAAACGCAGATGAAATCCCACAACTTACTTACATATTTTTGTAAGTATGTTTTTTTCCATCTCGTATAGTTAAAGTTGTATAGATAGGGGTCAAAATGTACGGGAACACCATGTACACTAAATGTATAAAATTTAGAATTAATGTAATCGATCACTTGTACCTATTATAGGTAACACGCCGACCATCTGAAAGTTATTTGAAAATTTTATTATTATTATTTCATATATTATTTATTATTTTAAAAATTATGCATTTGTGTTAAATTTCAGCTAAATGCACATTTAAATTGAATTCAAGCATTGTGTGTTCTTGCCAATAATTGATAACTAAGAAGAGACGCAACAGGTGGCGATGAGCAGAGCTCGAGCTCGAGTCACTGCCGCCTTGATAAGGAGACATTGACACCGCTAGGCTGCGACTTCCTTATATTTAGTCATTCTGTTTGGTTACACTCGGTCACCCTACACCGAGAGAGAGAGTGAGAGGGAGAGAGACGGATTCGTGTGTTTGCGTTCTGTGGAAATGTTGGGGAATTCTCGGAATCCCTACCGATTGGAATTAGATAAATACGAGTGAAATGGGGAGAGGCACGAAGGCAGTGACTTATGGCCGCGCTGAATTTCGGACGGGACGTTTCCATGGACAGGACCGGCTTTATGTAGGGTAGATGCACTGGTTAACCGACCGGCACTTGTTCTCGACCGAGAAGTGCCTAAATCTTTCGAACCATTCCATGCACGTGAAATGTTGAGATTCGTGTGTTCTGATGATTATGTTCCACAATAAAATTTTGGAGGCTGAGTTTGGCCAGGGAGTTTTATACTGGTGCTCTAATAGCATGGCGTCAGTCCACTGTGATCATTTGTTTTGTGATTTAGGCCTTCAAGGATGTTTTTCCTTCCTCTCGAGACCCCGAGAGTTTCGTTAATGATTCTACGAGCAAATGCGCATGCGTCCATAATGACATAATTTGAACGAGCCAAACTCCAACATATCACGTGGTTCACTGTGACCAACCTGACAATGAGGTTTGAAAATGGTTCGAAAACTTTACCTATTGCAGCTGCAGAACATTATGAATTACTTTATGTTATTTTTTGATTGTCCTTACATCCTTTAGGAATCTAAAACAATGACAATGACCATTAGGTTCTAATTTATTTCCAAAAAACTTCCATCTCGGGCTCGAATTCAGATGGCTACAACCTCCTAGGGAGCCATTTCTGGATCCATGTTCATATAGTCTCTGCTGGAATATTTAAACAACTGTTGAGTTGCCAAATCCTTTCTTAATACTCCCAAGAACGTATAACCTCCAAAAGTTCGAAAAAATTCCAATACCTAGCTCCTCTCCCTATCTTTCTTAGGCACTCACGTTGTTCTTCGAACATTTCGTGTGCTCCAAGAGATAAAAAAGCAAAGAGTCAATAAACAATCTGTATATACGTACTTATAACCGAGCTTATAACATGACTATTAATAGCAGTATAGCAAGAAAAATCACCAAATAACCAAAACTACAAATACTATACTAACGAAAATTATTGAAAAACAATCTGGAACCTAAAATTTTTTGTGAACGGAATATCCGAGGGAATATCCTTATGTATATAAGATATGTATTTTCTGATGGTTTTCAAACGGTGAGTGAATTACTTACTGACGAGCTAATTAATACTTCCCGACCAAATTAGCAACCACTCAGCACAAAAAGATTCATGATAATTGAAAAAGTTTTAATATTATTGATTAAAAATTATATCGAAAAAGTTTTATGCTTATAATGATCCCGTTGCCATTTGACGAACCACAATGTACAGAAAGTAGAAGTCATTACTAAATTAATTTATTATTTGAGATTGAGTAGGTTTACATAAAATGTACTTGACAACGCGTCAACAGTATGAGTGATTAAAAAACACAATTCAGATGATTTGTTTATCAAGATATTAGATTAACAACAAGAATAAAATTAAATACTGTGTGTAGGATAATCGACGAGGTGGAATATTCTTTTCTCTAGACTTTTTGTGATTTTCTCTCCTTGTATCTAAAAATAAAAATATGAGTAAAATATGAGTATTTGGTATTTCTTTACGCAGTGTGTTGACTATACAGAGTGATTCATTAAGAGTGAGAAATCTCTGAACTACAGATAGTAAACACTAACATATTGCGATTTAGCATAGATCTAATTTAGCCTAACATGCCTCATGAGAATGTTGCCGGTTTAGGATATACAGGGTGCGTTCTATGGGGAGATTTTATTTTAAAATTTCTCATGGAAAACATCCTAAAGTTGAAAAATCTCGATTTTGAACATCCCATATATTTGATGAAATCAGCTCTTCAGGAGGAATCTAAACATGCAAAGAGATACAGGGTGATCCATTTGAAATAACAAAATTGCTATCAGTTTCTTATAGAAGTGGCGACATCACAATATCGAAAATATTTCAAACTGATGAAGCATACTACGCCCACAAATTTTCGAAATGATCTGTCTGCAGATACGTCTAATGTTCCATCCACCGTGAAACTCCTTTTTTACTCAAGTGATTCTGATGAGTGCGCTGCTTTATGCCCACATTTTGTTACTTCCACATCGCGTTGTTCCCACTTTAAGATATGCCCACATTTCTTTAGCCCCACATTTCGATACACCCACAGTCTTCGAACATACCTGAAGGAGGCACTGTTGCCAAATACTATCCTATATATACCAGAATTTAATGAATCTGTCATTGTGGGCCTACCAACACATTGCGTTACACCTACATTTCGATCGGCCCACATTTCGTTAGCCCCACATTTCTTTATTCCCACTGTATCGGAACATACCCAAAGGATGATGCACGTTTGCCAGATGTGGATGTAACACAATGTGTGTTAGGCCCACAATGTCTAGTACACGCGTCTAGCTATAGCATTATCCTCTATGGCTTCCTGAATTCCGAATACGTAATATGAGGAAGCGAAATATCCTTTCTGCATAAGAAAGGAGACTACTTTTTTTGAACATTCTAACCTTGCTTGGCCTAAATGAATCTCCTTCCTAGAAAATATATTTCTCTGAATCTTACTTGAGATAGCAAGAGAGAATATACTTTTTCAAAACAATCTGACCTAACTCAACCTAAATCAACCTTTTTCCTAAAGAGTATATTTTTAGTAAGATTACGCATCAAGCATAGTATATGGCAACAGTGCATTCTTCGGGAATGTTCGGACACTGTGGGAATATGGAAATGTGGGGATAACGAAATGTGGGCCTATCGAGATGTAGGTGTAACGCAATGTAGGCATAACGAAATGTGGGCATAAAGCAATGTGGGTGTAACGAAATGTAGGTGTAACGCAATGTGTCGATAGGCCCACAATGACAGTTTCATTGAATTCTGGTATGTAGGATAGTATTTGGCAACAGTGCCTCCTTCGGGTATGTTCGGAGATTGTGGGTGTATCGAAATGTGGGGCTAACGAAATGTGGGCATATCTAAATGTGGGAACAACGCGATGTGGGAGTAACGAAATGTGGATGTAACGACACGCTCCCATTCTGATATTGATATTCATTTCACATTGTTGTCAAGAGATATGCCTGTCATATAAAGGTTTCTTGTTTAACATTATTTGTTATATTACCCAAAAGTTCATTAACATAAACCTGGCATCTGGCACATATCACATATTACACCTTTCAAATCGTTTTTGCTCTAGAACTTTGGAACAACTCATGAGATTTTACTCAAATTCGGTACGTTGTCATGGCTTTATGAGACAATAAAACACATATCATAATCATGATGAATAGCATTCCATGGGCGTAGAACTTGATAATTTCACTAGATAAACATTTGAAACATCTACGCTAATGAAAAAAAAACATTGCAGTTTGAAATTTGGATTCCGAGATTCATTCAAGAGAAAAACGGTAATTTTGATGAAATACGATCACCCTCATGGTTTTTAAGTAATACATTGAATTCTGGTAATTCGAAACATGAATTTACATCGATATACAGAGTGTCCCGACTTCTACCACCACAAATAGGAAGAAAAGTTCCAATAAACGTACTCGAAAAATGTCTCCTAAGGCAGCTACGGCCCCCTGACAGGAAGATGTAACGATATTTTCAAATCGATTTCACTCGAAAATAAAACATCTGATAGATACGGAACAAGAGCACCTTTTTCCACCAGTCCCACCCTGTATTAAAACATTCCCGAATGAAATTTGCATAGGAAGTTTAAACCTTGTACCTGATTGCATCATTTTACCACATGGCCTTTCGGAAATAATCAAGAAATCTTCAGGAGTGTGTAACTCATTTAGGAAATATTTTTGGTCGTAGAAGCTGCTGATGAAGTTTCGCAGGCTAATTTCGGTACACCCTGTATTCTTTGAAAATTATGGTTTCAGTGGCTCAACCTTCGCATACCTTGAGTTCTACCTATTATATCTCAAGATCACAAATCGTCAATCACAAATCGATTCTGACTTCTTCTGAATTTCTTAAAAGGAATTGAATCTCGAATTGAATCTAATATAATTGAGATATCTTCATTTTCTATCATTTTAAAATAATTCGACTCTGAACAGGAGAATGGAAAATTCAAGATTAATTAATGAACACATCCTGTAACTCATTTGTTCACGTCAACATCTGTCTCTGACAAGAATAATATTTTTCATGTTATGTCGAAAATAGGAGCAGATTCGTTTCCAAAACATCCAAATATATTTTTTGTTATATCAATACTTCTCTTCCTCAAACATTTTTCGAAACAAAGTTCACTGACCATTGATTGATTGGGCTGATTTGTCATACACTTATACATAATATACAGGGTATATGTCACGACGAGCTTACACTATATTCATATCAAGATTCAGTCGGGAGAAATCCATCGAAATATTCATGCTTATATTTTAGAATACACTCGATCCATTTAAAATATTTTCGACAATGCAGTGTTGCCGCTTCTACTAGAAAGGAGTAGCAACATTGATATTTCAAATGGAACACCCTGTGTTTTATCGAATTTTCAGATTCTCCCTGGAGAGCTGATTTTATCGATTTATCACACTTGGGGTCTATCGGAAGTTATTACAGAGATATAGGGTGTTCAAAATCGAGATTATTCAACTTCAGGATTTTTTTTGTGTTGAAACTATTCATTATTGGTCAAAACGGCTCACATGTCCCTATCTCAAATTTTGATTCACTATTTGTAGTTTATTTGAAACAACAAAGTTGTTGCTACTTTTTGATAGAAGCGGCAACTCTGCATTACTGAAATCATTTTAGATGAAGAGAGCGTATTCAAGTATTCCTCCAGACTGATTCTCGATATAGAGATAGTGTAAGCTCGTCATGACATACCCAGTATAGTATCTCCCATACAGTAAGCTCAGAATGTTATATTGTGTTCTTCTATGATCTCTTCTTTTTTTATTGCTTGGGGCGCACGAAAGGAAATCCCATAATATTCGGAGAGCATCGTGTGAACCTAGGGAGGATAGGAAGAGGAGGTATTTATTGTAATTTCTATTGAACTTTTGGAGATTATAAGTTCTCGGAAATACTTCCCTAGGAAATGAATTCCAGAGCTCTGCCGTTCTAAAGTAATACGAGTTTTGATAAAGTGCTGTTCGACATATTTCAAGGTTGACAACGAAAGGATGTGCTGACTGGGCTCGTCGGGTTCGTCTGACTGGTATTGTTAGTGATAGAATGATAGCAGAGATTTCCGAATAACATTTCCCGTGGAAGTATCTATAGAAAAGTGAGAGGTCGCTGACCTTTCTACGGTGTTCCAATGATGTCAAAGAGTTAGTGGGTGTGGCATCACCTACCAGGCGAATGGCTCGTCTGTGGATGGAATCTAAGAGCATAAGCGTATGTTTGGGTGCTGAACCCCATATATGAGAACAGTATTCTAAAACTGACCGAACCTGTGCTTTGTAGCTATCATGAGAAGCTATTGAGGTGTGAAGTAGATTTTCGCACGGAACAAGAATCCGAGTTTTTGTGAAGCAGATTTCACGATGGATAAAATCCATCAAGATCGCAAAAAAGCGAAAATAGTTGTTCTAAATAATTAAGAAGATTTCATCAAAAAAATTGTGACTGCTTCTTTCGTTCCTCTGCATTTTCTGAGACCATTTACTACAGCACTGTATATATTTGTCCACACCATTAGGAAGTAGGGATTTCAACAAACAAAGAGCCTATCGACTTTTTTGAAAAAGCACATATTTTGACGCGATTGAAAATTAGGTTGATTTTTCGTTATCAAGTCAAAATGAGGTGGAAAAATCAATATTTCAAATCAAAAAAGTTACAGTGTATTTGGGACATGGGGAATATTTTTTTTGTAAAAGATGAAAATGAAAAACCAAAAACTTGGTTATTTGAAATTTTTACATAAATTTCGAGGTTATGTGAAAAAGTGTTGACATAAAAGTTGGAGATATTTTTATTACCTAGAACTTTGCCATTTTACATTCTTCCATAGGGCTTGTAGTTTTGCCTTGGAAACCCACACCCGACCCCAGATCTCAGGAAATTAATTTTTTCTTCCATCATTCTTATATTCTCCTCTTTTTCCAATGGGTTTCATCCTACTATTTTTTTTTTCACTTTCTACCGTTTTCAAAGGCTTCAGCACTGGTCTAGACATAGTATTTTTTCTAGAAATTAGTGTTCCTGTCTATTTTCGAGACTTGGGAGTCTCATTCCCGCGCCCCTCCTCCTTACCCCGCCTCTGCCTGTGATCACATCACAGTGTGTACGGAGAGGTCGTTGAACCGCCCGCCCGATAGTGGGGACCGCTACGTCACCGCTGCGAGCGCTGCGACGTACGTCTCGTTCTCCGTCCCTGCCGCAGACGGAGACATCAGCTGCGCGGGTTGTCCGCCATCGAACGGCGTTCCCATATTACTACACCGTTTGCCGCAGGAGTCGTTTTCTTAAAAATCCTCCGAAATATTTGAGTGAAACGATCCTTCCTGGGTCCCAGTCCAGTTTCTATTGGTGTCTAATTTTTTTTTCTCCCGGTTTTTGCGGTGAAAAGTGGGGATTTTGACTTCCGCGTGTGGTGTGTTTGTGTGCGGTGCGGTGTATTGACCTTTCGGGCTGATTTTCGAGTTTTTATGTAACCGGAACAAGTGGTTTTTGGTGTTCAAGTGTTGTTTTGCGTAAAGTTGGATTTATGATACCTACATTCGTTATCACTGCATTCTGCATTTACATAACCTGATAACCACCATAAAACAAAAATGGAATCAATGACCAATGAGTGTGTACAGGGTTATTCCTTTACAATTCAACAGTTTCCATCAGGGACTTTTTTCATCAAATTTACAGGGTGTTCCTACTTCAATATCAGCTTTCTTCGGCTTATCTCGAAGCTCATTATTCTGTGACTAAAAGTTCATAGGTGTTCATAGTTTTCAATGAAATGTTCCAATTTTCTTAGTTTTCAAGATACATATGTATCTCCCAAGTTTTAGGTATACGAAAATAAACACACATACAGGGTGGGCCACCATTAACGCCTCGGTCTCTAGAAGGCTAACCACTTATCTTCTTGGAATTCTTCCTCTCTAGGAAGTTGCATGTCAACATAGGCTACCATTTAAAATTATTTAACATACAGGGTGTCCCCAAAAACCATAAAACACTGAAGTTAAACTTTTTTCTATCGAACACCCTATATATTATTTCATTTTGAGATCCTCCCTGGTGAGCTGATTTCAACAATCCATCATACTTGGGGTCTAGCAGTTATAATAGAGCAATGTCAATGACGTCATATGACGTAAAATTGTCGGCCATTGAACAGCTGATGGGGGGACAAGCATACACATTTTCCATAAGAGTACATGTAACTTTCTTGCACATTTCCCACTAAAATACAATACCTGGAGCATTTATTTATTGACATGTATGTTGATTCATTCAATATGAATGCTGTGAGAAAAGTGAATGAGTCCAAAAAAGAGTTCAAATTGGTTTATTTGTCAATTTAAAATTACTGGATTCACTTGAGTTCAGCTGTAATATACCAAATATACCTCGTAATATACCTCAATAGATACTCATTTTGGAAGAAAATGAACACATTCTTCTCGCATAATATCTACAAGTTCAACAAAATCACCGATGGGTCAGTAATAATAAAATCAAAATTCACACACAACTTTGTATGTCCCCCGATCAGCTGATAAAAACGACGAGTGCGCCATGTTGTGACGTCAGCTGACATTGCTCTATTACTGAGATATAGGGTGTGAGAAATCGAGATTTTCCAAGTTCAAGAATTTTTTGTGTCGAAACTATTCATAATTGGTCAAAACGGCTTACATGTCCCTATCTCAACTTTTGATTAACTATCTACTGATATTTAATTGGGACATATACCGGCCCAGTAAACATGAGACATTTATGAAATATTTCAAGATTACCTAAAATGTTAATGATTGAAACATTTTTCAGAAACATTCCAGAGATATTGCAAAATCACTGTAACATTCCTGAAATATTTCAAAACAACAATAATTGATATATTCCGAAACATTTCGAAATTACTTGTAAAGTGAATGAATGAAACATTCCAAGATAACTTTGATTGTGAATAATTGAAACATATCATTTACTACCTATTCAGGAATGTTTCAATGCGTTCGAAATATGTTTGAAACGTTTCAAGGTACCTCAAACTATTGATATTTTGAAACATTTCAAATATACTCTCATTGCGAATTACTTCAATGTTTCAAGACAACTTGAATGGCTTGATTGAGGAATATTTCAAAATCACCTGAATTTTAAATGATTGGAACATTTCAATATGTCTCTCATTCTGAATGATGGAAACATTTTCAGGAACATTCCAGGGATATTGCAAAATCACTGTAATATTCCTGAAATATTCCGAAACAACTGTAATAGATATATTCCAAAACATTTCGAAATTACTTGAGAAGTGAATGAATGAAACATTTCAAAATAACTTTGATAGTGAATAATTGAAACATATCATTTACTACTTATTCAGGAATGTTTCAATGCGTTCGAAATATGTATGAAACGTTTCAAGGTACCTCAAACTATTGAGATTTTAAAACATTTCAAATATACTCTCATTGCGAATTACTTCAATGTTTCAAGACAACTTGAATTGCTTGATTGAGGAACATTTCAAAATCATCTGAAATTTAAATGATTGGAACATTTCAATATGACTCTCATTCTGAATGATGAAAACATTTTTCAGGAACATTCCAGGAATGTTGCAAAATCACTGTAATATTCCTGAAATATTTCAAAACAACTATAATTGATATATTCCAAAACATTTCGAAATTACTTGAGAAGTGAATGAATGGAACATTTGAAAAAGAATTGGTAGTGAATAATTGAAACATATCATTTACTACTTATTCAGGAATGTTTCAATGCGCTCGAAATATGTATGAAACGTTTCGAAGTACCTCAAACTATTGAGATTTTGAAACATTTCAAATATACTCTCATTGCGAATTACTTCAATGTTTCAAGACAACTTGAATTGCTTGATTGAGGAACATTTCAAAATCACCTGAATTTTAAATGATTGGAACATTTCGATATGACTCTCATTCTGAATGATGGAAACATTCTTCAGGAACATTCCAGGAATATTTCGAAATCTTTGTACCATTTCTGAAACATTTCAAGACAACTCCAACTGATATATTCCGAAACATTTCAAAATTTCTTGGATAATTAATAAATGAAACGTTTCAAAATTTCTTCAATTGTGAATAATTGAAACATATCATTTTCTACTTATTCAGGAATGTTCCAATGCGGTCGGAATATGTTTGGAACATTTCAAGGTTCATCAAACTATAGAAATTTCGAAACATTCCAAATATACTCTTATTGCGAATTACTGCAATATCAAAAGACAACTGAAATTGGTTGATTAAGGAACATTTCAAAATCACCTGAATTTCAATTGATTGGAACATTTCGATATTACTCTCATTCTGAATAAAAAGAAACATTCATCAGGAACATTCCAGGGATATTTCAATATCATTGCAATATTTCAAGACAACTTTAATTGATATATTCCGAAACATTCCAAAATTACTTGAATGATTAATTAATGAAACGTTTCAAAATCACTTCAATTGAAACATATCATTCAATACTGATTCAGGAATGTTCCAATGCGTTAGGAATATGTTTGAAAAATTCCAAGGCTCCTCCAATTATTGACATTTTGACACATTTATTAGGAATTATTTACTACAATATTCCAAGACATGCAACTTGAATTGGTTAATTTAAGAATATTTCAAAATAACCCGAATTTTAATAAATTAATTAGATTATTTCACAACTATTACATGGTCTATTTTGACCAAGCATTTTATCATATTATGAAGCAATTCAGCATTTCCCCTCTACAGCCGCCGCTTTCGTGGCTTTGGTAATCGATCGCGGGTTCCCGTCTTCGGCTCTAAGCGTTCGCGCACGCGCATTCAGTTTCCTTCTCCTTGGTGAAAGGCTTCGCAGTAGAGCTGGGCGATATCGGATATTGGATATCGAATATCGATATCCAAAATATATCGATATATTCGATATATTGAATATTCGATATATCGAATATCCAAATATTCGATATATCGAATATCCAAATATTCGAATATTCAAATAGTCAAATATTTAGATATTCGAATATTCGAATATTCAGATATTCGAATATTCAACTATTCGAATATTCGAATATTCAGATATTCGAATATTCAGATATTCGAATATTCAAATATTCGAATATTCAAATATCTAAATGCTCAAATATTCGAATATTCATATATTCGAATATTCAGATATTCGAATATTCAAATATTCGAATATTCAAATGTTCGAATATTCAAATATTTCGAATAAACGATATATCGAATGCCCTATATATCGAATATTCGACAATTAAGACAAATATTCGATATCGAATGGATTTCAGTTTTTTCGAATCACTATTCTCACTATACATTCGTTCTAGATATTGATTGAGTAACTTACTGTCAAATAACTTCATCACCACCAGAAACATTACTTTTTGTTTTTATTTATTTACTTCAGATTTCAAACGAATATGAGTAATATGCTATAAGATAGATGGATGTCAATTATCAATAATTAATTTAAAGAATATAATAGGTATGCTCTTAATGGGGAAAGTAGTGTGAAATTATCTGGGAAATTATGATGGAGTAAATAATATTCTGAGCATTTCTGAGTAAAAATTATGGAATATATATTTATATTATTATGCATACCTACCTTTAACGTTCGTATAGAGTTAATGGCCTATAACTACTCTCTCTCTCTCTATAGGGTACCGGATAGTTGATTGACTCGAAAATTAAAAAAAAAATATTGAAAAGATCATTTATTTGTTGAAGACAATTTTCAATTAACTACATAATAACCACAAAACGTAATAGATTCTCTAAAAAAAAATATGAAAAACTTGATGAATATGCTAAACATTTGTTAATAATGAAGATCTAGTCAATTCGAATGGGCACATACTTCTTATTAACACTTAGGAATATCAGTTGTTCTGCATGTTCTGAGGTCAAAGATGTTCTGCGATCCGATATAACGTTACCTCCTTTGCTGAATACTCTCTCTGATGATACACTTGTCGCTGGTACCGACAGGTATTTTTTAGCCAGCTGTGATAAAATTGGAAATTTGTTGCTATTATTTTCCCACCAGTTTAGGGGGTCTTCATCTATCTCCAAAGAGTCTAATTGGAAATATTTTTGTAATTCAATTTCCCTCTCATTGTGTCCCTCAGAAGCCTCGTTTTGTTTAAATAATGTGAATATGGAACCAAATTTCCTTTTCTTAGGATTGTCAGGTTTACTTTCATCATTATTCATAATATATGGCACTGTATTTGCCTCATCCAGAATGATGTTCTGAATCTCTGATGAATTTTTTCCATCGATCTCAAAATGTTTGAAACGAGGATCCAGAAGAGAACATTTCATCAAGAAATCTCTGACATTTTCGTTACGGATATATCTATCTTCAAAATAGTTTAAAATATTCCCAACTACGTGAACCTTAATCACGTTCATTTCTTCAACTACATTCGTTTCATCGGTATCTATGGAATAGATCATATTTTTTATTTGCATAAACAGAGGGAGTATCGCTGATCCAGTGATATATTTCTCTCCAGCCATCACATCAGTAATTTCCATAATTGGATACAAAATATCAACTAAGAACTTCATTTTATCAATATCACTTATTGTCAAGGTGAGGTTACGATGTTTTCCATTTTGATAATCCTCCAATAGTTGTCTGAGTGGTACTTTATTGTCTATTATGGCCTTGATTAAATTTAACATCGACCACCATCGAGTCCTTGAATATGAAGGTATTTTTTTTGAAGGAAGGTTGTACTCTTTCTGGAGTTTCATCAATTCCCTGCTTATTTGCCAGCTATGAGCAAACAGTCCCTGGATTTTTTTTATTTTTTCGATTGTTGATTTCAGTTCTGCCATTTCAAATACTTTTGAAATTGCAAGGTTCATATTATGCCCTAGGCAAGTAACGTGTTGAAAATTCATAAGCTTCACAGCCTTCTTCACGTAAGCCCCAGAATCTGTTATGAAAGATATAATTTTCTCTCGAGGAATTTCCCATTCCCTCAACAAATTTAATAAAACTGAAGCCATGTTTTCAGCGGTACGATCTTCTGTCATTTCTCTGCAATTCAATGTTACAGATTTCATCTCCCATCCCAAAATTAAATGTGCTGTCAAAGACACGTAGGGTTTAGATGCAGCAGAAGTCCAAGCATCAGTTGTAAATGCCTTGAAATCAGCAGTATCAAGTAATCTCATGATTGAATCTTTAGTGGTATGATATAATTTGGGGATTTCTACCTCACTGATTGTTTTTCTAGAGGGCATCGAATATGAGGGTTGTAAAACTTCAATCAAATTTCGAAATCCAATATCTTCCACAACGCTAAATGGTTGCATATCTACCGCTATGAAATATGTCAAGGCATAGTCAATTTTTTTGCATCGTTTCTTTGTGACTGTGAATGACTGGAGGGTTGGCTGTTGAATATTTTTCATACTAAAATTTTCAGATATTGTTACATCAGAAAGTTGATAGGCTTTTGACACTACGTCGCTAGTGTCGCTACACTCGCTACTAGCAGTAGCAGTACTATACGTCCTAGAATTTCTGTCATCAATGGGCACGATACTTTGATCAGGAAGTGATAAGTACCTCCATTGAGCTAGCAGAACCACTTTGAATTTTTCAATTTTTTCTTCGGCCATAATTTTAGGCTAATTTAAGGCTAATTTATTACCCTATTTCCGAATTTATTGCTCTTCGATTTATGTAAAAAAACGTGGGTTCTGCTAGCTTAACGTTAAGCTAGCAGAACCACTTCGTAAATAAAAGTTCAATCACAAAACTAATTATGCCATAATTTAAGGCTAATTTTAGGCTCCAATCCTAGCCTATTGCCAATTTTTTCGCACATTGTTTTTTTAAAAAAATCATGGGTTTTGCTAGCTTCACCGTTAAGCTAGCAGAACCAAATCTCAAATAGAAGGAATATAAAAATATTGAGTACACCATAATTTAAGGCTAATTTTAGGCTCTTCGTTGAACCTATTATCGATTTTTTTGAAAATCATTTTCTGCAAAAATTTTTCCAAATCCAACATGAACATGACAAATCAGTAGCAAACCATAAAAAACTTCAATCACAAACCTGATTATGCCATAATTTCAGACTAATTTGAGGCCCTGATCCTAACCTATTGCGAATTTTTTCGCACACTGTTTTTTAAAAAAAATCATGGGTTTTGCTAGCTTAACCGTTAAGCTAGCAGAACCAAATCTCAAATAGAAGGAATATAAGAATATTGAGTACACCATAATTCAAGCCTAATTTTAGGCTCTTCGTTGAACCTATTATCGATTTTTTGAAAAATCATTTTCTGCAAAAAATTTACCAAATCCAACATGAACATGACAAACCAATAGCAAACCAAAAAAACTTCAATCACAAACCTAATTATGCCATAATTTCAGGCTAATTTGAGGCTCTGATCCTAACCTATTGCGAATTTTTTCGCACACTGTTTTCTTAAAAAAATCATGGGTTTTGCTAGCTTAACCGTTAAGCTAGCAGAACCAAATCTCAAATAGAAGGAATATAAGAATATTGAGTGCACCATAATTTAAGGCTAATTTTAGGCTCTTCGTTGAACCTATTATCGATTTTTTGAAAAATCATTTTCTGCAAAAAATTTACCAAATCCAACATGAACATGACAAACCAATAGCAAACCAAAAAAACTTCAATCACATACCTAATTATGCCATAATTTCAGGCTAATTTGAGGCTCTGATCCTAACCTATTGCGAATTTTTTCGCACACTGTTTTTTTAAAAAAATCATGGGTTTTGCTAGCTTAACCGTTAAGCTAGCAGAACCAAATCTCAAATAGAAGGAATATAAGAATATTGAGTACACCATAATTTAAGGCTAATTTTAGGCTCTTCGTTGAACCTATTATCGATTTTTTGAAAAATCATTTTCTGCAAAAAATTTACCAAATCCAACATGAACATGACAAACCAATAGCAAACCAAAAAAACTTCAATCACAAACCTAATCATGCCATAATTTCAGGCTAATTTGAGGCTCTGATCCTAACCTATTGCGAATTTTTTCGCACACTGTTTTTTTTGAAAAAATCATGGGTTTTGCTAGCTTAACCGTTAAGCTAGCAGAACCAAATCTCAAATAGAAGGAATATAAGAATATTGAGTACACCATAATTTAAGGCTAATTTTAGGCTCTTCGTTGAACCTATTATCGATTTTTTGAAAAATCATTTTCTGCAAAAAATTTACCAAATCCAACATGAACATGACAAACCAATAGCAAACCAAAAAAACTTCAATCACAAACCTAATTGTGCCATAATTTCAGGCTAATTTGATGCTCTGATCCTAACGTATTGCGAATTTTTTCGCACACTGTTTTTTTTTAAAAATCATGGGTTTTGCTAGCTTAACCGTTAAGCTAGCAGAACCAAATCTCAGATAGAAGGAATATAAGAATATTGAGTGCACCATAATTTAAGGCTAATTTTAGGCTCTTCGTTGAACCTATTATAGATTTTTTGAAAAATCATTTTCTGCAAAAAATTTACCAAACCCAACATGAACATGACAAACCAATAGCAAACCAAAAAAACTTCAATCACAAACCTAATTATGCCATAATTTCAGGCTAATTTGAGGCTCTGATCCTAACGTATTGCGAATTTTTTCGCACACTGTTTTTTTTAAAAAATCATGGGTTTTGCTAGCTTAACCGTTAAGCTAGCAGAACCAAATCTCAGATAGACGGAATATAAGAATATTGAGTGCACCATAATTTAAGGCTAATTTTAGGCTCTTCGTTGAACCTATTATCGATTTTTTGAAAAATCATTTTCTGCAAAAAATGTCCAAATCCAACATGAACATGACAATACATTAGCAAATCAAAAAAAGTTCGATCACGAAACACATTATAGGTACCGAAATTTAGGTGCATACATTTTCATTACAATTATATTCTATTCAATGGAAGTTACTGATCACAATTACAAATTTCAGTGCTTTTATGTATAGGAATGTAAAATGTTGGTAAAAAATCTCGTAAAAAATTCAAGTTCATGAATACGAATACATCATATATTTTTGCCTTTAACTGTTCACCAAAATAAGAGACCACTAGTGTGAATACTCATGATAAAATTAATAAAATATAATGCGGAACTGCGTTCGGCTTCAACGTCTCGGAAAGACGGGGAATCACCGCAGCATAATTCGCTGTTGCCGGTGAAGCGCCAGCGTGGCCATATTTTTATACTGATCGAGGTTTAATACTGATCAATAAAATTTAAGAAAAAAAATGTCGATACATTATATAGGTATCAGGATATATATCTTCACATAAATATCATGATATTTATCAAGATCTATATTCGGATATTTATCACTGATACCTATATATCCTACTAACCTTGGTTTTTTCATCTAAAGAAATTGCATCAAGAGTATCAAGACTATAAGAGTATCAAGACGTTCTTAAACAAAACACTCATCCTTAGAGCTTATCCGCAGTCACTTGCAAAAAACAAGCTTTTTTAAACAGGGTAACAATAATGGAAAAGTCTACGAATATTTTCAACATAATATCTTGCATACCTAATATCTTGAATCATGAGCGTATTTCTCACAGAATTGACTGAGCCATCATTATATCCGAGATTATATCATCATAAAAAAATCACCTACATTCTTTTCACTAAACAATTTCATAGATGCGCGTAAAGTAGGAAGACGATGATGGAAACCTACTTCCAGTTTTTTGCATTTTTTCCATGTAAAGCCACTACGATGTATCATGCAATGTGATGCATATTATTATGTAAGATGCAGAAATATTTCATCACATGGCGATTCGCAAATATTCAGAAAATATTTGTCATGTTCATGTTCCAATTGAAATTTTTTTTGCAGGAAATAATTAACAAAAAAATCGATAATAGGTTCAATGAAGAGCCTTAAACTAGCCTTAAATTATGGTGCACTCAATATTCTTATATTCCTTCTATTTGAGATTTGGTTCTGCTAGCTTAACGGTTAAGCTAGCAAAACCCATGATTTTTTTAAAAAAACAGTGTGCGAAAAAATTCGCAATAGGCTAGGATCAGAGCCATGAATTAGCCTGAGATTATGGCATAATTAGGTTTGTGATTGAAGTTTTTTTGGTTTGCAATTGGTTTGTCATGTTCATGTTGGATTTGGGAATTTTTCGCAGAAAATAATTTTTCAAAAAATCGATAATAGGTTCAACGAAGAGCCTAAAATTAGCCTCAAATTATGGTGCACTCAATATTCTCATATTCCTTCTATTTGGGATTTGGTTCTGCTAGCTTAACGGTTAAGCTAGCAAAACCCATGATTGTTTTAAAAAACAATGTGCGAAAAAATTGGCAATAGGCTAGGATCAGAGCCTAAAATTAGCCCCAAATTATGGCATGATTAGTTTTGTGATTGAACTTTGTTTGGTTGGCTATTGGTTTGTCATGTTCACATGTTAGCTTAACGGTTAAGCTAGCGAAACCCATGATATTTTTTTTAAATCAGTGTGCGAAAAAATTGCAAAATAGGCTAGGATCAGAGCCTTGAATTAGTCTGAACTTATGGCATAATCAGGTTTGTGATTGAAGTTTTTTTTTGGTTTGCTACTGGTTTGTCCTCGGGTTTGTCATGTTCATGTTGGATTTGAGAAATTTTTCGCAGAAAATGATTTTCAAAAAAATCGATAATAGGTTCAACGAAGAGCCTAAAATTAGCCTAAAATTATGGTGCACTCAATATACTTATATTCCTTCTATTTGAGATTTGGTTCTGCTAGCTTAACGGTTAAGCTAGCAAAACCCATGATTTAAAAAAAAAACAGTGTGCGAAAAAATTGGCTATAGGCTAGGATCAGAGCCTCAAATTAGTCTGAAATTATGGCATAATCAGATTTGTGATTGAAGTTTTTTTTGGTTTGCTACTGGTTTGTCATGTTCATGTTGGATTTGGTGAATTTTTTGCAGAAAATGATTTTCAAAAAAACGATAATAGGTTCAACGAAGAGCCTAAAATTAGCCTTAAATTATGGTGCACTCAATATTCTTATATTCCTTCTATTTGAGATTTGGTTCTGCTAGCTTAACGGTTAAGCTAGCAAAACCCATGATTTTTTAAAAAAAACAGTGTGCGAAAAAATTCGCAATAGGTTAGGATCAGAGCCTGAAATTAGCCTGAAATTATGGCATAATTAGGTTTGTGATTGAAGTTTTTTTGGTTTGCTATTGGTTTGTCATGTTCATGTTGGGTTTGGTAAATTTTTTGCAGAAAATGATTTTTCAAAAAATCGATTATAGGTTCAACGAAGAGCCTAAAATAAGCCTTAAATTATGGTGCACTCAATATTCTTATATTCCTTCTATTTGAGATTTGGTTCTGCTAGCTTAACGGTTAAGCTAGCAAAACCCATGATTTTTTTAAAAAAAACAGTGTGCAAAAAAATTCGCAATAGGTTAGGATCAGAGCCTCAAATTAGCCTGAAATTATGGCATAATTAGGTTTGTGATTGAAGTTTTTCTGGTTTGCTATTGGTTTGTCATGTTCATGTTGGATTTGGTGAATTTTTTGCAGAAAATGATTTTTCAAAAAATCGATAATAGGTTCAACGAATAGCCTAAAATAAGCCTTAAATTATGGTGCACTCAATATTCTTATATTCCTTCTATTTGAGATTTGGTTCTGCTAGCTTAACGGTTAAGCTAGCAAAACCCATGATTTTTTAAAAAAAACAGTGTGCAAAAAAATTCGCAATAGGTTAGGATCAGAGCCTCAAATTAGCCTGAAATTATGGCATAATTAGGTTTGTGATTGAAGTTTTTTTGGTTTGCTATTGGTTTGTCATGTTCATGTTGGGTTTGGTAAATTTTTTGCAGAAAATGATTTTTCAAAAAATCGATTATAGGTTCAACGAAGAGCCTAAAATAAGCCTTAAATTATGGTGCACTCAATATTCTTATATTCCTTCTATTTGAGATTTGGTTCTGCTAGCTTAACGGTTTAGCTAGCAAAACCCATGATTTTTTTAAAAAAACAGTGTGCAAAAAAATTCGCAATAGGTTAGGATCAGAGCCTCAAATTAGCCTGAAATTATGGCATGATTAGGTTTGTGATTGAAGTTTTTTTGGTTTGCTATTGGTTTGTCATGTTCATGTTGGGTTTGGTAAATTTTTTGCAGAAAATGATTTTTCAAAAAATCGATTATAGGTTCAACGAAGAGCCTAAAATAAGCCTTGAATTATGGTGCACTCAATATTCTTATATTCCTTCTATTTGAGATTTGGTTCTGCTAGCTTAACGGTTAAGCTAGCAAAACCCATGATTTTTTTAAAAAAACAGTGTGCAAAAAAATTCGCAATAGGTTAGGATCAGAGCCTCAAATTAGCCTGAAATTATGGCATAATTAGGTTTGTGATTGAAGTTTTTTTTGGTTTGCTATTGGTTTGTCATGTTCATGTTGGGTTTGGTAAATTTTTTGCAGAAAATGATTTTTCAAAAAATCGATTATAGGTTCAACGAAGAGCCTAAAATAAGCCTTAAATTATGGTGCACTCAATATTCTTATATTCCTTCTATTTGAGATTTGGTTCTGCTAGCTTAACGGTTAAGCTAGCAAAACCCATGATTTTTTTAAAAAAACAGTGTGCAAAAAAATTCGCAATAGGTTAGGATCAGAGCCTCAAATTAGCCTGAAATTATGGCATAATTAGGTCTGTGATTGAAGTTTTTTTGGTTTGCTATTGGTTTGTCATGTTCATGTTGGGTTTGGTAAATTTTTTGCAGAAAATGATTTTTCAAAAAATCGATCATAGGTTCAACGAAGAGCCTAAAATAAGCCTTAAATTATGGTGCACTCAATATTCTTATATTCCTTCTATTTGAGATTTGGTTCTGCTAGCTTAACGGTTAAGCTAGCAAAACCCATGATTTTTTTAAAAAAACAGTGTGCAAAAAAATTCGCAATAGGTTAGGATCAGAGCCTCAAATTAGCCTGAAATTATGGCATAATTAGGTTTGTGATTGAAGTTTATCTGGTTTGCTATTGGTTTGTCATGTTCATGTTGGATTTGGTGAATTTTTTGCAGAAAATGATTTTTCAAAAAATCGATTATAGGTTCAACGAAGAGCCTAAAATTAGCCTTAAATTATGGTGTACTCAATATTTTTATATGCCTTCTATTTGAGATTTGGTTCTGCTAGCTTAACGGTGAAGCTAGCAAAACCCATGATTTTTTTAAAAAAACAATGTGCGAAAAAATTGGCAATAGGCTAGGATTGGAGCCTAAAATTAGCCTTAAATTATGGCATAATTAGTTTTGTGATTGAACTTTTATTTACGAAGTGGTTCTGCTAGCTTAACGTTAAGCTAGCAGAACCCACGTTTTTTTACATAAATCGAAGAGCAATAAATTCGGCAATAGGGTAATAAATTAGCCTTAAATTAGCCTAAAATTATGGCCGAAGAAAAATTTGAAAAATTCAAAGTGGTTCTGCTAGCTTAATGGAGGTGTGATAAGTCTTCGTCTTGCACCTGATACCTAAAACATGAAAAATGCATGAATTCCAAAGTTCATATTCTAAATTTATTGTTTCAGAAATAATAATATGTAAAGTTTGCAGTAAACATATTTTGGAGAATTAGTTAGCTGACAATTCCTAATTTTTTCGAATTTTTTTATCTATATTTGAAAGAGAACAGTGTTTTTCCAAAATGTTGATTTGCAGAAAGAGTGAATTTCCTCTCATACTTCATGAGAGCTAGCTCATTTATAGGATATTATGAAAAATTACCGAATTTTATGATTTATTTTCGAAAATATCCAGAAAATATATTGATGGTACTTCGTTTCATTGAAAATTGTATTCACTATATCTGAATACAAATGTAATAAAAACAGATACGTTTGAACGATACATCATAATCAATGCAAAAACGCATTCGATTATTGTTGAGATGGGGTATAAATATTTTGTATATGGTGAGTCAAGTACTTTTCAATGCGATCCTGTGGATTTCAGTATTTTCCGACACTTCGATTTCTTTTCACAAGAAGTGCCTCATTTCATCAAAATATTGTCGAAAACTTATTCATACTATATATTTTTTATATTCAAGTAGGTATACCTACGTAGTACGTATAATATCTACATAGGTCTAATAAACTCGGTGTTGAAATATGGCAATAAAATATTCAATAAATTACTTTCAATTATATATGAAGTCTATTTGATGAAATGAGTCGCAAATTTAAGATAAATATTAAACATTCTAACACAAATTATTTGTGAATGTTTTCTGGAATTCATTTCGGATTCACACAGGATACAACAAGGTTAAAGTAAGTATGCTATTACGAACCCAGCATCCATTTTTCTTTCATAATCATATTTAGCAGAAGCATTTGGATGCCTGTTTCTCAGATGAGATAAAAGGTTGGAAGTATTTCCTTTTGCCGGAATAATTTTTGGACACCTTATACATTGTACCTTTCCTTCATCAATTTTCTTGAAATGATCCCATACCTTACTCCTTGTTGACATCTTAAAAGAAAACATCATTGAAGTTGATACATTTATAAACATTTATGAGAACAATTTGGATGTTATGAAATTTCAAGCATTTAAAGATACGATGGTGACTCTCGTGTTATACAACTATAAGTATTATGAATATTATGATTACGTATCTTATTCTGAGACGCTGTAACAGATTATACCGATATAGATTCGATAAATAATGAAACGAGCTATCAGAAACTGATATACAGAATTGAAATCACGATGAGTCAAATTTGATTCAAAATTTTAGGTTTTTCGTTTCGAGTGTTGAGCAGTTTATTACTCATCAGTACCTAGACGACCGAGCTTTGCTTGAGAAGAGTCATAAAATCTCAATTAGGTAAAACTTGCTGAAACGTGACTATAAAATCTAATTAACTTATTGTGCTGAATGCTCAAATGAATCTCTAAAGCAAATGCACATTAAAACTCGATCGAACCTATTTTTCTCTTCGATCTCACGATGTGTTTTTTCGATGAAATAAGTAAAAATTTGCCATGAATTTCTAGGACAATCTCTATATTCCAAAATAATTTTGAAATGTGGCCTACTGGTGCATCTATAATTTTGTACTGTGAAGTTTTTTTCTAAATCCAATAGCAACATCAGAGATATTGGACTTTGCATTTTTATATGGCCACCCTGTTACAACTTATGGGTAGGTCTAGGTACTAGGTATCAACAAATTCTTACCTTCATTGAATGTCACAAACTCCCAGCTGATCTACTACACCCGTGAATAACGTTTTTCGTCTGAAGACTCTGATCTGCACATCTGAACCATGCAAAGAATAGTGTTGTCTCATGTCTGAACTCTGAATAGAACACAGAAGGGCAGAAGGCATCGAGAGCGGTCCGGTTAATCCCCGACGGCGACGCCTCGATTCTTGGGATTCCCAAGTTGAGAACACAGTGGCAGTTGAATTTTTTTAAAGCGAATTCCGTTGGTCACAAACTGGCGAAATTTGTTATGTACTCAGTGTATTTTTATCTTTCTTTTCGACATGTAATAAAAAAAGTAATGTGTACACTGAGTGCGCACTAGTTCTCGTTCATGTCGAATATTTGAATATTTGAAAAATAATCGAATAATCGAATTATCGAATATTCGAATATTTTAATATTCAAATATTCGAATATTCGATAATTCGATTATTCAAATATTCGAATATTCGAATATTTGAATATTTGAATAATCAAATATTCGAATAATGGAATATTCAAATATTCGAATATTCGAATATTCCATTATTCGAATATTTGAATAATCAAATATTCGAATAATGGAATATTCAAATATTCGAATATTCGAATATTTGAATATTCGAATATTTGATTATTCAAATATTCAAATATTCGAATATTCGAATATTCGAATATTCGAATATTCGATATATCGATATATTCCGACCGAAATATCGTTATTCGATATATCGAATATTCGATAAAATATCGATATATCGAAATAAATTCCCAGCCCTACTTCGCAGTATTCGCTTTCCGACTGTTGTCTCAAGCCAAGCAAAGCAAAAGACATCTAATATCTTATAATAGTGATAAAATATAATTATTGCACTCAAGTCAAACACATTTTCGACTGTTTACTATTTAATCGTACCGGTAGACCTCTTAGGTGATTTAGGCCATGTGAAGTAACATCAGAACTTGCAACCAAACAAACAACACAAACGACTCCATTTTTTTTATTCTCCCCTGGTGTGGCTGGACTTTGAAATGTATTCAACGGCTCCATGGACAAGGCCGAGGTACGTATAAATATACGAAAACCATAATTTCAGATGAAATATCAAATATTATTAGATATCATGATGGGTATATTCATAATGATACTTTTTGTTCTAGGATGGAGTGTGAAAATTTCATCATGACTTAGAAGCTGCACAAGAATAGTGCTTTCAATTGCGATGTAACCGAAGAAAAATATTGAAGCACTCAACATGTGAATAACGATGTTAAATTACTTGATATATTGATATATATGTACATACCTAATACGTCGTGATTATGTGTGAAATATCTGATGATACTTTTTCAACTGCTTTTTACATATATCATTATATAAGCAATATAATCCATATTTTTATGTCTATTATCTTTTATTTCACCAGCAATATGAATATATTCCAGCGATATTGGTAGGTATTTTTCATTCTGAAACATTCAATGGGAATGTTTCATGAAACATTCCCGAAAGTTCTACAATGAATGTTCCCAGGATGTTTCTATATATATGTATTTGAAACATTATTTATGAAACATCTCTGGTGTCGAAAATTTATCGTTTCAAAAATATTCATGGAATGTACCAAGAAACATTCCTAAAGATCTAATCATATTGGGAATGTTTCCAGAATGTTTCAAGCATTTGTATTCGAAACATCATTCATGAAACAGTTTTGAGGGCAAATATCTTTGGTTTCACGAATATTTCTGAAATATTTCATGTAATATAACGAAAGAAATATTTAGGAAATATTGCATGGAACATTCCTACAGGATATGATCATGGTAAAAATGTTTCCAAAATGTTTCAATTTGCGTATTCGACACATTATTTAGGAACATTACCATGAAACATTCCTGAGGGCGGACATCTCTAGTTTCTGGAATGTTTCTGGAACATGTAGGCAACTTTGAATGCAATGTTTCATGCATCAATACTACGTCTCTGAAACATTTCAGAAACAAAAAAATGTTTACTGGGGGGTGATCAAGATTCTGAATTCTGCACCACCCTGTATTTGTTTCAATTAAATGTCAGTAGATAGTTGATCAAAAGTTGAGATAGGAACATGTGAGCCGTTTTGACCAATTATGAATGGTTTAGACACAAAAAATTCTTGAACTTGGAAAATCTCGATTTCTCACACCCTATATCTCAGTAATTATAACTGCTAGACCCCAAGTATGATGGATTGTTGAAATCAGCTCACCAGGGAGAATCTCAAAATGAAATAATATATAGGGTGTTCGATAGAAAAAAGTTTAACTTCAGTGATTTATGGTTTTTGGGGACACCCTGTATGTTTCGAAATAATTTTAAATGGTAGCCTATGTTGAAGAAGATAAGTGGTTAGCCTTCTAGAGACCGAGGCGTTACTGGTGGCCCACCCTGTATACAAGGTGTTTTTGAAATAAGTGCACATACCTATTTAGTACATTAATATGATACAGTCTAAGGAATATTCCCATGATATCAGATTTCTTTTATTTATTCTAATTTCATCCCAAAATTTGAACAAAATACGAGAAAAAAATCAAGTAGGTATGCCACTTTGAAACAATTCAAATGATTGAACACCGCTTGATTGTGCCTACCGCATGGAAATTTTGAACAGAGGTGACGTCAGATTTGCAACAGTGTAGAACTGGGTAAAAAAATGGGTATAACCTCAAATTTTACTTTGATACCAATTTTTTTTTTTCGTTAGTGACATTCGATAGTATACGTCGAGCTTTCTCAGTGTTTGAAATATTTGCACTTATTTCAATGCCACACTTCTGATTCACATTTTCGGCTGCGGTTTTTCTGATGGGTATATATTATGCTGGAAAAAAATGAGTAACGACCATCAACTCATTCTTTTAGAAATTTACCTACCTAGGTATCTAACTATTTTCATTTCATTTTTCAATTCTGAATCGTATTCTAAGTAAATTCCTATCTTTTATGCACCTGCCTACCATGCCTCGTTTCCGAGATACCTACAGGGAGTCCAGCTCGGAGTTTAGTCTTTTTGAATAAGCGAAATTTTCTTCATTAGATTAGCGTTTCACGGTTTGTTACAAAATTATTAGACATCCACCTACTATCCAATTGGATTTGATCCAGAATTTCCAGGGGCGTACCGAACAAGCAAATTGTTTTTGGTCATTTTTGATCGCTGAATAAAATACATTATTTTTTTGCCACCAAAATGATTGATATTTATATATGATTAATGGAATTTAAGTGATAAGTGGAGTATCCACCATTCTGATTCAGTAGAGCACGTCAGCTGACTCATTTTTAGTTTTTTAGGAGTTAAATTTCAACTCTAGCCGTTACCCCCGAAGTGTGGGGGATAACGCTCTATCTCCGAGACACTGGAATTGTCGAAAAGCAATATCCATTTAAATCATTTCATTTTGTCAAGAGAAATGTGACCTTGAACAATTAATTTTGGAACAAAATTGGCCGACTTTTGAGTCGAGTGTAGAAAAATATCAAAATGAGTTGACATTTCTCAGTATTGAAAATATCTACTGTATGAAATAAGTTGGAGGGAAATTGGGTGAATTCCTATCTAAATCTCCACTCCATTTATTTTCTTATCAATCAATTTTTCAGTCTAGAGACGAGAAGCCTCATAGTCACGCCTATATTAGTATAGATTGAAAATTAATTATTAAATGGTGATATGATTGGTTGATTTGCTAATTCATCTGTGTCTTGAATAAAGACTCTTGACCTCGCTCTTGACGATGGATAATGATTATGTAGTATAGTTTTGTGGATGTTGAAACTTTCGAAAAATGTTCATCATAATCAACATAATGATGGACTTCGGATGGACTATCCATTTCTTTACTACATTATTCTAACTCGTTTCCTATAATTATTTTGATACCTACTCATAGTCTAATTCTTAATTTTTCTCGCAATCCTCCAAATTCCGCAAATCTATCAAATCATATAGATTCAAATTCCACTTCGTAAGCATATGTCCGCAAGTTATTCATTTCTGAGATACAAAGTGTCGAAGCTTGATTCTTTTTCCTGTTTTTTGTGAGTAAATTCAGAAATGAACGTGATATTAGAGTCGATATTGATATCTCACCCGAATATCACGATTATTTTGGAATTCATCCATTCACAAAAAAAAACGAAATAACAATCAAAATTCGACACTCTGTATCTCAGAATGAATAACTTGCGGACATATTATGTTTATACAAACTTTTCTTCTTATTTAAAAGCCAGCAACATGCTCCTGAATTTTTTACACATACTTAAGAAGCACCCTGTATATGATCAAATAATTTAGTTGGTTTCGCAAAAAATCAGGGAAACAACGAGGGAAACAATTAGGAACCAGAGGGCCTCCACTCCTTTGTTGCCCCAGGGCCTCCAGACCTCCAAATGCGGCTCTGGAGCTATCATTGCTTCTACGTGCTTCTACCTATTCATCACCTATCGTATGTTACCAACCTATACTGTCTGTAGGTTAACCTAACCTAACATATCCTAACCTATTTCTCACTTCCTTGTTGGACTGTAGGTATTTCCTCTGATTTCTAAATTATCTCTCCTGATTCCGAGCCTGATTCCTTCAAATCGAATCCTGTTTGTTGTCATTTCCCCTGGTTTCGGGTTTTGTTTTGAGTCATCCCAGTTGGATCTTCCTTATCTTTGTTGTTGTCTGTAATCGGTCGTTCACTTTTTCACATCATCACATCATGCAATAACAAATCCGTAAATTCCGTAATGCATCTGTTTCCGTATTTCGCGCAATGATTTTCCCTTTTCTTTTTCACGATGCCAAACCCGGGTGGGTCAGCTTCAGGCGATTTCTTGATTCTTTTCGGTTTTTTCGGAGGTCATCGACCTAGCGGGTTCAACGTCTTGGGTAAAGCAGTGGTCGCGCCTCTGTGGAATGCCAGCTGATGAATTCAGAGATTCGATTTCCTATAGTGTGGCTGTAATCGATCATTAGATTGACGAAAACAAAGAAATAAAGCCTTCTTAGTAGTTAGGTAGATAACATGTTGAAAAACGAGTCTTCATTTTAATATTCTACAAATAAGGAAACACATCTTTAATATACAGGGTGTTTCTTGAGTACGTGTGAAAAATTCAGGAGCATGTTGCTGACGTCAAAATAGAAAGAAAAGTTCGTATAAATATATGTCCGAAAGTACTTCGTTTCTGAGATACAGAGTGTCAAAGTTGGATTCTTATTTTTGTTTTTTGTTAATAAATTTCAAAATAATTGTGATATTCGAATGAAGTTTGGTATCTAGGGATATTTTTCAATGACACTATCAAATTTTATGTTGGTTTGTCTCTTTCGTGGGGGTGGCGCCACCTACATGTCTTTTGAGTCTTTTGAAAAGTCATATCAGGGCAACTTGACTACTTCAAAATTGAATATCAAATTTTTCAAAAGGTTACGACACATTATCTTGATCATCAAATAATCTCTATCGCAAGCTCTTGTCAAAAATTCTTTCACGTTCCACGTGTGTTCTTACCAATTATTTCTTCGCCTTGTATCGTCTAGTGAGCTTACTATACTTATTTCCCAATGTCTTATGTTTTCTTAGACCTTATTAGAGACCTTCAGCATCAACCACATGGATGAAATGGCATCTTCAATCTTCAAATTTAAGAAATACCTCGAGAAATATGATAGCAGGGCTTCCCCATTCATTGTCATTATCCTCCTCTTTCCTTTCCATTCATTAAATTCCGAAATAGATATATATTTGCGTAACGCCGAAGGAAACGGGTCATTTTGTGTAACGTTATGATAACAAAACACAGATTCTCACAAAATGCGTTTCCTATCGTGTTGCGTTCAATATATTTTTCCAAATTTTCATGAAAAACTGCCCTATAACAAAAATAACCACTAGTTTTACATGAGTTCTACCGATTATGTACACAATTATATTAGGGGAAACATTATTTTACATATTCCACTGTTTTAAGAAAGAAATGAAAAAGTACTGAAGCTCTGAAAGAATGAAGGAAAGCATTTTTTCGGCAACCGTCAGGGAAGTGCTCACTTCCCCGACGCTTTCTCTTTTAGAAAGTAGCATTTTTCCGGCCTGGTCCGGGAAGTACGTACTTTTCGGACTATAGGCCGGGAAGTATCACATCGTTGTATTCAGTCACTATGAATCTAGATATGGTTTTGATAAATGCATATGATGATTACCATAGCAGCGAAATTAGTTGGCATTTTGATTTTTGAAAGTTTGGTTGCAATCATCTCAATAAACTATCGAAAGCAGCTGCGATAGTGAGTTTGAAAATGTCCATGCGAAATTTCCAATGTAAATTAGCTATTCGTTCATCACAGACGTTTTTCTGCAGTTCGATTGCATGCAATATAAGTTGCGGATTAAAAGTGAAAATCGCCTTCATACATTTGAGCCTTTTTACTGCAGTTTTCCAAGACTGTTTTGGACATTCTCATCTGTGTACCCAGCTATTATTTTGTACTGTGGATCGTTCCAAAATGAATATAGAAAACAAAAAACCTGTTCTACTTAACAGTCACTGCTGTTCTTGCCACTTATATTAAAAGACGTATTGAAAAT
Source organism: Phaedon cochleariae (assembly GCA_918026855.4). Classification (NCBI taxonomy): domain Eukaryota; kingdom Metazoa; phylum Arthropoda; class Insecta; order Coleoptera; family Chrysomelidae; genus Phaedon; species Phaedon cochleariae. The sequence goes on along the minus strand of OU896710.1, from coordinate 5,337,864 downwards.
CGAAGGAATAGAACTTGTTAGAAAAACCATGGTTAAACAAAAAATGGGAAACTTGAGGATCATGAATGAATTCATAGATTGTAATGACTTGAAAGCCAATAAGATACTGCCAACATTATAATAATTATGTTGGTAAAATCATGAAATAACCAGAATGTGAATGACCTCGAAAATTAGAATCTTTTCTAATTTTCGTCAAGCCTAAAAGTTGCATCAAAACAATCCGACAGGCATGCGCAGTTGATATTTAAAAAAGTCGAATCGCAATGGGCGTGTACACCTTAGTAGAACTTTTAACTCAAACCATGTTTATAATGATCCTTTTATACATAAATAATGATTGACGATATAATTCGAACGAAAAATTAACTGGAATGTTTTATTTTTGGACATAAATAATAGTACCTTCTGAAAACGGACCCTCTTATGACGTAGAAACCTCAACTGATATATTAATTCTTTCAACTGTGATCTCGCGCTAATTCACTCTGTCAGAAATCATGTGTATCATTTATCTCTGTCTGGAATAGTCTTGTTTCAGTATTAGGGTTTTGACGTCACATCATCGCCTCGTTTTCAGAGGTCCGAAAAATCGGGGATTTCAATAATTTTTTATAAAACGTCGGGAGCTCACAGCAAGAAACGGTTTGCGGTGGTGAGCTAGTTTGGGCGAGTTCTATCGAATTATGAAATAAAAATTTTTTGTGATATAAGCCCATTGCATGCAATTTCTGGAAAAAGTCTGTAATGTACGAATAGCCAGTTAGTAGGTATAGGAGGTATTCTGTTCAAATTTCAGTATTTGATACAAATGAGAAATAATAAAAGATATAAAAATAATAATATAATGAAATATAATATGGAAATGTGTCTCATTGATTTGTTATTCTACATGGTTGCCGAAAAAATAGTGTATACGCAATACGCAACACGTCCAAAAACAGTTTTTTTGGACTCGCAGACTTCCAGGACTCGCCTACGGCTCGGCCTAGTATTTCGTGTACTCGTCCAGAAAAAAAAAGTATTTTCCGGACTTGTTACATAAATTACTATTGAATATAGGAAACACTGAAAAACAAAATATATTAAATATAATTTGGACCCCGCACCGCAATAGGGGGGAAATTGGCTTTCGGTGAATTTTCTCGAATTTTGGATATATCGTAGAACTCGTGGAGCTGATCAGATGTCCTAATTATCAACTCTCTAAATTCAATAGTTTGTATTATACAGGGTGCTGAAGTTGACTTTTTCAAAATTTCGAATGGCCATTGTGAAGTTTCCTTTTCGATTACGAAAATCAAATCGACTACGTTTTGTTTGTCCATGTGGCCGGTGAAAATCCACTATAGAGTTCAATGATATCTGCACGTACTCACGATATACAGAGTTGGTCCAAAAATAGCAAATGTTCCAATTATTTTTTCCGAAATATTGAGCGGTTGAAATCAATTCATTTTTCGACATTCCGTAGTATACTAATATCAAGATCGATTCATGATGATTGCATTTTTTGAATCAGACTACATATTGTACACAAGATGTTCAAGTTTCCATGAAACCGCACCCGTCCTGATATTCATATCCATCGAATGATTGGAATCCCGTAAAACTTGGTGAGGAAGTTGATAATTCGTGATGACAATATTTTATGCAAATACCTGAATTATACAGGGTGGTTGAGAAAGTAGTATTGGAGTTTTCTTGGAGTTGACGTACTCCAGAGCAATTGAGAAACAAGACAGAAATGCTGAGTACGTCAACTCCAAGAAAACTCCACTACTACTTTCTCAACCACCCTGTATAATTCAGGTAGCGCATAACATATTGTCATCACGAATTATCAACTTCCTCACCAAGTTTTACGGGATTCCAATCATTCGATGGAAATGGATATCAGGACGGGTGCGGTTTCATGGAAACTTGAACATCTTGTGTATGATATATAGTCTGATACAAGAAATGTAATTATCATGAATCGATGTTGATATTAGTATGCTGCGAAATGTTCAAAAATGAATTGATTTCAACCGCTCAGTTTTTCGAAAATATGGGAATATTTGCTATTTTTGGACCAACTCTGTATATCGTGAGTACGTGCAGATATCATTGAACTCTATAGTGGATTTTCACCGGCCACATGGACAAACAAAACGTAGTCGATTTGATTTTCGTATTCGAAAAAGAAACTTCACAAAGGCCATTCGAAATTTCGAAAAATTCAACTTCAGCACCCTGTATAATACAAACTATTGAATTTAGAGCGTTGATAATTGGGACATCTGATCAGCATCACGAGTTCTACGATATTGCCAAAATTCGAGAAAATTCACCGAAAGCCAATTTCCCCCCTATTGCGGTGCGGGGTCCTTTTTGAGTTCTTTCAATAATCGGCGTCGCCTTGCTGGATTTTTCACATCATAATATACCGAGTTGACTCATTGAAATCGCAAATAAAAAGCCAACCTATCTGGTTATTGACGAGGGCCGAAGGGGTTAGCGACCTTTGAACACGGCCCACGGCAAGTGATGATCAATAATCTATTTTGGTAGGTGTTTTCATTCGAGCGAGGCTTGATGAAGTCGAAAAATGGAAAATACCCAGAACCAAGAAATTAATACATTTTTCTACTGATTCATCTAAATCCCCGCGAGTGATTTGACAAACAAATTTGAGAATCTAACCTAATAACGTGAAATATGATTAATGAGTACACGTATTTTTCACAAAAAATTAGGAACCCTTATTCCTTATTCGCAATGATATATTATACGTTTCATGCTGTTTTCGCTATGTAATTTTCGGTATAAAGTGTGCTATCTTCTCAGTAATCAACCGCAAAGTGTCGTGTAGGCTGGTATGCAGGGTGTATCTAAATAACACCAAAAAATTTCAAGGGGTGATTCCCTCGGTGATTCCTTGTGATATTTTAGGGAATACAGTTCATATAAACATGTGTCATAACTTGCTTCGTTTTCGAGATACAGGGTATTGATATTTGCATGAAAAAACGTTTTTCTGTTCATTTCTCAATTGCCTTTTCATCAATTCCAATAAAACGTTGTGGATTTGTTAATAGTAATATGAAGCTTCTTCTGGTGCAATTAGATTTGAAATAATATTTCCAGTGGCGTCACAGTGGGTAAATTTATCGATATTCATGGTGAATGTCATTGTTCGCCACCGGTTTTTCTGAGTTTCATATTTTTATTAGATTGAACTATTGGAATAACAACTTTTTTATCCCATGTGGGATTTTTGTATCTAGCTTAGTTTTTGAGGAAACAATAAAAATTCGATTTGACTCCCAATTTTAATGTAGGTGTTTTCAAGACTTCCATTGAGATTACTCAATAACCCCAATCACAATCATCTTGAAATTTTAGGGCTTCCTCAGTCTCCAACCATACTGAATTTTTGCACCATGAAAACTTATACAGGGGGGTTATAAATAGAAACAATTAATACTTTCAACTTCAACATCCTGTATCTCAAAAACGGAGCAAGTTAGGATACATGTTTATAAAAACTTTATTTGCATAACACAAGGAATCACCCTCGGAATCACCCCTTGAATTTTTTCGGTGTTATTTAGAAAAGTACACCCTGTATACATATAATATACACGAGAGGTCATCCACCTGGTCCAATACGAATACAATATGACCAATCTCGAACAAATATGACCAATTCTAGTCCAATTCGACCAATCTCAGATGAATTTGGCCAATTAGAGTCGAATAAATCTAATCTGACCACATCTCATTTTATCCATGAGGTAAAATTAAAAAAAACAAGTGTAATTCTAATTTTCTTCGACAAAATTACATTTGACATAAAGATTGAACTGTATCGACCTATCGAACTTGAATATGTAAAAAATATACAGGGTGTTCCATTTGAAAATACAAAGTTGATGGCATTTCCAGAAAATCCGAAAATCCACATAAGCTGCCAAATCACGATTTATTTCACGCAAAAAGCGTTTGTTCCAAAATTTGTATTTCTCCATATTCAAAAACGTCAAAATTCCAAATCTCTCTGAGCAATATTGATTCTCATCAAGGTGAGTTGGCTCGAATAATGATATTTTGAATTCAAAAACCATCCACCCTTCTATGAACGCCTATGAACAATCACCCTGTATACAGTTTATTATCAGAGTATCGAACATTTTTTCCATCGATCAATTATGTATGTCCGATCATATCCGATGATCTTAAAATCGATTTCGACACATGTCACGTGATAACTAGTATGGCAGTAAATTGGAACATAAGTACATACGTTAAAATAATCAAGTGATCTATTCCTGAGACAGTTTTAAGGAACAAACTAATTATAAACTTGTGTCCAAAAATGCTTTATTACGAAGATACATGTTGTTGAAATACAGAAAACTAATCATGTTTCGATAAACATTTAATGGGAAAAAAATTGTTTATTATGACGAGACTCACCACATACACATACCTCGCACATACTTATAGTTTTTATAATGTTCTTAGCAACTTCACTTAGCTTCCTAGGAGCTAAGTTAAGTAACATGCATCGATATAGGAAATTGCAAATATCTCGAAAACGATCACCTCCACGGTTGTTTAGGAAGTGTACCTTTTTTACTTGGAAAAGGTGTAGAAATAAGTTTTTTCATGAAAATCACCAAACCTTTACTGTCAATAATGAAAGCGTACGTAGCGGTAGATGGAAATTAATACGATATTATGATTTGCCACATCAAAAAAACCTCCGGTACCAGATTTTGTGCATATGACTAATTTTTTGCGAAATTTATTTCAAAAAGCGAACAAAAAATTCTATTTTAACACCCTGTATCTCCGAAACGCAGCATTTCCGGACACAAGGTTATATAGACTTTTTTTCTTCAAATTGTCTGAGGAATAATACGTCACTCCAATATTTCAACGTACTTATGTCACACCCTGTATAGAGAGGCAGAAAGTGGAGATGACGAGAAAGATTTGAAGAAATTTGATTCGACTTAGAATTCAATATAGAATTTCAAGAAATTATTCGAGAATATTGAAAATACCTAGCTCTTCCAATATTGATACAATGATCTATTTTCTTGTCAGCTGTGCCTTGTTAAAAAAATCAGTTCTTGATCACCAAAGTAGCATTTCGTGCACTAGATACAAAATTAACAATTTTCGATATCTTGCCATCTAACCACACTCTTTGCCTCTTCATATTCATTTTTTCAATTTAACGTTATACCAGTGACTACGTGACATGATTCACAATCGATTTTTAGATTATCAGAAAAACTTCTTTCCCATAATGTTACGGATTTTAGGATGACACTGCATATTTAATCTTGTTCATTAGGAAATAAAAGAATGAATCACAATCACGTCGAGAGAACTGTTTACTGAAACGAGTTTTTCCATCTCGATGCGAATTCGATAAAATTATCACTAATTAATGAGATTAGTATCTGCCCGTTTCTTGAACCGATGTAACGCCGCTGAGGCTCGAGAGAGGTGAACGACCGCGGGCTCGCGTAACTCTGGCATGTTTGCTTTCGTGATTTCAGCAATGACCCGGGCCTTTTTCTTATCGAAGGCGACGTTGCCGGCTCGCCGACGTTTCCGTAGATCTGGGAAACAGGGAAGTTTCCTTCAAATGAATTTTCATAAAATAAATTCGGAACTCTCCGGTTTTATATCCATGCTGTACAGAATGGCGACCGATGAAGTCCAAGTCGTTTTCATTTTCAAATTGAAGCAATTTCTAATTTTCTAGTCTATCTAGTCTGAAAATAGCTGATGGTGAAGAATATAGCTAGCGAATAGCTAACGAATTGCTAACGAATGAAAAAATAGAAGAAGTAAAACTGGTAAACAAAAACATACATAACCACAAATGCACTCCTAGCAGGAATGCAGAGAGTAGTTGGCTTCATTCTGACAGGTTATGGTTTTGTTATTTAGGCATTGAAATATCTCGAATAGACCTCGATCATAAACGAAATTATCATTGAATCAATGAATCACTATCGGCTACATTCAATGATACTATCCTTCCTAATTTACTGTCATCGGACAGAACAGAATGAAGCCGACACCCATGGCTCCTTACTCTTGTTGTGACGGTCAGTATTTTGAGTGGTGTGGACGGACTCGAAGTAATAGGCGCTGTTGCAAGATATAATCTGCAAATTCTTAGAAAATAGAACCGTTTTATTTAGGAACGAATTCATTAGCAAAAAAATGACTGAAAAGTTATGAATAACATATTTAATAGGTATAACGACAGTGAAATATCAAAGATACTATCGCAAAATATCATAATTTATCTTAATTAGTAATCAACTTCATTCAGCCAATGAGAGATTTATGAGAATTATTCGTAATACTCGACAAAGTAGGAATAATGAACCTATTATTCTTCGTGTCGCCGTTCCATATGATTCACCCTGTAGTAACATCAGTTCTACCTAATTTGGCACAACATAAAAACGTACGGAATTTTTTGCTAGCTGATAACGATACTTGCCCGAATACCTCACTTCATCTGTTGTGCCTAAATTGAGCGCATCGCGTACGTTGAAATTAAAATAAAATGCCGAGAGAGATTATGACAACGGTTAGTTCTTCGGAATTTGATTCCGACTGTGAAAGTGAAAGTGATAGAAACCGGAAAAAGAAGAGAAATAAGAGGAAGAGGGAAATGCAATTTGAAAAACTCAGGAAGAAAATAGCTCGTCTAGAAAGGCAGTTTGACCTATCCCAGTCATCCGATCAAGGTAAAACCCGTAGTATAAACGTTTATACAGTGAGGTACATACCTACATACTTATATTTTCAATTCCCTGTTTGGAAATATACGGCAGTCCTGTGACTTGCCTAGAGGCAAATCTGTTTTTGCATCTTGTCAGAATCAGCATCATATTCGATCGGGTAGTCACGTGACTTACCATATATACGATCGGGCGGACGTGTGTCCTGCCACTTATACTTTTTCTTTTTCACTACAGATACATCTGAATCCGAAACAGGACCTATTCTTGAGACAACTCAGGCTCAGGTACATGTGGACACACCTCCTGTTACAGCTGTTACAGCAATACTAGGCGCTGATCCCACTGTACCTAAAGCTAATTCTATTATATTGCATGAAGAGCTTGTCGTGCGATGGACAGTTTACCTAGAAAAAGGGATAGACAAAGAAGTTAAAATAGAATTACTAGTAAAATATCCAATTTCTGAAAATTGTCCAGGTCTGAACCCTCCAAAGTTGAACCTGGAGCTTCCAAGTTGCCTACCTGAACCAGTTTTAAGACAAGATAAATTTTTCGCTCGGTGTCAAGAAGAATTAGCTTCTAGTTTAACTGCAATAGGATCTCTGATGAGTCAGTTTCTGGAGGATCCAGAAGCGAACAAAGAACCCCTTGGCGTGATGGCAGATTCAGCTCAAATATTAACAAATCTTCATAACACTCTGTCTGCTCATAGACGTTACGTCATTATGCCTCACGTTAAAGCTGACATCAAAAAAGTTTTTGAAGAAGCGGGAATCGGGGAATTTTTATTTGGTCCTGATCTCCACGAAAAAGTGAAAACCAACATTGCTGTCAGGAAAGCGGGATCAGAAATGAAGACTCCAAATAAAACTTGGCAGCCTAGGCCGGGACCTTCGACTTCAACTCCAAGGACCACCGTCCAGACACTTCCTGGGTCTTTAAACTACCAGCGCCCCAAATTCAGGACAAAACTGAAAAAAGGGAGGGGAGAAGTGGAAAGGTCACACCGCTACAACAGGTACCAGAAGGACCCCCAGAGGACTCGATATCAAACTCGTCGTTGATTCAGGTACGAAACGTATATGCAGGTGCTTTAAAATTGTTTTATACACATTGGGAAGGAGTTACTCAAGATAAATCTGTATTAGGTTGGGTTCAGGGAATGAAAATACCTTTCGAACGAACACCATTACAGTTTCGAGCACCTAAGATACACATTTCAGAAAAGGAATTGAATTATATGAGACAAGCTGTTTCTAATTTATTGCATGATGGAGCGATTTCTTCATGTCAGCACAAAAATGGTGAATTTTTATCATCATATTTCCTTGTTAAAAAACCAAATGGTAATTTTCGTTTTATTTTGAATCTAAAGAATTTGAATAAATTCATAACACCACCGCATTTCAAACTTGAAGATACAAGAATGGTCCAGAAGTTAATTACACAAAATTGTTTCTTTACTAATTTAGATTTAAAAGATGCTTATTTTTCAGTTCCAGTGAATGAAAAATATAGGAAATATTTTAGATTTGAATTTGAGAATAATCTTTTCGAATTCAACTGCTTGCCATTTGGTCTTAATATAGCTCCCTATATCTTCACGAAATTATTAAAACCTGTTTTGAAATCATTGAGGCTCAAGGATATATTATGTATAGCTTATTTGGATGATCTTTTGATCATAAGTAACACAAAATCTCAATGCGAAATCAATACAAAAACAACTATAGTTCTTTTAACATCCTTAGGATTCCGAATTAATTATAAGAAAAGTACCTTGATTCCATCTCGTGAAATAATATATTTAGGTTTCCATTTTAGGAGTGATTCAATGATAATTTCATTGCCTGTTGACAGAAAATTGAAAATTTTTGATAAATTGAAAGAAATGTATAGTAAAAGTGTATGTAAGATACGAGAGTTTGCAAGTTTACTAGGACTGCTGGTTGCAGCTTGTCCAGCAGTTCAATACGGCTGGCTCTACACCAAAAAGTTTGAAAGAGCAAAAAGTTTAGCTCTACACCTCAACAATAAAAATTATAACAAATCAATAGCTGTTGATATCTCTCTGAAAGAAGACTTCGAATGGTGGTTGAGAAATATTATGGAATCCTACCAATATATTAAACAGAAATCCTTCGAGTTGGAAATTTTTTCTGACGCTTCTAGAACAGGCTGGGGAGCGTTTGCTGGTGACGTAAATACACATGGGTTCTGGAGTGATACAGAGAAAATACATCATATCAATTATCTAGAGCTTTTAGCAGCCTTTTATGCCCTAAAAACATTCACAAAAAACAATCTAAATACTTCTATATTATTAAGGCTAGATAATATCACAGCTATATCGTGCATCAACAAGATGGGTAGTGTTCAATTCGAAAACTTGAATTGCATAACAAGGAAAATTTGGAATTGGTGCGAAGAGCGAAAATTAAATATATTTGCTTCATATATAAGCTCCTCTGATAATATTGAGGCAGACCTTGGGTCGAGATCTCAGTCAGTGTCAACCGAATATGAATTATCAGATAAAGTTTTCAAGTTAATTTGTAAGGAATTTGGAAATCCAGATATTGATTTGTTCGCAACTAACTTGAATACTAAATGTAAAAATTATGTTTCATGGTATCCAGACCCTAATTCCCTATATGTAGATGCTTTCACGATACCTTGGAAATGCTTTTATTTTTATGCATTCCCTCCATTTGCCATTATAGCTAAAGTATTAGAAAAAATTTTGAATGATAATGCAACCGGTATAGTAATAGTGCCGCTTTGGCCAACGCAGCCCTGGTACCCTCTATTCCATAATATGGCAACAAAAACTATGTATTTTAATCCTAGTCCTGAATTGCTTGTATCCCCTTTCAGAAAGAGTCATCCGCTCCACAAGGATCTTACCCTGGTTGCAGGAATTTTGTCGGGGCAGCACTCAGAAAGAAACATATCCCAGATTCCGCAATTCCAATATTATTAGCCTCATTGAGCGAAAATACGTTGAAACAGTATAATGCATGTTTCAACAAATGGTGGTTGTTCTGTCAACAACATGAATTAGATCCATTTGTTCACGATTTTAATAATATCATCGACTTTTTGAGATCACTTATTGATTTACGAGTTTCTTATTCAACGTTAAATAGTCATCGATCAGCTTTAGTATTGGTTTTTCAGTTTTCTGAGCTCGAAGAGAAAACTATTCGAAGGTTCATGAAAGGGGCATTCAAAATGAATCCTTCTCAGCCAAAATATTCTTCTACATGGGATCCAAATCCAGTACTGGTTTATTTAGAAAAGTTGTTTCCTTTGGAAAAAGTGTCATTGGAAGACTTGACTTTAAAATTAGTCACGTTGATGGCCCTAACTACGGGTCACAGAGTGCAAACTCTATCAAATATTCGTTTAGATAATATAAAAATAACATATTCCAACAAAGAAATCAAGATTTCAGATAGAATTAAGACTTCTGGTCCCAAGAACCTACAACCATGCTTGGTTTTTCCCTTTTTCAAAGAAAAACCGAACCTTTGTATTGGATCAGTTATTATTCATTATATTAAAATTACCGAGCCCCTCAGGTCCCCTGAAGAAGAATATCTTGTCCTGACCCATAAAAAACCTCATCACAAGGCTTCTCCCCAATCAATAAGTCGATGGATCAAATTAACATTGAAAAGAAGCGGAATTGATACCAATATTTTTTCTGCACATAGCACTCGGCATGCCTCAACTTCAGCCGCACTAAGAAATGGTGTTAATATTGACTCCATTAAAAATACTGCCGGCTGGACACAAGGTTCTGCTATCTTCAATAAATTCTATAATAGACCCTTAAGGGCAGATCCTGAAATCTTCGCAAGAACTATTTTGCGACAGACCTAAGTATAGGACATGTTATGTATTTCTTAATACTAGGTAATATTTTGTTAATAAACATACCTACCTATCGAGGATAAATTTATTAAAAATGTTATCTCTCGGATACACTTATTTCCTTTATGTTAATTTAGTTAATTAATAATCATAATCATGATTTACATGTTATTACGTTTTCTCATATTATTTATACTCATTGTGAGACTTAACAATCCATGAATATATTGTTTTGGGATAGATCGCATTTTTCTGCTTTGAACATCTACAGGGTGAATCATATGGAACGGCGACACGAAGAATAATTTAAAGATTAATCGACTTACCTGAAGGACGATCAATCTTAATTATTCGAGTGGAGCCGTTCCATATGATTCCAAACCCACTTCCGCCCAATATACCTACCCTATAATGCGATCTATGATGGCTATTTATGCCCAACGATGAAGTGAGGTATTCGGGCAAGTATCGTTATCAGCTAGCAAAAAATTCCGTACGTTTTTATGTTGTGCCAAATTAGGTAGAACTGATGTTACTACAGGGTGAATCATATGGAACGGCTCCACTCGAATAATTAAGATTGATCGTCCTTCAGGTAAGTCGATTAATCTTTAAATTATATCCCATTGCTGTTATGATATAGTTATTATGCATTCAAAGAACAATTTCCGGAAATCTAGACATATTTATGATGTCGGCAACGTCGTACTGGCACAGGGTATCGTATTTTAACTCTGTGTGAATGTGGATTTTCAGAAAGTCATAGGAATGGTGGGGAGCCAAGTTCCTCTTCAATTTATTTTTTTCTGAAGTGAAATTTGATCTTACGAGCTAGGGTAGGTAGAACATTGCAAAATAAGTTGGGTTTGCTCAGTGAAAAAATGTCGTAACGGCATCCGTTTTCATGATACAAGGTGTTGAAAAAATTATTTTTTTACACATTTTCACGATTATTCCGACCCCAAGTGTTACAAGTCAAAGAAATCAGCTCTCCAGGAAGAATCTGAAAATGGAATTATATACAGGGTGTCCCATTTGAAAAATTTCAAAGTTGTTGCTACTTTTCAATGTAAGCGGCATAGTTGTAACGCTGAGAATATTTTAGGTCGATTGAACATAACACGTCTAATGTGCCATCCACCGTGAAACAGCCTGTATAAGATAAGATAAATACGGTAATTCAAATAGAAACCATGTATCAATCATTCAATCATCATCGAAATTAATATCCATATACCACGTCCAATGCTTTCCAAAACAGGTTGCTTTCCAGATGATCTCTCAAATCTACAGATAATTTCGTTCTTGCTTCGCGTTTTTCTTACAGGTGCTAGAATCCCCCATAATGGAATACGACGTGAAAATGTAAACATAACAAAAACCATAAACCTTCAAGTGTACTTAACATCACAATCAAATCTCAAACGCAACCGAATCGAAAAAACTAAACAAAAAGTGCCGCAACGCAACATTGATTCACCGAAAGTGCCGCAACGCAACAGCGATACGCTAAAAGTGACACCCGCATACTTCCCAAAGCTCCCTCTGCGCCACGCCCACAACACTAGCCACGCCCCCACCGCTAGCCACGCCTTCGGCAATGTGCCGCCCTCCAATCGCCGCTCAAACCAGTGATCTGACCCGACCGCTGACATGGACTCGTTCCGCGACCTGTTCGCCGGCGGCGGGAGTGGCGAGGGGTGGGGCGTCGCAGGGGGCGGGGCCGCCGTGAGGGGCGGGGCCGAGAGCGTGTCGTCTGTTGATTCGACGACACCGCCTCCGGCCCTGCCGACCGGCCTATTGCAGCCCGAGGAGGAGCGCGACAGGGAGGAGAGGAAGAACGCGAGCTCGATCAGAGGTAAAAGTAAGGAGTGGTCAACTATTCTTATATTACTTTTCGGAAAATTTAGAAGATACCTATAGTCTAATCAAATGGTATTTTCACTTGGAAAAAATTCAAGTAATCGGTTTCTCTGTGGTTTCATATGTTTTTGGAGGTGCTGAATTCGAGTCTGAATTTTGCAAACAAAATTTCCTGGAACGTTCCGAGATATTCGCAGAAAACAGCAAAATTTTCGGTTATTTTGTTTGTTTGCCCGTAACATGGAAATTATACGTTACATCGAGAAGACTGCCCTATAGAAAGTTGGAGAATATAAGATTTCCTAAATATAATTGTCATTGCTTATAAATGTAGAACTAACGAGTGCGGGGATAGAGCCAGTTGAAAATTGACCAAACTTGCGTCCTTTTCAAAAAAATAGCGTTTCTCGTCCGTTTTCGCATCAGATGATTCCAAATCTACGCATGCCTCGAAGAAACGAACTATACTGCCTGATGTGGAAGAGTCCTAGCCATGTGTAATGTCTATCAATTTCTCTTTCAGACCATCGTATAGAGGATGGGGGTACCCTGGAGAAAACACGATCTGCTCCACCTGCACCACCATCCCCAGAACCGCGTCCTTCAGGGTACCAGCCCCCTGGCAAACGACGATGTAGTGACGATCAGATTTTAGAGTATAGGATCGCCCTGATCTGATTAATTGCTTTCTATAACCCTAATATTTTCTTGACGGTTGGATTTTGCCTCAACAGGCGTTATCTAGACCTGTTCTAGGGTTGTCAGCCTTTGGCGGACTGGTACATTACATGAACAAAGCTGCTCCGCGGTTAAGTGTCAGTCTCCTCTTGACCCATTTGTTTTTAGTAATAGCTCAGAGGGTAGTGCTTTAGCTCTTGTTTGCTGAGACTCACTAGCTTACGAATTGTTGAAGAACTCTTTCCTTCTCGTTTACCTGGAGTTGCTCAACAGTAGTAGGATTTTTTACTTCATTCTCATTTTCTGTGCTCTGTGATAAGGTGGCATCTCACATCAAGAACTTTTCAACACCACTTCTTATTCTTTTCCATCACTTCCTATAAAAATAGTAGATTGTTTTATGAGGATCAAAAGTGACACTTTGTTTGACAAGCGAATTTTGCAATTGCGAGGCGGAGCGTTTAGCGAAGCCGAGCGAAAGCAAAATTTGCGAGTCGAACAAAGTCACTTTTGATCCGAATGAAACATGCTATTTTTTCTGCAACCGAAACAAATAACTCAAATAAATATGTGAAGTTACCATACCAATACCGTGCCATATGTATGCAATGCAACAAATATTGAAAAATAATCCGTGTGGTGAGGACATTCTACCTGCATCAACAGCAGGTTCATTCAATTTTCAAGGATGTTCGAATTGTAGTTTCAATATAAATACAATCACAGAGTGACATATTTGTGTATGGACCAGGTGCTCTAATGGCAAATACCGCGTCAGTGCCAGCTATAGAAACAAGACTTGGAAAATGTTAGGTTAGTGAGCACATCAACAATAAGAATAGCAATTATGTTTTCCTCTCCGTAACATACAATGTTTGTCGCTTGATAATCAAATGAAGGTTAACAATATCGTTGTTTGAGACAAAAAACTATTGCTTGCCGTGATTATCCAAAAACAAGTTATCCATCCCGAGAATAACGAATGAAATACAGATCAAGCAAGTATTTGAATCTTGAAGGCTTCCCTGATCAAAACAAAAATACTTAACTGAGATGTTTATAATTCCAATACTAATCTATAATAAGGTGTATTTATATCTCCAGCATGGGTATGAAATGCCAAATCTGCTGAAATCGGAAACAAATCAGGTATGCCTCTCAACCCAAATAACCAACCGTCACAATGTTGTTTATTCTTGATGACGTCCAGTAGATCCTTTTTAGTTCCTAGGAGCTAAAGTTCAACTTTAGCTCCTAGGAACTAAAATTCAACTTTAGCTCCTAGGAACTAAATATGTTGCCTAGCAACATACCTATTTTTGTGTCAGTAGTAGAAACGTCAATTTAAGAGCTAATTTTGGTATCAAAATGGACGACTTTTGTGTCGGTTGCAGAAAAAATATTTTTTTTTATCGTTACAGAATACATTCATCACCAATCTACTATTCATTACTACATAACAATAAATAATAGCTATTCGATTAATATATGTCGCTAAGAAGAAATGTTAACTGGCCGATATACGCCGTAACACTCATGGACGAATCGCACAACACAAGCATTTCTGTGCTTAGGTGAAGCGTCCAGATTTTTACGGTGTAATAATAACAATAATATTGTATACCATCATGTAATGTTCTTCAATAGCTATGAATATATGAATATATATGAATATGAATATATATTTGCTTGCCTCACGGAAAGGTGAAATGTGAGCTCTGCACTTTTTTGCTAGGCGATCAGCTGCCTCATTCCCTTGACGCCTTGGAACCCACATGAGCGAGAATTAATTCTGATACTTATTCATCACAAAATAGGTGATTTTGATAGTTTGAATAGTTCATCAGTTTTTTATCAAAATGTTCAAAGAATACCCTATAGCATCTGGAATAATTGTATCGCAATTATAACAACTATAATTCCAGCGTACAGAATTTTATTGTTTTCATGTCTCCCACCCCACAAAATACAAAAACAAAACAATGGCCTATTTATAAGTTTTAGAGCTTTAATGAATATAGGTTCATATGATCCAAATCATATAAGTTGAAAGGATGAACATGAGTGTGGCAACTACGACTAAAAGATGTCTCCAAGTCCGAGCGCTCTAACAGCCGTTCATCTTTGTTCATAATGACGAAATTTACATGATCTCGATAGGAAATTGGATGTTCTTCAATATGTGCATGTTGCTCTGTCTCTGAGTAATACGTAAAATATGAATTATCTGCCAAAACCAACGAGAAACGCTATTTTTTTGAAAGGTACCCTAATATGGCCAATTTTCAACTGGCTCTATCTCCGAACTATTCAGTCCTACATTCATGAGCAAGAACAATTTTATCTAGAAAATTTTATCCACTTCAACTTTTCATAGGGCGATTTTTTCGATATAATGTATGATTTCCGAGTTACCGACAAAAAAAAAAAAGTGCGGAAATTTCTGTTTTTTGCTAATATGTATCTCGGAACGTTCCAGGAAATTCAGTTTGCAAAATTCAGATTCGAATTCAGCACCTCCAATAACATATAAAACCACAGAGAAACCGACTACTAGATTTTTTCCCGGATTGGGTCCTAATCGTTAGCGTTTTACTGAGCTACTATCTATACAGTGTGTCCCACTTACCATGCTCACCATGGGTATCTTTTTAACGGTGAGAGATACGAGGTCGGTTAAATGACACCAAATGTGGAGTTTGTCAAGGTCAACTATAATGTGAAAAAATTGTTTGATAAAATCTATTCGTTTTTGTTTTATACGCAAAAAACAGATTTTGATCATTTTCATGTCTCCTCCGTAACTTCTTTATTTATGAAAATATTCAAATAGGAATTTCACATTCTCATGGCAGTTTTTCAAAGTGATTTCGAAAAAAATATGAAATTTATAGCAACTCTTCTAGAATTTGAGATATCAGCACCAACTTTAGTTTTTCAAATGTAGGTCATAGCTCACTTTGACTTAGTTACAAATAACTTTTTTTTCTTTTACAGATGATGTGTCGCAGTAATAGTTTTGTGTTGATAAAATAAAAAATTATTTGGAAGCCGCTATCTTGAAATTATAAATTTTAACAAAAAAATCATGATCTCCGACCTCAAAAACCCCCACTCACCAATTTTGAATGGAATCGGACCAAATCTTGTCCGCCATCTTGGAGCAGCCATTTTGTTTAATTTCAACAAAAATTCCATAACTCCGATTAACTTGAAATTTGGCAGGTGTTCAAAATTTCGGTGACAATACATTATGGAATTTTTGTTGAAATTTAAAAAAATGGCTGCTCCAAGATGGCGGACAAGATTTGGTCCGATTCCATTCAGAATTGGTAAGTGGGGGTTTTTGAGGTCGGAGATTATGATTTTTTTGTTTAAATTTATAAATTCAAGATGGCGGCTTCCAGATATTTTTTTGTTTCTGTATAAATGATGATAACTTTGTTGTTATCAACACAAAACTATTACTGCGACATATCATCTGTGAGAGAAAAAAAAGTTATTTGTAACTAAGTCATAGTGAGCTATGACCTACATTTGAAAAACTGAAGTTGGTGCTGATATCTCAAATTCTAGAAGAGTTGGTATAAATTTCATATATTTTTCGAAATCGCTTTAAAAAACTGCTATGAGAATGTGAAATTCCTATTTGAATATTTTCATAAATAAAGAAGTTGCGGAGGAGACATGAAAATGATCAAAATCTGTTTTTTGCGTATAAAACAAAAACGAATAGATTTTATCAAAATATTTTTTCACATTATAGTTGGCCTTGACAAACTCCACATTTGGTGTCATTTAACCGACCTCGTATCTCTCACCGTTAAAAAGATACCCATGGTGAGCATGGTAAGTGGGACACACTGTATTTTCCCTATGGAGCCTTATCCATCGGAAGGAAGTTATCACGGTTTCCCATACGAAAAACTTCGACACAAAGTTCACTGTATGCTTGTGTGTATTAATAGGTTGAATTATGAATGATTATGTAATTTTCCTTTTCTTGTTGCAGCCCAAATCGAGATAATCCCGTGCAAGGTGTGCGGCGACAAGAGCAGCGGCGTCCACTACGGCGTGATCACGTGCGAGGGCTGCAAGGGCTTCTTCAGGCGGTCGCAGTCCTCGGTGGTGAACTATCAGTGCCCGCGCAACAAGAACTGCGTCGTCGACAGGGTGAACAGGAACCGGTGCCAGTACTGCCGCCTGCAGAAATGCCTCAGGCTGGGCATGAGCCGGGATGGTGAGTTGATTGATCAGTTGATTGGGCGTACTTTTATTTCAATCTTTGGTAGAAAGTTGGAAAAACACATCATTGCAAGCCGTCGGTCCCTTTGAAAGTTCAAAGAGTGCGGCAGCGCGGCCCGACATTCGTGATCTGTTCAACTGACTTTGCATAAACTATCTAGATCTATGCTATAATAATGGTAATTTTGGGTTTTTTCTAAATTTTTTTGCTACTTACGTATTTTTGTCTGAAAAACAAGAATTTTACAATGAAAATGTGAACAATGCACTATTTATCGAGATATTCCACGAAAAAGTTCGAAATCTCACCTAATTTTACCACTTATGTTAGATCGCATTTGCAACTAGTTGCCATTCTTTTTTGATCACTGGAGACTTTATTTACTCTCGTTGTACTTCAATGACACATTTTATTTATTTAAATCAACTGAAAGTATGTTTTTTCCGCGATTTTTCCATATTCCATAAATTAAACAATCACACCGGCTGGGCATAAGCCGGGACGGTGAGTAGATAGATCCGTTGATTGGGCGTACTTTTATTTTTATTTTGAAGAGCGCTTCGCATCTTTTCCTTGTGCATATTATTGTTCTTAAGTTGTTCTTGTCCATCATTCGATTGCCCCCTTACGAGCAACCCTCAAAAGTCTTCCAAGGAATTCCAAGGAATTTAGAGGAATTTCAAGGAATTTAGAGGAATTTCAAGGAATTTAGAGGAATTTCAAGAAATTCCAGTTGTTAATACAACAGAATTATACCGCACTTCACGCAAGGGATTTCAAAAAACTCCAAAGAAATCCAAGGAATTACAAGGACATCCTAGGAATCCCAAGAAGGTCCAAGGAATTCCGATGAATTCCAAGGAATTTAAAGAAAATCCAAGGAGTTTCAAGGAAATCTAAGGAATTTTAAGGAAATCCAAGAAATTCCAAGGAATTCCAAGAAATTACAAGGAACTCCAGTTGTTTGTACACCAGAATTATACTGCACGTCACCCAAAGAATTCCAAGGATATCCGAAGAAATCGAAGAAATTCCAAGGAAATCCATGGCATGAGCCGGGATAATGAGTTGATCTGTTGATGGGGCACAACTTTTGTATTAAGCCGTTGTTATGACGAGCCACGCTTCTCGTTTCTAGTGGTATCACTGTGATTTCACACCTTTGAAAATACCGAGGGGTAAACCGCGGTCGAAATAATTGTGTACATTTCAAGGAATTCCAGTTGTTTGTTCAAATATACCGCACTTCACACAAGGAATTCCAAGAAATGCCAAGGAATTCTAGGAAATTCCAAATAAATCCAAGGAATTGAAAGGAAATCCAAGGATTTCCAAGGAAATTCAAGGATTCCCAATGAATTCTGAAAAAATCCAAGAAAATTCAAGGAATTCCAAGGAGATCCAAGGAATTTCAAGAAAATTCAAAGAAATCCAAGGATCTCTAGTTGTTTGTACACCAGAATTATACCGCACTTCTTTAAATTAATTCCAAGTAAATCCAAATAAATCGAAGGAGTTCCAAGGAATTCCAGTTGTTTGAGGACCAGGAATATACCACACCCAAATAATTTCAGAGAATTTCAAGGAAATTCAAGCAATTCCATGGAAATCCAAGGAATTTCAAGGATTTCAGTTGTTTGTACACCAGAATTCCACATATCACACAAAGAATTTATTATACGCAATAAGCCACAAATCATAAGGGAACATTTTGAGACAATATTGAATAACTAATATTCCTGAAGTTCCCAATCGTATTTCGACGTATGGCAACTGTGCTGCCCCTACTTCTAACTAGTTCTTAGTTAGTTCTTAAAAATTATTGAATTGAAAGGTATTTGAGTGATGATTCTATTTAAGAAATTTAAAAAAAATATAGTCCTATCGCCTATTCCTAGCCTCGCTACACTCGGCTATGAACTATCAACCACGACAGTCAATCTACTACTATGCTGCCTAGTGTAAAACGAATAACTATTGACTTTCCTTCATAATATTATAACGAAAAATTTTTCAATACTGGAAAGGAACATGGTCGTATCTGGAGGTTTCACTGTTGAACAATATCTTTCTTTTACATCGATGGTTCCTCTGTAGAATAACAACACCATTCTTTCCAGTGAGTTCCACTGTAATACCGCAAGTTTCATTCCTTGAGGTATCACCTCGGGTATCACTGTGAAACCACACCTTTTGTTCCTATAGTGGTTTTACTTTGACTCCTCACCATTCCCTTCTGAAGGTTTCATTGTGATTCCAGAACTTTCACTTCATTCATTCCTCTAATTTTCACTGTATTCCCATGCACATCTTTCTTTCCTGGAGGTTCTACTGTGATATGAAACCTTCCGTTCCTATAGCGGTTTTACAGTGATACCGCACCATTATTTCCTAGAAGTTTTACTGTGCATCCATACCTTTTGTACCTAGGACCTAGAGATTTCACTGTTGAACAATTTCTTTAGTTAGTTTATATCGATGGTTCCTCTGTGGAACAATATACCATTGGTTCCTGGAAGTTCCACTTTATTAACATAACATCTTCCAATTCTGAAGGTTTCTCTGTGATATCACACCTTTCGCTCCTAGTGGTTTCAATGTGAAACCACACCATATTTCCTGGATGTTTCACTGTGATTCCATATATTTCGTACCTAGAGTTTTCATTGTTGAACAATACTTTTCGTTGCTATCGATGGTTCCATTGGGGAACAACACCATTCGTTTCTATAAGTTTCACTAATACAAGCTAATACTATACACGTTTCGTTTATGGAGGTTTCACTGTGAAACCACAACCACACCTTTCATTCCTAGTGTTTTCACTGTGATACCACACTATTCTTTCCTAGAGATTTCACTGTGATTCAACATTTGTCATACCTAGAGCATTGTCGATCTGAAATTTAGATTCTAAATGAAAACCTAGTAGGCGACCTAGTACGCCAGGAGATAGCTCTTGCCTAATAACTGCCTAACTAGGTTGTCATCTAGGACGACAATGCCTAGACTAGAGTATTCACTGTTGAACAATATATCTCGTTTATATCGATAGTTCTTTTGTGGAAGAACACCATTTGTTCCTGGAAGTATTAGTGTGATATCCTAGTGGTTTCACTGTAAGACACCATTATTTTCTGAGGGTTCCACTGTGATTCCACATTCGTCGAACCTTGAGGTTTCACCCATCGTTGAACAATACCTCTCGTTTCTATTTGTGGAGCAATACCATTTGTTCCTTTCGTACCTAGTGATGGTTTCACTATGAAACCGTACCTTTAATTGCTAGTGGTTTCATTATGAAATTACAACTTACGTTCCTGGAGTTTCACTTTGAAACCACATTTTTCGTTCCGAGAGGTTTCACATTTTTCGGAGGTTTTTTTTTTGTCACTAACTTCTGTGCAAAATAGTTATTATTTTTGTAGCGCAAAATGCTACTTTGGTGATCGAGATCTGATTTTTTTACCGAGACGTAGCCGAGTCGAGAAAATAGTCGAGATGACCAAAGTATTTCACGCTCGAGATGCAAACAAAATTTTTTCTACAAACGTCAAAAAATATAGTTCTAAAGTAGAAATATGCTCAGCTTGATGTGAAAAATAGTGTTGAACTGGCTTAAAAGGCTTCCCCCTATCATCCCTAGGTACGCACGATGTTCCACGAACATAATAGGAATTTCCTTTCGTGCGCTCCAAGAAGTAAAACAAAGTTATTGTTGAACATTCAGAAATAAATGATTTTGTGGATGTTTGCTAGATTGAGGACCATAAAGTTGAGATGAAAATATCTCATATATTTTACATAACAATGCGCGAAGTAGGTACTTCGCGCACTGTTTTACTTCGCGCATTGTTTTGTGCAAGGTATCATGGTAACGTAGAAAATGCACGAACCTTGTAATTTTTTGACGTTTGTAGAAGAAACAAGCAAGCCAGTTTCTTCTATATCTTTATAAGAAGTGACTGTTTTCCATGAAAGTTTTGTAAATATAGAGCCAGAGCTATTGCTGTCTACCACAGTGTACGATTTCAATAATTAAAAAAATGGCGAATGGTCAATGAAATAATTTGTAATAATGGTGAAGGAGCCACACCGCATTCCTATGTCGATGGTTAGGCACAATAAGTTCATTAATGAATATATATTATTGATTTAGTAGGAGTTCTCTGTGGTCATAAAAAATCTCAATAATTGGCTGTTATTTTGATAAGATAATCGTAGGAAGTGAAACTCTTCATTTTTAAATTATAAAAAATTTAAGAATTGCAATAAAAAAAAAATAAACCAAAGAAAGGAATTAGGCCCGATTAGACCTCACTTGTTGCTAAAATAGCATATATGCTTCTCCACTGATGGGAGATTCCGTGGATAATGAAAACAAGCGAAGGTCGTTGAAATCTTGGTTGAAATCCTCCGAATGATAGATAAGAACAATTTTTTAAAACAATTACTTATTTTTGATTTGATAAATAGATATAAAACAATCATTTTTTCCTCAGAGCTCTGTAACTGTTTTAAATAATTATGACATGAAGGAAGCGGGAAAACGTGGGACGTAATCATCCGAGAATATCATATAAGATTCGACTTACGTGTCAATTCTCTATTTCTGATAGAGAAGTGCAAGAATATTTCTGAATGTCATTTCAATCAGAATATGGAATGAATTTTCTGGATTGAATACTTACTGCAGATAACAGAGACCACAACACACAACTAAATAAACAGATAATATGAGGATTATCTTTGAATATTCGCATCTTGACTAGATGACACAATGATTTGACGATGAGGGTGACCGCCGATATCAACGTCAGGAAGTTAGGTTGACAATGTAGTTTGTCTTCTCCTTTTTTTTGTATTTCTGGGAACTTAGGCATTACACTGTTGCCCGTGCCACTAAATATTTTGGGTATCAATAAAATCTCGATCATTATTTGGAATACTTGGATATTTTTGTTGGTACTGAAGCATCTTGTGAGTATATAAGTATTCAGTAAGTGATCATTATAGTCCAGTCACCCTGTACTTCACAGTGGGGTTACCTGGAAAAAGGTTCGAAGTTAACGATCTTTTCATACGATGGATGTGGCAAGTCTGTGGTGTAGAATCCAAGTTTTCCAATTCGAGGACCCTGTGCTAACTTCAGGGCATCCGAAAAACTAGTAAATTTTCGGACTTTCTTCAATATTTTGCTTATAACTCCTAAACAACGCGTTCAAGTGGAAAACACAAAGTTACAAAACTTAAAGAGGATTAAATTTCCTACAATTATCATCCATCACTTATTGTTTTCACCGAATACGTACCGAGATATAGCGCTTCAAACTCTCACAATATCGAAAAACTGCTAGAAATTCAGGTTCTTCACTAGTATATTTTCATCTTCCATCATTTTCAAATGGGTATACAGGGTGTTAATAAATAAGTGTAACAACGGAAAACTGTAGATTCCTCATAAAAAAAGAGGAATGTTTTTTCTTTACGAAATTTTTTTCCGGGCTTCCGTTTTCAAGATACAGGGCGTAAAAAAAATTAAAAAATTCAGTTTTTTGCTCTTATCTCAGGAATTGTTCGAGCTACGGAGCTGAGCCTTTGTACACAGTTCGTCATTAATAATGTCTACTTCTAAGGCTCTTGATCATTTTCCTTGGACATGTCAGTGGCGGAGAGTTCAACGCCTCGTAAGGGTTCAACCCCCCTAACTTTCATTCCACAAGAGAAATTGTAATTTTCAAAGCACATTCTGAAGCGCCAACGTCTTTCACACAAAAAAGGTCCTCTTGCTTCAATGCTCTGAGGAGAACAGTTTTCGAGAAAAAAGGCGATTTATGAATGAAAACATACAAAATCCTACAATAATTTTTTTTTCGAAAAATATTCAACTTATAATTGATAGAAAAATAATAGGGAACTCTCCGCCACCACCGCTACCACCCACGTTCGAGTCAGTTTGCAAGACCTATGTCGACTACGTTCAGAAACACTTTGGGTGTAATTCCATAGTAGTGTTCGATGGATACCCAAGTGACGTTGCTCATCAGAGCACCAAAGCAGCTGAAAGACATCGCAGGGCTTTGCTGCATTCTTCGACAACATTCGTATTCTCATTATCAACGGCCGTGACACTGCCACAAGAAAAATTATTGTCCAACGACACAAACAAGAAGAATTTCATTTCGTTGCTGATGACTCAAATGGAAACAAAGGGTATTGAGGTTAAGCAGGCAATAGAAGATACTGATGTCATGATAGTGAAAACTGCGATATCTAAAGCTAACCTAACCTAACCTGACTTCGATAGTGTTACTATTATAGGTGAAGACGTAGATCTGTTAGTATTGCCGACTGCGTTGGGCTCATCTCCAAAGAACGTGTATTTCCAAAAGAGTGGGAGAGGTAATGCTCCTAGTACTTTGTATTCGTCATCATCTTGCAAATACAATTCTCAGGATATTCTTTTCCTCCATGCAGTTAGCGGGTGTGACACTACATCGAACCCTTTTGGAGTGGGAAAGAAGAAAGTCCTCTCTATTTATGAGAAAAACCATTTTCTGTCTGACATTGTTAGTGTTTTCAAAGATGAAGATGCAACACCACGCCAAATTTCGGTAGCAGGAGAAAAATTTCTTGTGGCACTCTACGGTGGAAACATAGACACAGACACTGTGAACGATCTTCGCTACCGAATATTCTCGAACTCTGTGGCAAAATCCAGATTTCACCTTGCCCGATTGCCACCTACACGGGACGCTGCCCGGTACCATTCTTTGAGAACTCATATACAAGTGCAGACGTGGCTGGGCAACAAAAAGTCACCGTCTGTTTGGGGGTGGACTCTCACAAAACGATGGTTGATACCCATAACAACGACCACAGATGCAGCTCCAGAAAAGTTGCTGCACATGATACAATGTAAGTGCATGACAGGTTGTAGCACCGGAGCTTGCAACTGCAAAAAAGCAGGACTCCGGTGTTCAGCCATCTGCAAGAATTGTGCAGGAAATGCTTGTGAGAATTCGTCTGAAACCGAACTCAACGAGGAAGATACCGACATTGAGGGCGACGAGGAGGTCGTCATGGATGAGACCATTGCTCAGGACGAAGATGCCGACCTGCCAACAAAGTGAAGGCTTTTTATTTGTAATCATTTTACTCAGTTAATAAATTGAAATCTCATTGAGAAAGAGGTTTCTATTGTTCAGGTTATTGAAAGTTATTCATAAACGGATATTGAAACGTGAAAGATAAAAGTTACTTGAGAAAAACGTGCATTATTCGCAGTTTTTCGATATTTGGAAGAAATGTCGATACTTCAGTGTCATATCTCGGTACCTATCAAATTTTGAGCAACGGTTTATAGATGTAAATTGTTGAAAATTTTATGCTCTACAACTTTTGTAATAGAGTATTTTTGACTAAAGTGTTTATTTTAGTAGTAATAAGCAAAATACTGAAAAAAGAGGCAAACATTTTTGGTCTTGCGACTGCCCTGAAGTTTGCACAAGTTTCTCCAATTGGAAAACTTGGTTTTTACATCACGAAATACCCTCTTACAACATATCAAAAGATCATCAACTTCGGACCTTTGTCCAGGTAAAATGTACCTGGTGACTGGACTATTAGGGGCCACGTTGAACTATTGTCTTCTGTGAATGTGAATACTATTGTCAGTGGTCATATTGAATCTCATGAGGTAATTACTATAGAGTCACTGGATGGTATATTATTTATATCAGACTGATACCATCCAGTGACTCTACAAATAACTAGTTACAAATCTGGCAGCGTCGAAATATGTGGTCCTTCCTTTTTGTGCGGAAGCCAGAATTCTGTTCCTGACGTCATCGAACCTGGCGTTTTTCTAAACCGCCGAATTTAATTATTGAAAAAAATATTTTATATATTTTAAATGACGCATCAAATACTTTTTATACACGGGATGATCAATATAAAATAGGTATGTGGCGTAAATTCGACGAGTGTGTAACACTCCATTCTGTCATTGTGAAAATTGGTGGATTGAAATATCCACCAGTTTGCTCTTCCACCAATTCTTGTGACTATAATCGGCGTTCTCGCCATTTTACTTCATGTTAATGTTCACTGTTTATGAATCATAAAATTTCCAAGGCATAGAAGCACAACTGTTTTTTTTTCAATCAGAATTGTCACTTTGAACTGAAAATTGTTACTCCAAAACATATCAGCATATTCACAAACTAGCAACATCTTTCGTTTCACAAAAAAGTTATGCAGTAGTACAGGGTGATTCACCATAAATGTCCCCCCCGCTCACTAATTTTTGCACCGATTTGAAAATTTGAAAAATAATCTGAAATGATTTTTCAGAATTTTTTTTCCCGTTGCATCAGAAAATACAGGGTGCTCGAAACAAACAATCTACAGAGTACTACTTGATTTTTTCAAATGGAACACCCTGTATATCATTGTAGTTTTGGATTCTTCCTGAAAAGCTGATTCCATCGATACATCACACTTGGGGTCTAGCAAGAATGATTACAGAAATATAGGGTGTTCAAAATCTAGGTTTTTCAACTTTAAGATTTTTTTGTGTCGAAACTATTCATTATTGGTCAAAACGGCTTCTATGTCCCCATCTCAACTTTTGATTTACTATCTACTGACATTTAATTGAAACATTTACAGGGTGGTTCAAGATCATAATTCTGATCACCCTGTATCTCTTCCAATCATTAAATGTCAGTAGATAGTAAATCAAACGTTAAGATACGGAAATAAAAGCCGTTTTGACCGATAATGAATAGTTTCGCCACAAAAAATTTCTAAAGTTGAAAAATCTCGATTTTGAACACCCTATATCTCTGTAATCATTCTTGCTAAACCCCAAGTGTGATACATTGATCAAATCAGCTCTTCAGGGAGAATCTAAAAATATAATGAAAAATAGGGTGTTCCATTAAAAAAAATCAAATAGTACTCTGTAGATCATTTGTTTCGAGCACCCTGTATTTTTTGATGTAGCGGAAAAAAACTTTATCGAAAATCATTTGAGATGATATTTCAAATGTTGAAATCTCTACAAAAATAACTGCTAGAGGGGGGACATTTATGGTGAATCACCCTGTACAAAAACTTCAACATTCTATCTCAAAAGACATCAACAGAAATATTATATATCGCAATATTATTGAAAATTTACACATTCTATCTATACCCACATCCATTCCTCCGGATAAAATATAAGTGAGACCTATATACAGTGTCATTCATAAAGTCGTAATCATGTGGGAAAAACTGTTTATAATAAATTATTTCGAAATTAGACTTAGACGTTCAGTTTTGCTTTACAAATATGACTACTCGGTCAAAACTTACGTTTGTTCAAATTAATCGCTGAAAATAGGCTTATTTGTTTGAATTTCAAGAAAGTTCACTGATAAAAGTTGTTTCTATCCCAATTTTACATTCGGTGTGTGCAATCTCAACCCGCAAGACCCTCCTATATAATTTGGAACATGTCGACCGATTTACAAAAGTATATATTCTAGAATATAGTACTCATCGACCTCTAATCGAAAATGTTGACAAATCTGAAATATTCTGATTTTCAAGGCCTACTTTTGTTTGTTGAAGAGGTCGAAATATCAATATCAGGCATACCTGAAATACCTCCGTACAAAATTGAACTCGATATTTCATATCTATTTATCTATCATAGGATGTTAGTTATTCAATCTGAAATTTCAAATATCTCTATTCTATCCTCGACAATTTTCTTAACTTGGCTACGCCTCGTTGAAAAAATCAGTTCTCGATCACGAAAGTAGCATTTTGCGCACTAGATACAAAAATAACTATCAGTTGGTTTTTTCAGTACTAGAATAATGACAAAGTCATCTATTGAAATATCATCAAATTACTTTACGTAAATTTTTGATCTTCTTTGAAGCAAAACTTAACGTCCATGGCTCATGCTGAAGTTGTCGTAGGAAATCACTATCATTCCGTGCTCCTTAAACAATATACTATTTTTCTGTGACTGGAAAAAAGTTTGGCATTTCATCTCTGTTGGCAGGTTATGAAATGTCACTTTTCATAAATTATTTTTTGCCCGTGGGAAAAAAGTGAGTACTTTTTACCCGGATACATATCACATATATATATAGACTGTTGATGGCTTTTTTGTGCTATAGTTCCGAAAAATGAGTCAATAATACCGTCTCCGAGAAAGAACTGCAAGTCCGTTTATCTTCCATCCGACTTCGCGGTTACGTATATTACTAAACAACCACTAAATTCACAATAATTTTTTTAAATCAAATCACAGAATTAGACTGACAGAAGTGACATCAGATATTTGATTACTTCAAAAGAATGATAAAGATGCCGACAACGCAGGTGTCCCTACTGTTAAAAACTTAAAATTTCACGTCGATAATTTTCAGATTTCAAAATAATGTAATATCTTCTCAATATTGATTCATCCTTCCTTCTGTCACAAAAAAGAAAGTGTATTATACACGGGAAAAATATTAGATTTCAGCTCACGGTTTTTTGTCTTCCTCCGCTACAACACAACCTGGAGCTAAAATCTACTACTTATTTTTTTCCCTTGTATAATAAATAACTATTTTTTCACTGTGACATGGTGAGCAATTTTTGCACTGAAGCACAAAAATATTACTACTCAGTTCGTTTCCAAACTGACCTGAGCTCTTTTTCTCCAAATTCCACAGCCGTCAAGTTCGGTCGGATGTCCAAGAAGCAGAGGGAGAAGGTCGAAGACGAAGTTAGGTTCCACAGAGCGCAGCTGAGGGCTCAGAACGACTCAGCGCCGGACAGTTCTGTGTTCGAACCCCCTACCCAGTCTACCCCTGATCATCTGCACACCAGCTATAATGGAGGGTAAGCATAATCACAAATAACCCACCTATGTCTTTTTCTGATCCATTATATTCCTTCCTTGTCCATAGCAATTTTGCCACCTGTTGATGTATCATTTCAGATCTCCTATTTGTTCATTTTTAGGATCACTTTTATGTAATCACCTCCACAAGAACGTTTTTCCATCTACCTACAACAATTTGTCACCTGAAAATCCAACCCACCTGTTGATCGAAAATGAAACCATCGTCTCACCATTACTTGGAGATCCAATTCAATCCAAAACCATCCTTTCATATTCACCTGTTGATTCGATTCGAAGCCATTGTCTTATTATCTATCACCTGTTGATCCAATATTGAACCGTTGCTTTTTCACCTGTTGGTCCATCCTGAAAACTTTATTTTGCTACCTGATGATCCAGTCCAGAACCATTGTTTTGCCATCATTTCTTTCTTGATCCAAGCAAAACCATCATTTTGCCACCTGTTGATTCAAGCCAGAACCGTAACTCAGATATCCCTGTTGATATAACTGTTTATACCTATTCTACCTATCACCTGTTCAAACAATCCAGAACCATCGTTCTGCTGATCTATTCTATAACCATATTTAAATTGTCTGTTGATCTGTGATAACCATTGTTTTGCCATCTGTTGATCCAATCCGAATATATTGTTGATCGAGTCCCAACCCATCGTTTTGCTCCGTGTTGATCCAATGAAAAAACATCGGTTTGGTACCTGTTGATCGAATATAAACTACTATTTCTCCAACACCTGGCAAACCACTTCAATCCAAAACCATCGTTTCATATTTACCTATTGATTCCATTGTTTTACCATCATAGATACGATTGCTATTTATTATTTTTTCGACTATTGATTCAATCAAAGACCATTGTTTTGCCATCACCGGTAGAAACAATTAAGATTCATTGTTTCCTTATTCTTTTTGAGCCAACTTGCAACTATTGTTTTACCATCTGTTCATCGAATTCGAAACCATTGTTTTGCCATCACGTCTCCCTTGTTCCAAGCAAAACCATCAATATGCCACCTGATGATCCAAGTCAAAACCGTAACTCAGATATTCCTGTTGATATGATAGTAAATACAATAATTTTGCCAATTTTTGATACAATAAAAAACTACATATCGTACTATCTATTCTACCTATCACCTGTTCAAACAATCCAGAACTATCGTTCTGCTAACAATTGTTGATCTAATCTATAACCATAGTTAAATCATCTAATGATCTGTTATAATCATTGTTTTGCCATCTGTTGATCCAATCCGAATATATTGTTTTGGAATCTGTTGATCGAGTCCAAACCCATCGTTTTGCCATCGGTTTGCTACCTGTTCATCGAATATATACGACTATTTATCCTATAAAAAATTAATGTTTATTCTTTTTGGGCCAACTTGCAACTATTGTTTCATTACCATTATTTTGCACGTGTTGATTCAATTATAACTCATTGGTTTGCTGCCTTTTGATCTAATGTAGTTCAAAATCCAAAACCATCGCTTTCACATGTTCATCCAAATTGAAAACATTGTTCTGTCATCTTTTGTCCCAATCCAACAAAACAATTGTTCTGCTATCGCCTGTTGATCTAACCTAATACCATCGGTTTGTTATCTATCTGATTAAAGTAATTATCTCGTCACCTGTGATTGATTTCGAAACCATAGTTTTATATTCACTTGTTGATTCAATCAAAAACCATTGTTTTGCTCCTTGTTGATGTCATCACCGATTGATCCAACTCGAAACCATGGTTTTGTCATTTGTTTTTCAGTTCAAAACCAATGTTGTGCCACCTGTTGATACAACCCAAAATCATAGTATTGCCATCTGTCTATCCGATCCAAAACTAATGTTTCACCACCTGTTGATTCAATCTAAAACCATTGTTTTGTCACCTGTTGATCCGATCTGAAACCAATGTTTTGCTACTTGTTGATGTCATCACCTATTGATCCAACTCGAAACCATGGTTTTGTCATTTGTTTTTCCAGTCCAAAACCAATATTGTGCCACCTGTTCATACAATCCAATACCATTGTTTTGCCACCTGTCTTTCCGATCCAAAATTAATGTTTTCCACCTGTTGATCAATATAAAACCATTGTTTGTCACCTGTTGATCCAATCCAAAACCAATGTTTTGCCACCTGTTGATCCGATCCAAAACCAATGTTTTGCTACTTGTTGATGTCATCACCTATTGATCCAACTCGAAACCATGGTTTTGTCATTTGTTCTTCCAGTCCAAAACCAATGTTCAACCATCTGTCTATCCGATCCAAAACTAATTTCACACCACCTGTTGACTCAATCTAAAACCATTGTTTTGTCACATGTTGATCCAAAACCAATGTTTTGCCACCTGTTGATCCGATCCAAAACCAATGTTTTGCTACTTGTCATTTGTTTTTCCAGTTCAAAACCAATGTTGTGCCACCTGTTGATACAATCCAAAACCATTGTTTTGCCATCCTTCTATCCAATCCACAACTAGTGTTTTACCACCAGTTGATTCAATCCAAAACCAATGTTTTGCCACCTGTTGATCCGAACCAAAACCAATGTTTTGCAATTTGCTGATGTCATCACTTATTGATCCAACTCGAAACCATGGTTTTTTCATTTGTTTTCCCAGTTCAAAACCAATGTTGTGCTATATCGAAGACTGGAACCTTAGGCAAGATAAATCACTACACTGTTTTACCACTAACCAAACCGATTTTTCACACTCCTCGACACATGTTTCGCTAACTATGTTAGCATCGTCAGGAGAAGATTAAAACTGTTGATACAATCCAAAACCATTGTTTTGTCATCTGTCTATCCGATCCAGAACTAATGTTTCACCACCTGTTGATTCAATCTAAAACCATTGTCTTATCACCTGTTGATCCAATCAAAAGCCAATGTTCTGCCACCTGTTGATCTCACGAGTTACGAGCCTCATTGTTGAATCCTGTTGCAGATACCCCTACAGCACGGACATAGGCGCGTACAGTACCTCGTACTACACCGGCCAGACGCAGGTGCAGTCAAACAGCATCGGCTACGACATTTCGGCCGACTACGTGGACAGTACTACGGCGTACGACCCGCGGCCCGGAATGGATCAGCTGACCGACAACGGCGGTCTCATGACCAGCATGGTCACCACCGGTAAGCCGATAGGGTTAGATGGTGTAGCAAGGACTAACGGAACAGCTCCCTTCTTTCTGTGTGATGAATAAGGAAAACTCATTGTACAGAGATGCTTGACGTTACTTCCTTTTGTTAACTTATATTACGGTCCTGTAGCCAATGTTTCAGAAGCTCTGCATGCATCTGAATATTAGCGATAGACTCCAAGGTCACTTGACCAATTAGTTCTTGCTCATTTCCTTGAGGCTCACATGATGATTAGAATAAGAAGAAGGTAATGCCTACTTTGTCTCTCGACACACGAGCTGGACTGCAAGTTTTCCCGACCTAACAGCCAACCAGATTTTATTGTTCAAGCCAACTTGGAGAAAAAAGACACGATATACCATTAAACAATGTTGTACTCTTCATTCTTCTTTTACTAACAGGACGCTCCTGTCTCTGATTACAAGAGCTAGACTTCTCTTCAAGGCTCGCACATTATAATTAGAGTAAGAAGAAGGAACAGCCTACTCTGTCTCTGAACACAAAAGCAGGACTGCAAGTTTTTCTGTCCTACCATTTCTAGACTTCATAATTTGAGCCAACTTTGAGAGAAAGACACGATAAACCCTCAAACAATGTTCTATTCTTCTTTCTCCTTCTACTGACATAGCTAACTCTCCTGTAGTCAATGTTTCAGAAACTTCACATGTCTTCGAATACTAGAGCTAGAATTCAAGGTCTTATAACCAATTAGCTCTTGCTCTTTCTCAACAAGAGTTACATGATAATAAGGGTAGGAAGAATAAAATGCCTACTCTGTCTCTGAATACAGGAGTTGGACTGCAAGTTCACCTGACCTAATAGCTCCAGACTTCATTACACAAGCCAACTCAAACAGAAAAATACGATATACTATTAAACTATGCTCTATTCTTCATTTTTTCTTCAACTTACAAAACGCTCCTGTAGTAAAAGTTTCAGGAGCTCCACATGTCTCTCAATACTAGAGCTAGAATTCAAGGTCACTTGACCAAGTAGATATTGCTTTTGTATTCAAGGCTCACATGATAATTAGAGTAGGAAGAAGAAAATGTCTACTCTGTCTCTAAATACAGGAGCTGGACTGCAAGTTCACCTGACCTAACAGCTCCAGACTTTATTGTTCGAGCTAACTCACAGAGAAAAATACGATATACTATTAAATGATGTTCTATTCTTTATTCTTCATTCTTCTTCAACTCACATAACGCTCCTGTAGTCCATGTTTTAGGAACTTCACACGCCTCTCAATACTAGACCTATATTTCAAAGTCACTTGACTAATTATTAGATATTGCTTTTTTATTCAAGGCTCACATGATAATCTGTGTAGGAAGAAGAAACAGCCTATTCTGTCTCTGAATTTCTGACCTAACAGCTCCAGACTTTATTATTCAAGCCAAATTGAAGAGAAAAACACGATATATCATTGAACACTGTTCTATTCTTCATTCTTATTTAACTCACATAACGCTCCTGTAGCCAATGTTTTGAATACTAGAGCTAGACTTCAAGGTCTCCTGACCAATTAGCTCTTTACTTTTTCCTCGCTGCTCAAAGAATGATCTCTTCATCATTCTTCAACTCACATGAAGCTCCTGTAGCCTATATTTCTGAGTACTAGAGCTGAATACTGAATACTAGAGCTACACTCCAAGGTCACCTGACCAATTAGCTCTTGCTTTTTTCTTCAAGGCTAACATGATGATGATGATTAGAGTAGAAAAAAGGCTGCAAGTTCCCCTGACCTTACAGCTCTAAACTTTATTCCTCAAGCCAACTTGGAGGGAGAAACACGATATACCTTCGAACAATGTTTTATCTGTATGTACTAGGTGAATTTGAAAGTGAGGTTTTTATTCAACATGGTATACAATCTCGCCAAAATAAGTTATTTGGCCTCATGCGTTATTTCCCTCCTAAAGTTTTTTGATTCACTTCAAAACGATAATTAATAGGTTGAAAATGTAAAGAGAGGTTCTTGATTAGTGTTTCTGATGAAATAATGCAACTGTAGGGTATCTAATGCTGGACTAATAACGGCTTTTTTTGCGTTTTTTTTTTTGAGAAAATGTAAACAAAATGTTTCATAGTTGGAGTCTTCTCTAAACCATTAAATAACTGTACCTCCGTTATCTTAAACATTGTATATAAGTAATTTTTTGCCAACCAACTTGTCTTGGTGAGATATATATCCTGTTGAAAAAAAACTCACTTTCAGATTCACCTTGTATAAGACTTATTGTTTGTATGTCCTTTATAGAATCCTAAAACGGCTTGACTGACTTCACTAAATCTTTTTTCTTTGTGTTTGTTATTGTCAGGAGAAGGTTGTTATGAGAGAAAAACATTTAAAATTCAAGATGACGGATCAAATATGGCGGACGAGTTTTGTAATTATAATCCGATTCAATTCAAAATTGGTATCTGGGGGTTTTTGGGGTCGGAGATTATGATTCTTTTGTCAAAATTGGAAATCACAAGATGGCTGATCGAATATGGCGGACGAGTTTTGTAATTATGTTCCGATTCTATTCAAATTTGGTATCTGGGGGTTTTAGGTGTCGGAGATTATGATTCTTTCCTCCAAATTCGAAAATTCAAGATGGCGGATCCAATATAGTGGAAAACTTTTGTAGTTATGACCCGATTATATTCAAAATTGGTATCTAAGGATTTTCGGGGTCGGAGATCATGGTTATTCTATCAAAATTTGAAAATTCAAGATGGCGGATCCAATATCGTGGACGACTTTTGTAAATATGATTCGATTCTGTTCAAAATTGGTATCTAGGGGATTTTGGGTTCGGAGATTATGATTCTTTCGTCAAATTCAGAAAATTCAAGATGGCAGATCTTATACAGCATACAAGTTTATTAATGAAAATCCGATTCTATTTAAATTTGGTATCTGAGGATTTTCGGAGTAGGAGATTATGGTTCCTCCGTCATAATTAGAACATTCAAGATGGCGAATTCAATATGTCGAACGAGCTTTTTGAGAAATGGTGTTTCAAAAAACTGATAAAACCGAGGATAAAACACGCTTTCATAGATAACCAAACTAATAAGAAGTAGACAATAAATAGTAGTTTAAAAAACTAAGGAAAGTTGAAAATGAAATATTGAAAGAATGTACATAGTAAAACAACGTTTGCCATGTCAGCTATATTCAATAAAATTACTTACTACTACTGTCTTCCCTTCAAATTTATACAGGATGTTAACAAATAAGTGTCACAACGAAAAACTGTAGATTCCTTATGAAAAAGAAAACATTTTTTTCCTTTTCGAAATCTTTCTCTGGGCTTCCGTTTTCAAGATACAGGGCGTCAAAAAAATGAAAAAAAAAATCAGTTTCCTGCTACTATCTCAGGAACCGTTTGAGCTACGGAGTTAAGCCTTCGTACACACTTCATCATTAATAATGACTACTTCTAAACCTCTTGATCAATTCCCTTGGACACGTCAGTGGCAGAGAATCCAACGCCTCGTATGGGTTTAACCCCCCAAACATTTATATTCCACCGGAGAAATTGTAATTTTCAAAGTAGATTCTGAAGCGCCAATATCTTTTACACAAAAAACGTCCTCTTGTCTCAATGCTCTAAAGTGAACAGTTTTCACGAAAAATGGCTCTTTATGAATAAAAACATACAAAATCCTGGTATCTCCAAAAATCATCTAAAAATCCTTTGGAAATGAACACCTCAAAACTATCGAATAAAATGTTCAATCAAATGTCAGGTTCTTGAGTATGCTGATTTTCAAATTGTTAAGTTCATTCAGTGTTGTAAGTCGTCAATTTTGTTAAATTAAACTGAACATTTTTGATCTTTTGACGCCCTGTATCTTGAAAACGAAAGCCCGGAGAAAAATTTCGAGAAGGAAATAAATGTTTCTTTTTTTATGAGGAATCTACAGTTTTCCGTTGTGACACTTATTTGTTAACACCCTGTATATTAGTAAGTAGCGTACAACGCGCAAACAGCTATTTCTCCATATAAAAAGAAACGGGGATGTTCAGCTAGTCCTTGCATGACCTTGCATCAAGCGTAGCCTCGACACTCACGCCTGCACATCTTGCTGCCCCCAGGCAATACTAACACAAACGGTGGCGGTGGTGGGGGGGACGACGGAGGCGGGTCGAACGGCCAGCCGACCACCACCAAGCACGCCCCCCTCTCCAACTTCAAGCGGTCGGCGGCCAGCCTATCGGGCGGCTCGCTGGTGTCGGTGAAGCAGGAGGGGACGGCGGACGCGCTAGTCCCCGCCTACGTGGACAGCACGACGTTCGTCGGTTCGCCGCAGCAGCAGGGGGGCGTGGCCGCGGCGCAGGCGGTGCAGCAGCGGGACGATTGTGAGTCGGTAGCCCTGCCCAGTAAGTCGTCGGTGCCTCCTCCTTTTCTAACTGTCGTCCCTTTCGGCACAGTACATTATCCTGGAGGCTTAGTCTCATAAATGGTCTCATAGACGTTCGGCGAGGGGAGTCTCTGCTTATGCGTTGGAACTCGCGGTCGATGCGCAGTAGCTCAGTCGAGCTTTATGTTCGAAGAGGCTCAGCACTAGGCCTAGGAGGAAATATTGATGTATCGAATAACGATATACAGAGTGGTCCGGTTTGTAATACAAAAAATTCAACAGTGTGTTCTGCTCGTTGAAATGATTAAAAAAGTTGATATGACCATGTACTTTTACGAGTCGTTTTCAAGATATAAGGTGTTCAAAATCCGAGTCTGAATATTATTTTCTGTTGATAAATCAACAGAATTTCTCACAGACACTAAACTTTTTACGCTCTCCGATATGAAACTGTGAGCATAGCACTCTTGTTTCCATTTCAATCAAATATTATGATTTAACTGAAAATTTCACTATATTTCTGAACCGATTTAACTCGAAAACGGCGAAACGCATCAAAAACTCCAGATTCAGCCGCCACTGAATTACTTTTTGAAATAATTTTTATTTCATCTCATGAAGCGTAAAAAGTTTAGCATATGTGAGAAATTTTGTTGATTTATCCCAAACCTTCTCGAACTTTTCATCAAAAAACAATATTCAGACTCGTATTTTCAACACCCTATATCTCGAAAACGACGCGTTTAAAAGTATATGGTTATATGAACTTTTTTCATTATTTCAACGAGTTCAACACACTGTTGAATTTTTCATATCACAAACCGGACCACACTGTATATCGATAACTAACTTTTTTTCTCTCAATATATTGAAACGAAAAAGTATTTTGATTGCGTGACGTCTAGACTCTTTCGTAATATCCTGACAATGATGTACAGGGTGTCCCTAAAAGGTCTTTACAGAAACTAATCATATATTCCTGAGACTAAATCAATTCGATACGAGCAAACTTACCTCAGTACAAAGTTGCTTAGTGTGGGCGCTAGATGGCTCTGAAGTTACAATTTCTAAATCGGTTTCGCTTCATAACTTTGAGATGGCTCATGAGATTCTACTCAAATTTGGTACGTTAGCATAGCTTCAATGGACAATGAAACCCATATCATGATTATGATGAATAATTTTCCATGGGCGTAGAACTTGATTTTTTCAGTGAATAAACATCTAACACTTCCACGACAATGGAAAGAAAGGGGTTTGAATATGAAATTTGGATTGCGTAACTTGTTCACTATAAAAAAATACTCCTGATAAAATTCCATTACTCTCATGGTTTCGACAAAATTCAAATTTTTGTAATTCAAGTCAGTATTTCATAGAAATTGTTCAAAATGTTCATAATTTCTACGTATAAAGATAATAATTATTCAACAAAGTGTCTCAGTGGGCGCTAAAGTTACAATTTTCAAATTCGAAAATTCAAACACCCTGTATTTACATTGTGTCCAGAACTTCAAATCAGGTTTTTTTGTTGTTGGGATTATATTGATTATGAGTCGAAATTTGTGCTACTCATTCAGTTTTTTGATATATTTTCATGTTCATTTTCTCTCTAGAAATGAAATACCTATAAACCCCCGACGCTAAGTGATCTTACTGTCTCATTAAGGATAATGTACTGTGCTTTTGGTACTAACGATGCTTTTGTTTCGAGGGTGTGATGAGGATTCCGTAGTGGTCTAGTGGTTATGGAACTGAATGACTGTCTTTGTAATAATAAAAAAACATACATGGTGATTTACGAAAGCCACACATTAGAAGCTGTACAACTTGCAATATTCGGATGGAAAACCTGGAAATTGTTATTTAAATATTCCTCTATTTATTTATTGAACAAATAACTTCCAGACAGAACAGGATCTGGTATAAGGAAGTACAAAATCATATACCTACAGGTAAACATTCCATCTCTGACAACAGAACCTCGAGATAAAATCTACAACTTTTTTCCCTTGTATGATAGGTAGATAACTATATGCGTCCTTTGCAGTCTAACATGATGACTACGACTACCTACTGCATTCCAACCTCGGGCATGCGCCGAAGATAATATCACTACGTCATGAGAACGTCAATCATTTTATAACAAATAATTGGTTCCTCTTAAGAACAATTTATTATTTTCGATGCAATTAAACTGTGGAGAAAATTTGTTAGAAGTTAATAAATGGTAGTTCGAGAGTAAGATTCCAGAAAGTTTGGATATAACAAACAGGTTTGTGACAAACTCATGGAAGTTACTCCTGAAAACATAGGTTGATATTGAAAGAATTAGCTCCTAACGAATCATTTGTTTTCGGTCAACGATTCATTTACAAATTACATGGTTGTATTTAATAAGGTATATTGATGACAAGATGATGGCGTCGATTCTCAACGAAGCATACTCAAACAAATCTTTTTATTCATCATAACAAAACCTTTCCCTCAGTGTATTGTAGGAAAAACATAGTAAAATAACATGATTAATTTTATCAAGTTCGCTCAGTACCTAATAATCCGTTTTTTTTACTCTATTTCTGAATGTACCTATATAAATTCCTGCAGATTTTGAAATTGACAGGTAGTTTATTGAACTCAGTTAAGGCTGAATGAGTGAATCTTTTTTGTCCGACTATGGAGCTAGCGGCGTCAAGATGAAACAAGTTATATTGTCTAGTTGCATGATTATGAATTTCAGAATTTCATATCAAAATAATATTCGACTTCAATTTTATTATTCATGATATTGTATAAAATTTTGAGAGTTTCAATTCTATATATTCCATCTAAAGAATACGTATTTGTTATTTCATACAATTGATTGTTTGGTGCATCAAATGGGAGATGATACAGTATTTTTAACGATTTTCTATAAGATGTTGAAGCTGAAGGCTTACTTTTTTCCCCAAAAAAATGCATATTTCATGCGTGAAAAAAGAATATCTAACTTTAGATTCATTTTCGTTAGGAAGAACACAGACAGGACAGGAATTATGGCGAGATTCTATAGCTGAAGGAATGAAAATATTCCTAGAAAATGGAAAATGACAGATTATAACATCATGGAAATGTTCGAGTTTTTTATCCAACTGCGAATTGGAAAACTTCTAATGTGTGGCCTACGTGAATCGCCCTATATTTTTGACCATATTTCCATTCATAATTTCGTCGGCAGATTATAAGTTCTAGTATATTAGGTGTATCAAGATGTGTTTTGATATAGGTAAATAGTATGTAAATAGGTTTTTTTAAATATGGAGAACATGTCTTATATTCCTATCTATCATACTTCTAGTTACTAAAACTTTGCGATTCTACTTTTCTGACATCACCTGAGTTCTTTAGATTGGTTTACGTCCGATCATGGCCAGCTAGATGCAATATTAGGTTTGACTAAATTAAGTAGGTAGGCGCAAAACATTATGAAAATGTCATATTCTGATATAGAATTGTCTGAGTTATCCAAAAATTTTATAATATTCTGGGTGTTCCATTTATTCAAAATCGGAGCCATTCAACGTGAAACCAAAAGTGATCAGAAAGTGAAGAAATATGCGAAAAGTCTCATCATCAGATACCATTTACCTATACCAAATCTCATTTTGACCCCACCCAATAGTCTAGAAGTGCTATCAATAGATATAAAGGCGTGGTGTATGCATGGTTTGGGCGTGGTATGGGTGTGGTGTGGGCGTGGTCTCTCTATCTGTCCTTGGCGGCAAGGGCATCTAACTTTTATATCATGATTTTATTATTGTATCGGTTTTTCTCGAAAACATTGAATCCTTACGACCAACACTTGGTCCTATTGTCTACATAATTGTATACTTTTTTATATTTTCGAATAAAATTTCGGGAAGTTACATCGCCACCCATGTTTTTTTCTGAAAAATCACACATCAATACCCCTTAACGGTGCCACTGGGAGTCAGAATGATAATTATGAATAATGATACCTAGGGTCCCTCGATGTCAATTGAAGTATTTGTCATCTTAACAGGGTACGGACAAATCCTCGTCTCCTCTCTCTCTAAAGTGTTTGTGAAACAGCTATATGGTTCTATCTTTATTCATTTCTGGGGATAAACACTAGATTTCTGACATTTGTCTTTTTTTAGGTTATATTGAGGACATTGGCGTATCATGCGTAATTTCCACATGAAATTTCTCATTCAACTCTACATATTATATCCAAATGATGATGATAATTTTCGAGTTTTTGATTTTTCAACTCCAGCATAATCTTTGTGAGACAGTGAGCAAATTTTTCTGAAAGTTCAATACGTTTACCAAATGGGACTGTTCTAAGGCAGTACCTATCGATAAATGAATTTTGATATCGGACTAAGCCCTATAGTTGAGAAATAGTGAAAAATTGTATGTAGGTATTCAAACTAATGTGCTCATATGTCATGTCTGCTGTATATATTCATGTTGCAGTATTTCACGAACACTCAGTATTTCCTGAATGTAT
This sequence comes from Phaedon cochleariae, assembly GCA_918026855.4. Lineage (NCBI taxonomy): Eukaryota > Metazoa > Arthropoda > Insecta > Coleoptera > Chrysomelidae > Phaedon > Phaedon cochleariae. The sequence continues at coordinate 5,297,481 of OU896710.1, read as the reverse complement.
GTATAATTTTCTAAATGGTAGGGCATATGCCTCTTCTTTTATTTCTCCGTTTTAATCAAAACTGTTTCTACTAAAATGCATTCAAAAACTTGTGGAATGGATGATTATAGGCACAATGAGAAAGTATAATATGTGATTTCGTATTCGTTTTACCTTGAATATTTTGCTGATGTATTTACCAATTTTCTCCATTCGGTCACTTCACTTTCTATGTTCTAAGTTCCTTTGCATTTGATGGAAAGCTTGATTGATTGATACAGCCTTACGCAGCACATTTTACCATCCTTCCCAAACAGAATTAAATAATGTCGTATTGAGATCAAATATGAAATTGAAATTTTGTAAGATCTCTTTCAACCTTTCAACGCCTATGAATATGACGTGACAGCAATGTCATGTCAGGGACGCCAATACACGAAACCAAAATCATTAGATGATTGGAAGAGAAAGGAGCTATGATCTATCCGTACCCTGTTAGATGACGAATACGTCAGTTTGCATCAAGGGACCCTAATGATACCGATTCAATCACTCTCAGGTACTGAGTGATGCACCAGAATATTAAGATTTTTTTTTGCGGTATAACTGTACCAAATTTCAGAAAAATCCGTTCACGAATGCAGAAGTTACAAGGGTGGCCCGACATTCAACATACAAGCACAAAGTGGTTGTTATATTATAGGTCAGTTCTCACCCTAGGTGTATAACATCCTATATCTCCTTCTCCTCAGACCCCAGCCAGATATCCGAGCTGCTGTCGAAGACGATATCCGACGCGCATGCGCGCACTTGCCTCTACACCTTGGACCACATCCGCGAGACGTTCCGCAAGCCGCACGACCTCTCCCGCCTCCTCTTCTACAAGAACATGGCGCACGAGGAGCTGTGGCTGGAGTGCGCGCAGAAGCTCACCACCGTCATCCAGCAGATCATCGAGTTCGCCAAGATGGTGCCCGGCTTCATGAAGCTGTCGCAGGACGACCAGATCGTGCTGCTCAAGGCCGGTGAGTATATTCGTTGACGGTGCCTCTGCCCGTTACCACCGATACAACAAGGCCTGCATGCTCCGTGGGTGACGTCACTTAGTGAGGCCTAACTAGCGGCTCGAAACGACAAGCGCTTATAGCGCTATAAGGCGACCGCGTATTTCGATTTTAGTTTTAGATCATCATTGAGCCGATTTTGCTGTTTTTTGAAGGGCTTCCGGTTAAAAAAGGATGCCAGTCGTCAACTGAGCCCTTCTTCGCACCCCATTCGATTTTATTATGGAAAACGAAGTTTTCAAGCAAAAACCAGGATAAAACACAAATATCCACCTACAGCAACCCATTTGAATTAAATATATTGGCAAAAATTGTGGTGAAGGTAAACTTCACACCTACTTATACAGGGCCCGCAGAACATAAACTTATCGTGAGATTGATCGAAAGAAAATTGTGGAAAATGTATTTTATTTTGATTGACATGCCGTTTGTTACAATTGCCTATATTTATCTTGGAGAATTCCTATTACCTGAAAAAATAACCAGTGAGTGTTTTCAATTTTCTGTTGTTGGATTTTTCACCCAAGTGGATCGTTACACTTGAAACCGTAATTGTTAAGGGTAAAACTGCATTTATAATGCGATGGTTTTTTTTTAAGTTTTTTTTCGGTACTCACGTATTTTTGTCTGATAAACCGAATTTTATAATGAAAATGTGAACAAACCACTATTTATTGAGATATTTCAAGAAAAAGTTCGAAATTTCGCCTTCTTTCTCCCCTTGTTCTGGAGGCATTTGAAGCTACTTGCTCTTATTTTGTCATTGGACACTTTATATACCCATGATGTACTTCGATGGCACATTTTTATATAGAAAATTCAACAGGAAATATGATTTTTATGGCGAGTTTTTCATATTTAGTGAACAAGCATTCCAGATGACGACCATTTAATCAATAGTCAATCAAAATACGAGATGTCAAATGTCAATAGATTGCTCTCGAATGACATTACACACGCCATTATTTTGAATGATATTCTTCCTTCTTTTCACTAAATATGGATTAATCTCAAGAAAATCATATTTATAGTTGAATTATATATAAATTGTCCAATATGATGAAAAAATAAGGGACATTTGTTCTAAATGCCATCCAGAAGACAGGTGAAAAAGAAGGTGAAATTTGGAACTTTTTAGTCAAATATCTTCATGATAAATATCATGATAAATGCAGTTTTACCTTTTTAAGTAGAGTGTTTGTAGTTCATGTTAATATGATAGTTGCAATTTGATCATTGGAATGAATTCTGCATTCATTGCCACGAGGCAAATGACCATTTTCAGAAAGAAATTTGAGAATGAGAATTAAAAATGCCCGTTTATTATGAACATTCAAGAAAATTTCCTCGAATTCAGAGATGATTTTGTTGACTATAATATACGAATACAAAACTAACTGCACAATCAAAGCTTTTCTATTTTTCCTCTACCTATACTTTTTATGAGAGAGTAATTGTCCTCTATTATTAATTCATCATTATAAATTAAGCTCTGTTTACTACTGAACTTAGATGGAGTAAAATCCTCGCGGTAAATTGCATATACCCACATTTTCGATAGCTCCTCGTCCAACGGGAAACTAAAAGCATGAACTTTTGAACCACCCACATAATTCCCCCGACAAAAGGAGACACAACACTTGAAAGGCATTGTTATTTCGACGATCACAACACAAAATATTTCACAAAACAGTTATTTTTCCGCCAATTATTTTGATGAATAAACAACAAAAGAATTCGGGACCGTTTCAAAAACATACGTGAATCACCGATGAATTAACACGAACTGACGCGTTAGTCGACAAGCGATAAAATAAAACACTGGCCTCTCTTGGTGACGTCACGAGCTGTTTACGTCAGAGTCTGCTGGCCTTGTTGTATCGGTGGTAACGCTCTGCCTCAGTTGAGCATTGTCAGTGACGTCATATGACGTAAAATTGTCGGCCATTGAACACCTGATGGGGGGACAAGCATACACATTTTCCATAAGGGTACATGTAATTTTCTTGCACATTTACCACTAAAAGACAATACCTGGAGCATTTATTTATTGACATGTTTGTTAATTCATACATCATGAATCCTGTGAGAGAAGTGGATGAGTCCAAAGAAGAGTTCAAATTGGTTTCTTTCTCAATTTTAAATTACTGGATTTACTTGAGTTCAGCTCTAATATACCTAATATACCTCCTAATATAACTTAATAGATACTCATTTTGGAAGAAAATGTAGAAATTCTTCTTGTATAATATCTACAAGTTCAACAAAATCACCAATGGGTCAGGAATAATAAAATCAAAATTCACACACAGCTTTGTTTGTCCCCCGATCAGCTGATGAAAACGACGAGTGCGCCATGTTGTGACGTCAGCAGACATTGCTCTACTGAGACCATACGTCAAATAGTATGAAATATACACAGAGATAGCTAATAGCTGGAGAGCTCGTGAATCTTTTATATAACGGTTTGTCTGTAAGGCTAGAAATTTGTATAGTGGTGGATCAAAGGGTGTTAAGTAAGAAAACCATGACCTGGCAGGCCTCACCCTTGCACGTCACCATCTCCCATATACTTTAAAGTGTGAACATCATTAAAAAAATAAACTTGGCGCTGTAAACTTGAAACTTCATCATGATGTTATTTAGATATTGAAAAATGAAGAAAAAAATTGACATGCGATTTTGATGAGCAGAAGTAGGTGCCAGGCGAGTCCAAATGTGGGAAAATATAATTTGCTGACCAAAATTAAAGTTTGCTGACCGGACATTTTCGTTCATATTCGATAATATAGGTATTTGACTGAATAACTAGTTGCTACTTGTAAAATAATTCCAGTTCACCCCCTCAGAAGGGTAGTTTACTCTAGCGGTTTTTCAAAAATCCTTGCTGAGCGAACATTTCTGGTTTGAAGTTTTGTTTTCGATTCTGGTGAATTTCTGACCAAATCGTTGATTGATGTTTCGGAATGTTAACTCGAATTTCAGTTCCCAAAAAGAGCTAATGGTGTGATTATTTTATAGGGAAAACCTAAAGTAACTATTTCACGCTCAACTTCTCAACGCCCTGTGGCGAAAGGAAGCAATTAAAATGAGCTTCATCATGTTTTGGATTGTAGTGTGATCTCTATTTAATACAATGGTTCTTGATTCACGTCGATATCTTTTTTTAAGAGAAGATACATGTGTCACAAGAAAGTATGGATATTTCAAATTTGCAGAACCTACATGAACTTATCAATCAACAACTCATCCATTCATTACATCACTCATTTCTACCTTGTTTTTGAGCACTCACCAGTAGAGAGAAACCTTATTTACTAATAACAAATGAGAAGCAGACCTCCTAGATGTAGTCAATAACGAGTATGCCCTCCTCGAAGTTGAATTACAGCATTCAACCGCCGTGGTAACAAGTTGATCAAATTTCTCAAACAGTCTTGAAGATTTGCCTCATATTCTTCTTGATGGACGAATCGTAGCTCTTGAAGGCCGGACGAAGGCGACTGAGCCTCTGGAGACCAACCCAAAGATGCACTATAGGTTCTGAATTATTGTTATTGAAAATTCCATACTTCCTTAAAACACTTGAATTTTCCCTCAAAGGAATATATTGACGTGAACCAAGAACTGATGTGTTAAGACGTGACTACAAGGGATCACAGCTCGATCCAAAACATGATTAAGCAGAAGGTTGGAGAATCGTTCTGAATTATTGTTGATAAAAAATAAAACATTCCATACTTTCTTAAAACATGCAATTGTTATCTTCGCTTAGAAAAAAGATATCGACGTGAATGAAACACCTATGTGATAAGATAAGAATCCGAAACATGATGAAGCTCAGTTTAACCACTAACGTTGGCCACAGAGCGTTAAGTAGTAGTATAGTATATCCAGGCTAACATGAATCTTTGATTTGGTCGAAATTTCATCAGAATCGGAAAAGAATTGAAAAAGATACAGGGCGATCAATTTGACTATCTCATTATCTGATTATTCGAGAACAAGCAACGAATCTGAAACACTAGCAACTTCTAAAATCAATTAGTTCGAAAGAACCAAAACATTGGTCCTTCGAGCCGGATGTTTTGGCCTGAAATTTCACATATGCATTGTTATTCTCCTGCAAAAAACAGGTAGCTTCGAGCTGGCCGTGATCCGCATGAGTCGGTACCTGGACCTGTCGCAGAACTGCGTGTTGTACGGCGACACGATGCTGCCCTCCGACGCCTTCTTCACCAGCGACACGCACGAGATGAAGCTGGTGGCGGGCGTGTTCGAGGTGGCCAAAGGCGTGGCCGAGCTGAAGCTGACTGAGACAGAGCTGGCGCTCTATTCTGCCTGCGTGCTGCTTTCGCCAGGTGAGCGGATTACACACTCCTATCTAGCTTCTTTTTCTATAGTTTTTTCAAGATTTCCTCCTTTCTCTCTGATATTTATTGTATCCCTCTATTCCCTTTTTTTTCGCTCCTTCGCCCTTTTTGCTGTTCTATTCTTGTCTTCCTATTACAAGCACCTTGATTAAACTACAGTAATCCCCTTTTTTCCTATCACACTTCAACAACGGTATGTTTCGGGCGTATAGAACATGATTCCTCAATCCCGAAATTTTTAGAAAGAATTCGAGATTGGCTGGACTATACCTCGATGTTTTAGAAGGTTCCTGAATGATCGAGAGTCTTCCAGAATAATACAGGTTGTACTAGAATGTTTTAGAAAGTTCCACACAGTTCCTCGGAAAGTTTGTTATGTGATGATTCAGTTTAGCTCTCTAATTTGAAAAATTCTGTACATAATGTTCTTTTCTAAATACATATTCGCCACATTCCACATTCATTGAGCCAATAAATGATTTCGTACCCACCAAATTTGACCAAATCTGACTCGACTATTTCGTCCAATTCATTTCTACTATCAAAAAACACGTTTGGAAACCAAATCGTTTTTCAGATCGACCAGGCTTGAAGGGCATAGGAGAGATAGGACGACTGAGCCAGGCCGTCGTCAGAGCCCTTCGACTGGAATTGGAGAGGAATCACAGTCTACCCATCAAAGGGGACGTCACTGTTTGTGATGCCCTCTTAACGAAGATACCCACACTAAGGTAAGACTATCGAGCTCCTCACGATGAGAAATGGCACAGATACTTTTTTTGACACTGCTCGAGCCTAGGGCGACTGATGAGACAAGGTGGACCGAAACAGTCACTCGCATCAGCTGACAATCGACTCACGAAAATTCACTAAAATTTTTTATGTCGCAAGCAAACGGTATCAAAATACACTCTCTCCTTGCCAAAATCCAGTATCTAGCCGATTTCATCATAGTACTCTTGGATTTTTGGGTCACTGAATCTGGATCTGGAGTTATTCAACAAAATTTCCTGGTACGTTTCGAGATATTCGCAAAAAACTGCGAAATGTTTGTTTATAATAATTTCAAAAAGTGTGTGGTACCAAAAAAGAACAAATCACCGAGAGGGAGGACACGGCGACAATAGGTATACAAAATGTTCGGAAATTTATGGCAATACTTCGTGCATTATATGTGTTAAAAAAAAACAAAATGATCTAAGCAAGCAGCAACTACTGGAAGCAGATGTTGAAAAAGAAGAAACTGTAGTTGTGCACTCTGTAGATTTTCTATTATTGAAATATTGAGTTGTCAATAAAGTTGTCAAATAAAAAGTTATAAAAACTTCAACGTATAATAAATGGGTTGCGTGCAAGAACTGTCAGATGACCGACACTGGAGGCAAAATATTGAAACACAAACGTCACTTTACTTATTTGTTAACAAGTGATTGAAATAGTTTTTCACAATTATTTTGGCATACGAATCGTATTTTTCCGCTATTCATCAATTCGCTCATGCCATCACATTATGCTGTTGTGAAATGCACAAAAACTGCAGCGGAAGACGAAGTAATCCGGTTGGTACAATATGATTCAAAAGTAAGTACCTACTATAGTCACTCACATATAGTTTTCATTATTGAAATTTGGTAATTTCTCAGATTTCTCATCGGAATTCTTTCTGCGATAGAAGCTAATAGAAATACATCTGAAATTTCTAAAATAATGCCAGAAAATTGGATTCATGCAATCAATCGGGAGGACTGGTCTGACATGCTGACGATCGTGTGTGTTGTAGATATTTTCAATCTATTAGCAGTATTAGCTTGTATTGCAGAAGTGACAGAAGGCAGGAGGAATTTTAATAAGTAATGACAACATTTCATAATGATAACTATGTGAGATTACTATTTACCTGAAAAATCATATTCTTTAGTCTCTTGCTGCATTTTTTGTGCATTGTACAACAGCACAATGCTAAGGCATGCTTGAATTAATGAATAGCGGCAAAAAACACGATTCGTATGCCAAAATATTGTGAAAAACTAGTTCAATCCTTTGATTCCTCTGTAACCAAGTAAAAAAGTGAGGTTGTGTTTTAATAATTCACAGAAGAATGAGGTTGTGTTTCAATATTTTGCCTCCAGGGTCGGTCATCGTGCACGCGACCTATACTTATTGTGGTTAGATATATAATCTCAAGAGGTTATGGGCCCAGCTTTTGCAAGCGTCTAATTAAACGGAGTTGCCTCATTGTGCACGTGTGAAGATAAAGGGAATTATTATTCTGGTACCATTATTCATTCAGCTGATACTATGGATTTCAAAGCGCATATTGGGAAATTGCAAGGAGCTTCAAATTGGTCGAAATGGAGACGCCAAATTGAATTGGTGTTGCAACATCATGAAGTACTTAAAGTGGTTAATGGTGATCTGCAACTACCAACTGAGCCAGCTGCAACAGAATCTCCTGAAATAAAGATTAAATATATCTCAGATCTGAAACTATTAAAAAAAAATTATGCTTTAGCCCAATTAATCCTTGTCAGTAGTATGAACGATAGCTTCACGACCGGATATAGCTTATGCTGTAAGCATTTTTAATCTATGCTGTAAGCATTGTCTCAGAGAAAGTGAACGCACCATGTGTAGCAGATTTGCGTTCAGTTAAACGTATCTTCAGATATTGAAGTTGTCAAATGAAAAGTTATAAAATCTTTAATGTGTAATACTTCGTCTGGTTAGATATATATTCTCAAGAATATGCATTATCGGCGTTATTCGAAAAATGTAATAGTCGGCATTGAAGAAGAAATGCAGAAATAGGCGTCATTGTTTCGGAATTTTTAGGCAATAGATGTCGATAGATATGAAATATTCGGCAATAGATCGGCAATATGACGGAAATAGTCAGGAATAAAATCGATTATTTCATTCACACCGGGCTGCACCTATGAAATTTCATGATTGAAATCACATGATATGCGATATCAGTAGCTATTTAGGTAAACAAACATAATATGAGCGACTATTTTATTCGACAGCATAAGAGTGCTATGATTGTCAGAGTTTGAAGTGTCTCGTGTTGGGTTAACTTCCACTACAGAAATCAGCAGTAAACGAATCAAGATCAGAAAATACCAATAAGAGTAAAGAGTCTGCCTGGAACATCTTTTGGTGTTTTGCCAGCAGAAAAACTATTAATTTTGTGCGTGTGAAGATGTATTTTGAGACAATTCAATTGGACCATATGAACATAAATAATCATAGAACAAGTTCTTCGAGCTGAAGCATTCGGGAGTTATTCAGATTATTAATGTTCATATTATGGTCTCATCAAATTGTCAAAATACAAGGTACTCTTGATGGAATTGTGAGAAAAATAATAATCGGCTATTTATCGGAATATTCCCTACAATTGAACTTAATGACGTAACAGCTAACAGGGGTGATTCTGTACAACCATTAATATATATTGAAAGTGGAATGACACAACAGACAATATAATATAGAAGTGTCTTAGGTTTCCGACGACCTAAACTTCGCCGAAAAAATAATCTCGTGAAATCCGGGTACCTACTAAAAGACCTAAAGCTAAACTTGAATTACATTGAGTGACATTTTGTCGGAGTTTTCCAAACAGAAATGAGAGATTTTGAAAATGAATTACTGCCTGAAACACTATGGAAATCAAAATATCATAAATGGATTAAATGGAATAAACTATTTCAATTAATGAAAAATGTTATTTAAACTCGTATTCAAAACAAAATCATTCTAAAGAAATCTAAAAAAAAACCTACATACAGTTCTTGCATAAGTGTAAATACGGCATGAAAATGAAGAGATGTACGAGCGATATTGATTGTAGGCACTAATTCGCTAATTGTTATATCTCTTGGAGCGCACGAAAGGAAATTCCTATTATGTTCGGAGAACATCGTGCGTAACTAGGGAGGATAGGGGCAGGCGGTAGGTATGTGTTGGTATTTTTTCTCGAACATTAATTCTATTGAGTTGACAGGAACTTACTAAAATTATTGCGATAATCACCCGTTTCTATAAGCAACGTAAACAAAAAGGAACCTTCTGATTGGTTGAACATAAATTAATGAAATTCTCAAGTTCATCACGATGAGAAATGGCACAGATAAGTTTTTGACGATCCTCGGGCCGAGGGTGACTGATGAGACTTGCCAAACCGAAACAGTTGGTCGCATCAGCTGACGAAAATGTACTACAATCTATTAGCACTGAGATTCTAGGTCACTAATCTCGATTTTTTTTTTAGGGAAATCAGCATGCTCCATATGGACGCCCTCGGCAAACTGAAACGGTCTGCCCCCCATTTGGAGTTCCCGGCGTTACACAAGGAGCTGTTCAGCGTGGACAGTTGAAGATCCGCAGACACACCTCCCCCCCATTCTGTCTCAAAGGCAGCCTAGGGTAGCTATTGTAAGTTGCAGCTACGTCCAACGAACGGAGAATTTTTATTTACACAACTAGTTATGAATTCTAATTTTCGCAGCCTCGGCCGGAGTTGATTCCGCACGATTCACTGTTGCGTTTCAATTAACAGTGATGTTCTTGAGGTGGCGTATGGAGTCAGTAACAAACCCTACATAGAACATACATGGGCTGAAGGACCTCTCGTATGGTCGATTGCTAGTTGATGGTGCTTACACTATCTTTTTATCTTTTTATCGGAAAATCAGTCACAAGGAATTTATGAAAATGTGCATGCTTATATTTGAGGTTACGCTCTCTTTGTTCTAAATACTTTCGACAATACAGTGTTGACGCTTCCACTAAAAACTAGCAGCAACTTTATTATTCCTAGAGTCTCCTTGAAGACTTGATGATTACAGAGATAAATGGTATTAAAAATCGAGATGTTTTAAATTTGGGATTTTTTTGTGTCGAACATACGTAGTGTTTGTGGAAAGTTTTATACAGGTGAGACCAAGAGACCTCTTTCAGTAAGGATGAAGAAACAAAAATACAATATAAAGAAAAGACAAATCGACAAATCGAAACTAGCTGAATATATCCTTACTGAAAATGGACGACATATGGCAGATTGGAATAATATTAAAATCATTGGAAAAGAAGATAACAACCAGAAGAGAAAAATCAAGGAATATGCTTGCATTCTTCTGAACGGAGACAATAGCATTGCTTCCTGTTCAGTGGATATAGATAGAACGTGGTATTCACAACTGAAATCTGAAAATTAAAATGGTACATTCAAGATTAATTAATGAAAACATCCAAATCATTTGATTTGTCTTTACTACACGTATATTGAAATAGTTTTCATATTTTTATTTTATAGAGACGAGGAGAGAAAATCCCAAAAAATCTGGAATAATCATTATATCTTGATTCTTCTGAGATGAACATAAATCCTGATTCAGTATAATTTATACCCAATTTATAACATGATAACCATGATAATAATATTCTCAAATCACTTGAAATTTCATCCCTATTTTGTTGTGCTGAACCTGCTGAATAGATTGAGGTTATTTCATCGGCAAACATATAAATTTTTCCTTTTAACTTGCAAATTTGCAATTGAGTTGATATGAATAAGAAATAAAATAGGACCCAATACTGATCCTTGCGGTACCCCGCATACTATTTCATCGCTCTTACTGAATAATTCTTTTAAATCTACAAATTGTTTCCTATCACTTGAATAATCTTGAAACCAGTCGTAGACAGGACCTCTTAGACCAATACAATACAATTCATTCAAGAGAATTTCATGATTTACAGTATAAAATGCCTTCCTCAAGTCATTTGATAGGAGTTTACATATGTTGTTTGTATTCAGTAGCAATTGGAAATCTGTTTCAACATCCATAACTGCGGAGTCCGTATCACATGACCCCCGAAAGCCATATTGATGGCTGTAAAGATATTTCCTTGCCTCTAGATATTCTTGCAATCGGTAATTCATTACTTTTTTCTCCATAATTTCATAAATAACACCCTGTATCTTTGTAATCATTACCGATAGACCCCAAGTGTGATATAATGATAAAAACAGCTCTTCAGGGAGAATTTTATGAAATACATGGTATTCCAATCGGAATAACAAAGTTGTTGCTACTTTCTAGTAGAAGCAGCAGCACTGTATTGTCGAAAATACAGGGTGGGGCATAGGAACCAAGTGGTTTATTATTACAATTATTACAATCCATTCCTCTACTGAAGCTCCCTACGTTTTATAAAAAATTATTGAAATCCCCGATTTTCGGACCTCTGAAAACAAGGCGATGATGTGACGTCAAAACCCTAATACTGAAACAAGACTATTCCAGACAGAGATGAATTATACATGATTTCTGACAGAGTGAATGAGCGCGAGATCACAGTTGAATGACATAATATATCAGTTGCCTCAGTCTTCCTTCGGGCGTTTGGTATTTTCTTTTAACTATGGCGAGATGAGGTTTCTACGTCATAAGAGGGTCCGTTTTCAGAAGGTACTATTATTTATGTCCAAAAATGAAACATTCCAGTTAATTTTTCGATCGAATTATGTCGTCAATCATTATTTATGTATAAAAGGATCATTATAAACTTGGTTTGAGTAAAAAGTTCTACTAAGGTGTACACGCCCATTATTGAATCATCAAATTTCAGAATGGGCGAGTGGACTGATAATGACTTATTGGCATTCAATTACTCCACTGTATCGTTAGGAACCTAAATCAATTTTTGCAAGACTTCTCCCGCTTTTTTTATGTTAATAATGAGTCTATGTGTTGTTCAAGATTGTTTAATTTCAGAGCTCATTTCAAACGAACCTTCATGGCCGCCATTTGGCGATACGTCGAATAAATGGTGACGTCAGTTTTTATGCTGTTTCGTTATTGGTCAGATAATCTTCCATTTCCACTCATGAAGCAAGGTTGTCAAGTCACCAATTATAATCAAGTTATCAAAAATATGTTAGAGTCCTGTCATTGAATAAAACATAATAGGAGGAACCCATGATGTTTTAGTTCATGCTTGACCTTTTCGAGCAACCAGCATGTCCAAATATTTCTTATTCTCCATAACAAAATATCATGTGAATGTTGGAGACTTGGCAACATTGTGCTGAATGCTGAGAACTGACAAGACCACGCCCACAAGTCGTGCGCCGTGGTTGTCACGTTCACCGATTCAAATGTCCTCTAGTGTGAATTAATATAATTATTATTTACACAAATTTATTTTAAGCAATGAGCCACAAATCATAAGGGGATATTTTGAGACAATTGAATATTTATTGCTAATCAGGAATATTACCAATACTCAATTGAGAATTTATGCTTTTTCGAATAACCAATATTTCTGAAATTCCCAATCATTTTTCAACACATGGCAACTGTGCTACGGTTTGCCACTAGCCGTTTGAAAATTAGCGTGGCATTATGGATGCACCTAAAAATCGGCCAAAAAATCCTTAAACGATATGAAATTGATAGGTATATGAGTGACTATTCCACTCTTGATCTCGAGAACCAATCAGAATCGACCATTTTCATGGTTTCTTCTGTATTCTAGCGATATTTTTTGTTTATTAAATTTTATCGGACTTGCTCTACCAATACAGAAGCCGGATTGACCCACACGTGACCAACAAACCTCGTTTATCAGCGATAACATTTTGACATCGTGTCTGGTCAAGATTGCTTTGGATTCAAATCTGAGCCAATAACCTAAGTTCCTACTTTATTTTATTTACTTATAATTCGCGCTAGTGAGATATTTTGAACGAAAGGCGAGACAATTTCATTCTGGCTGGACGTTTCATGTGTAATTTAAAAAGTTTGCATATTTGTTGACGGTCTGACATAACAATAATAGAATTCAAATTCCTTTTTGAAGTAATCTTCTTCAATTACTCAGGTTATTGTGTCTGACTAGTATAATTACTAGCTGATGTAGCGCAACTGTTAGGGTTGTTGCGCGAGGATACGAAGGTCGATGGTTCGAGCCCTCGGTGACGATTTTTTTTTTAATTATTCCATGTCACATAAATTCAATGCATTTTGTTTGTATTGGATAGTAATTGTATACACTCTCTTGAGAGGTAATAAGATAATAAAAAAAATACTGTTTATCAAAATTGTACATTCCACTTTTTGAATAACTATAAAAGTAGGTAGGTAGTTAATTTCTAAAAAAGTTAATTCTGTATTTCATTATTATCATTATGTTCTTCTTCGCAGTTCGAGTTGGAATATACTTAAATTATGTTTCCTATTTCTTTTGATTGTTTCATTCAATCATGAAATAGTCATACGAATACAACTCGTGACATACTCCAGCCTGCTGCTCTAATTTCGCTCATGACATTGATCCAAAACTACTCGCCCACGGCTCGTAGTTTTGATAACAATGTCATTCACGAAATTACTAGGCAACAAGCTGTCGTAACAATCACCGAATATTTCCGGCAAAATATTATCACTTGTGGTATTATATTTATGATCATTCTATTCAAGAAATAAAAAAAAATAGTCTACTCGTCAATTGGCCACCTCTTGTTCTTTCTCATTTTTTTTATAAGATTTTTTATTGTTTTCGCCTATAATTGAACTGCTTTCTAATTGCTTTTTTTTGTTTCAGATTCCTTCATACTGAATGTATCGGCCTTAAATACATAAATAATATTAAATATAATTTCGTTATGATGAGGTTAAAATTTATTGTTGTGAGACATAGAAATTTAAAAATTATATAAGCAGAGCTCCGTAAAAACGAGGAGGGTCGTATTTTTTTGAAAAACCGCGAAACAAGTGATGCCCAGGCCCTGATTTCAAAGTACAACTTATTGTTTGTTGTTGGTTATTGTAACAGGTTGTCCCGAAAAAAATAATAATACGATTAACAAAAAAAAACATAATATTAAACGAGTACACAGTTCCTCAATGATTCAAATTTTTTTTCCGTTACCGAATTAAGTTTTCGAGGTTATGTATTTTCAAATGGAAAAAACATAATATATAACGAGTACACAGTTTCTCAATGATTCAAATTTTTTTTCCGTTACCGAATTAAGTTTTCGAGGTTATGTATTTTCAAATGGAAAAATGTATTCAATAAAACATACAGTATGTTAATTTAAATCGTATTTCATGAGCTCCAATAGTTCAAGAAGAATTACAACACCTCCCTCCTCTCCCTATCCCTCTAGGTTCGCACGATGTTCTTCGAATATCATAGAAATATCCTTTTGTGCGCTCCAAGAGATAAAAAAAATTGTTCAAGGCATGAAACATTCTATTTTGATTTCTTATGAAATAGGTGATGAATATTCCATTTGGGATACCAAAGTGGTATAACCGAAAATATTTATGGGATACGTAAATTCAAAAACTATATACAGGGTGTAATTAAATTGATATATTGTTGCTCGACTCACTTTAGGGAAAAAGTTTATATAAACAAAATTTTAAGAAATAATTGGGTTTCTTATCAATACTGTTCTAGATATTTCCATGAAATTTGATATGCACCTACCAAGCACTAATAGGTATTTTTTGATGCAGGGGATTTTTTAATTTTTCTACCAGTGGCGTCCGTATGGCATGTTTACTAGAGATTTTTCTAAAAAAATATAAATAATTCTTTAAATCCTCATTTATTTTGCAACAATTTAATCTCTCGAACTTCAAAAATTAAAAACCATTTTCATGCACTTGGGGTATGAAGAAAGTGTTTAGAACTAGTTGGTTGGTGCCCTATTTTGTATTTAAAATAATTTGATCGATTACGTTTCGGTAAATTTTTCTACCAGTGGCGTCCGTATGGCATGTTTACTAGAGATTTTTCTAAAAAAATATTGTAGGCCCTTGCTTTTTTAAAAAATAGAAATAATTTTTCAAATCCTCATTTATTTTGCAACAATTTGATCTCTCGATTTTTTGCCGTCTGACTCAGTTTTCGCGATAAAAAAATAAAAACCATTTTCATGCACTTGTGGCATAACGAAATTATTTCGAACTAGTTGGCTGGTGCCCTATTTTGTATTTGAAATAATGACATTTGATTGATTACGTTTCGGTCTCAACTGACAGGTATTCAAAAAGTAACAGTTTTTTACATCCTGAAAGTTTATTCAATCAATTATAAAGAGAAAATAGAATGTTAACACCCTATAGCTCAAAAGTTGAGAGGTTTCGAGCATATGATCATATAAACTTTTCTTCTTAAAATGAGCTAAAGCAACCATATCCTATATTTGTAGCCATCAATTAAATTACCCTGTTTATGCAAAGGCTTGTGGAATATTGAAGATTAATGCACCATCGAGAGCGGAACCTGCAGATTGCAGTGGGTTCCGTACCACATGAATGCATTGTTATTTTTTTGACTCTTGGAGAGGTGATTATAATTTTTTTTCGGGACACAACCTGCATATATTTATATAGTGTTGACGTTCTGAATCCTAGGTGCTGATTTGTTTGAATAAGGAGAGAATAAAAGAGAGTTTTGCGGTTTTTTGAAGGGTTGAACATTTTACGCGAACGGTAATATATCTGCCACTTAAAGTAACACGCTATTCTACACATAAGATTTAAAGTTATACACTATTGATACCTATATAACATTTTTTTCCACCGAGTTCCGAAACAGTAAGAACTTATTTTAGTTTTTTAAAGTAATTAGCTTAGACTGTGTTTATACGAAGCATGGATATTATATACAGTCAAATGGAAATGAAGATAACAGGGAATTAATATTAGTTTTGCATTCATTGAATACTAGATGGAACTGTCAAGTTTTAGTTTGTCATTTTTCATTTTGAATCTTATCATTTGTCAGAAGAACGGGTTGATACTGGTATTGGAGGTGCACACACTGTTTAGTTTACAGCAAAACATAACTTTTTTATGTTTATGTATTTTTTCTATTCAGAATTCACATTTGTGATTACTTGAAGATAATACTCATAAATGGATCTACATTGTTATGGATGAAAATAATTCTGACACAAAGGAATGAAATACTAAATCAACGTAAAATCTCATTATACACGAAAAAAAGGAATTGTTGAGTCAAGCAATATTCAATTGAATAAAGCAAATAACAGTGTCATATATGAACGTCAAAATATAATCGTGAAATGAGTAAATCTATATCTTGTTTCAGAGCAAATTTGAAGTTTGAATTGAGTGAATATGTCTTGCATGAACTCTGGATCTTATTCAATCAAGCACATCCCTGAATTGTTTTTCAAGAGATATTGACTTGGCTCAAACAATCATTTTGTTTGGATCAAAATAACAAGATATTGATTCAATCAAATATTTAGTTGATTCATTGAAATATTTGGTTGATTCAAAGAAATATTTGGCTGATTCAATGAATTATTTAGTTGATTCAATGGAATATTTGGATTTCTTGAGTCAATTAAAAATATCGTTGATTCAAGAGAAACTGTATTTCCATTAGATAAATTGTTTTGTTGAACCAAATTCAGTATTAATTCAATGATTCAAATTAAATCAATACTAATCTAGGAAACTGATCGACTTCTATCATAGATCTCCAGTCTTTACTGCTCTTCAGCTAATGCAGAAATATTTCCAGCTGATATTTCTTACACGAAGAATCAGGCCTCACGTATATAATGAATTCGAGGCAGGCATAGACGAGGCGAAATGATCGCCATCTAGTGGCGAAAATTTAACTTGATGTAGAATGAACAAAATATTTCATTGATATTACATATTTCGTTACTTCATTCAAGCAAATGATCCGTTCGGAACGAGTTCATTGCTACATCGGATTAGGAAAAATTGTATATTGTTTCAAAGATATATTCTCATCAAAATGATCATTATTTAATCAATTCAACAAAATGTTCACACTTGAATCAACAGCGACATTATTTTGGATCTAAATAATTTGTTTTCGAGAAAACCATATATTTTGTTGATGGAATTGATATTATACTGTGATTCAATTCAATCAGACTACATAATCGATTTGAACAAGCTGCTTCCATGAAATAATCATGTATCTGGTTGATTCAACAAAAAATTGCTCAGTCCAACAAAAATAATTCAAGCATAAATAATTTTTGGATGCAACAAATCCTTTTTTTCCGTGTAGATACCTAATTATTCATAGATCAATTTCGATTCAATTTCTATTAAGGTTTTGCCTTAACCTTAACCTTGGATGAACAATTTATTAATAAAACAAAATATGCTGGAAGCTAAAGAATTTTCTATAAATAGCTGATATTGAATGTTGTTGATATCAAATGATTCCGGAATAATGAATATGTTTTGGAATCAATAATTACTCACATTGACTTTGTCTAACTGTCAACTAATTACAGGGTAGCCCAAGTAACCTTTATTGTTTGAAATCCTTATGACTTATTTAATTCGAAACTTATTACAATTATTTTCTACAGATACATACAGTAAAGTCCTTATACAAATGGGAAATATAATTGAATTAAACGTATAAAATAGCTTAACACAAATGATGGTCATCATATGCTTCACAATTTTCTGATTTTACAACACTTTTTCATAATATTTCGCAAAATTCTTATCGGAATTCAGTTCAGATATTCGTTTTCATTTAGCATATGACATGGCCTCTATGCCTGCTCTGTCATGTGTCAAAATAATCGACCTATATGGTTGTCAAAATGAAATTAAAAGATTTTCCGAGTCTTCTCAATGGAATTATGACAAAAAATGATTTGAAAATTTAAAAGTTATAACGAATTCGAATCAAGAAGTTCGTTTTGCACCACCCATCTATATTTTTTGTATATTTTTGTTAAAACAGGCAATGTTTTTTTTTTCTACATCGTATATACAGGGTATGTCACGACGAGCTTACACAGAATCAGTCAGGAGAAATCCATGAATATGCTCTCTTCATTTGAAATATTTTCGACAGTGTTGCCGCTTCTACTAGAAAGTAGTAGCAACATTGATATTTCAAATGAAACACCCTGTATTTCATCGCATTTTTAGATTCTTCCTGAAGAGCTGAATTCATCGATGTATCATACCAGGGGTCTATCGAAAATGATTACAGAGATATAGGGTGTTCAAAATCGGGATTTTTCAACTGTAGGATTTTTTTTGTGTCGAAACTATCCATTATTTGTCAAAACGGCTCACATGTCCCTATCTCAACTTTTGATTCACTATTTACTGATATTTAATCGGAACATATACAGGGTGGTTCAAGATTCAGTATTCTGATCACCATGTATCTGTTCCGATCAAATATCAGTGAATGGTGAATCAAAAGTTGAGATAGGGACATGTGAGCCGTTTTGACCGGTAATGAATAGTTTCGACACAAACAAATCCTGAAGTTGAAAAACCTCGATTTTAAACACCCTATATCTCTGTAATCATTTCCGATAGACCCCAAGTGTGACCTATCGATATAATCAGCTCGTCAGGGAGAATCCAAAAATGCAATAAAATACAGGGTATTCTGCTTGAAATAACAAAGTTGTTGCTACTTTTTGATAGAAGCGGCAACACTACTTTGCTGAAACTATTTTAAATGAAGAGAACGTATCCTAAAATATAAGCATGCATATTTCCATTGATTTCTCTCGACTGATATAAAGATACTGTAAGCCTGTGAGCTCGTCGTGAGATACCCTGTATAGCAGGGGGTATAAAGTTGGATCTGGATACTGTTGGAATCTGGCCATTTCTGATATGACTGTCTTGATATTTGAGATATCACTTTAGTTTTAGCCTTACTCTAGCTATGGAATAATAAAATATAGAAAGACTGTATGCTTATAAATTCGTAAGTGTTTACTATTTCCGAACTCGGTGTCTTTAATTGATTAAGTTTTACTTGGTGACACATGGTTTTATAAAAGTACTATATATAAAGAGATGTATATGTATAAATTATATGAAATAGATTATAGAATATTTATGAAATAGAACTATATCTGTTCTCTTTGTCGTTTGTTTTCTTTATGGACGAGACGCAAGTTTCGATCCAAAATGGAAGGAAACGTGAATCAGATCTGCAGATTTACCTGAAAGGATAATTACATAAACACTTTTTTCAACAAAAAATGTACCAATAGGTTCCCTTTGTACTCGTTGATTAGTGTACTTATATTGCAAACCTTTTGTTTTCTTTGTACGTTTTTTGCTTTTCAAGTTCCAAAATGAACCTTATTTACAATTCGACTTGAAATTTGTTTGTTCATTCATTGTTGATGTGGTATAATAGCCTTAATCAGATTTCAATTGCTTTCTGAAAATGTTTTTTATATTATTTTTTTGTTGATATAAACGATATGATTTATTTGTTGAGAAATAAAAATGTTACAAAGAAAATAAAAGGTCGTTTTATTTCAAGATATACCACCTGTACCATTTCTGGAATGATCAATTACCTGATGAATTGTATACTAGTATCTGATTTAGGGCTAATGGTAAATAATAATTAATAACTCCTATTTCCTGAATTGAAGCTACGATGAAAGACCTGCCTGACTGAAAAATGTTGCCAATTTATTTAAAAAAAATACTCATAGTTATTTTTGCTGAACTGAAACATCTTGAAGACTTAAAATCAATATTAATTGACAGGGCCGTACAACCGGGACAAATGCCCTGTCTACCTATACTAGTGATGTTTTTCAATTTCTTATTCACAATCTTGAAGTATTCAATTCATTGAAATGTCGCTGATTATCGAAAAATGATCTCTAAATTTTTGAAAATTGCAACAGTGGCTGCAGGTAATACAATGTCCGTTTTCTGCATGGAAAGTTTAGCAAATTCATACACATCGTATACACTGTATTTGAATATTCGTTCGGAATAGATATTACGTAACCAGTTTCGGGCTCGTAAAATCCCATCAATATACAAAATGACGCGTTTCCTAACTAGTTACGTAAAATATTTTCTTAAATGTCGATGAGAAATTTCACTTGAACAGAAATACAACATGAGTTCTACCAATTATGTACAGGCTGTCCCATTTTCGATGTCCATACGGGATATCTCACCTATTTTCAAAGATAGAGATTTGCGATTTTCGCGACACAAACAAAATTTCTATAACTTGCTTCGTTCTTGAGATACAGTGAAAACTGTCGCTCATACATTTTTCAACGTCGAATCCAGTGACGTAGTCATATTTTTAGAATAAATTTCAATTATTCAGATATAACCCTCAGATATGTTTTTTTAAATGGAACACCCTGTATATTTTTCATATTTGAAATATTGATGTTCTGTGCTCATGAGGAATTTCAAGTATTAACCATGAATTAAGATAATTTGTAGTTTTTCAGTAGATATATTTGATTGAAAGGCCTTGTAAATATGTGGCAACCTTGTCCATATCACGAATTTTCATATTTACCTTGTTGCTGATACAGTGTTTCATCACACAATAGTTTTAATTTTACCAACATTCAACATTTACCAATATTCAGCCCTATTTATTGACTATAAAAGCTGTGGACCTAAATAGTGGGTGGCTATGAAAAAAAAAGCGACTGCAAAATGTTTTATAATCTTTGTCACCTACCTGTCAAATTATTGTCATACAACGACAACGACAAAAGATTATCCAGGATATCAAAACTACGTATTTTAGAAACCAACTTACATCCCAACTTCTTTGTTTTTGTAGTTCCCATATCCAGGATTGTATACAGGGTGATCCACGGTGGATGGCCTATTAGAAGTATCTGGAGAACGAAAAGACAGAACATTCTGAAAATTGGGATGCTTTGATGAAATACAGGGTGCTTCAGGATTCAGAATTCTGATCACCCTGTATCTGTTTCAATTAAATGTCAGTAGATAGTGAATCGAAAGTTAAGATAGGGACATGTGAGCCCTTTTGATCGATAATGAATAGTTTCGACACATAAAAATCCTAACATTGAAAAATCTCGATTTTAAACACCCTATATCTCTGTAATCATTCCTGCTGAAGAATCTAAAAATGCAATAAAATACAGGGTGCTCAATTAAAAATAACGAAGCTAGTTTCTGATAGAAGTGGCAACACTGTATCGATGAAAGTATTTTAGACGGATGTTCAATTATCAAAGCATCCCAATTTTCAGAATGTTCTGTTCTTTCGTTCTCCAGATACTTCTAATAGGCCATCCACCGTGGATCACCCTGTATTCAACAGAAACATTCTATACACTCGTTTTTTAAAGTCAATAAATAGTGCTGGATATTTGTAAATGTTGGAATGTTGTTAAAATTGAAACTAGTGTGTGACGAAAACTGGTCGCTGATCCCAAAATGCAACATTTCCAATTTAGCCCTGTATCTCAAAAACGAATAGTTTTATGTCAATTTTGTTTGCGGTTTCGTGAATTTCACAAAAAACTAGCCAACGGTCGCGAAAACCACAAATCTTTATCTTTGAAAATAAGTGAGATATCCCGTAAGGACATCGAACTTGGGACAGCCTGTACATATAAGTACATACCTGTACATATCAGCGGCGAAATTCACGAAATATCAAATTACTTGTCAAAATTAAAAAAAGTGTTTCTCACACCGGTGCAATTTACCTACACCTAATCCTGGGCAGATTTTAAATGAACTCAAAGACAAGAATGTATCAAATGTTAATGAAATCTAGATGAATGGCTCAAAAATACATCTGTGGGTAAAACTCATTCCTAAATTGGGAATAAACACATTCAAATAGGCGAGTACCTCAAATTCTGGTAACATCACTAGGATACCAATGTCATAATATATCACAATGCATTTATTATTGAGAAAACAATCTGTCTTGTTCAGTTCATCCATGATATTGTTGATATCAGTTGAATCTTGAGAGGGATAAAAATATCGAAACAAGCTGAAAAATCTGTCGAGACGGCAACGCTGTTTATGTCACTGAATCGTAAATTATCAATTCATTTTGCTGGTCGGCGCTATTGTTATACTTGTGACGTCAGCGACGCTGACGATTTTTCGTTGTGTTCAAATGGAAGCATTTCTTTGAGAATTTATTGCTCGTATCTTGATGGACATCATAGTTTTTTTTTCTAGAAATTAGTGTTCTTGCTTATTGAAATGGACAAGGTACAAGAAAGCCTCAGAGTTTCAAAATCAGAATGAGCCAACTAAATGGCACTCTCACACCTCAAATTCGTTAAATTATATCGTTTTTTTAACCAGTAAGATACATGAGCAGCCCGGTTCAATAATCTCAATTTTCCTACAACTGTCAAGAAAACTGCACTTTCTCAATATATTTTGTGTGCCTAAAGTGTACATTCTTTTATTATCAAATAACACCCTGCGTTGTTGGTTGGCTGTTTAGTTCGACGAACAAGTCTAATTTAACAAAAAATTACGCAAAACTGAAGTGTGTGGCTGCAAAATGGTCGTTTTCGCGTCATTTTTGTTCGAACACACTTGTTCGATGAACAAAACAGCCCACCGCCAACGCAGTCTATGTGCTCCTTTACGGGATTCAGCAAGGCAGCAAGCGAACGAATCAAGGCGACTGACTCCGTATTTCGTATGGAGTGCCAGTGAAATAGAGATGGGAGCGGTAAAAAAGCGTCACAAGACACGAATCCAGGTGTTATCAATAAAGTGACATGAAAAGAGCAAATGCACTTGATAATAATTGCGAAATATCATTTAATCATTTAGGTACATCATGAGTTGAATGGGGTTGTCCTCTTCTTTGACAGTTGTAGGAGAAATATTGTATCTAACACGTGCGTTAAGTGTTTTTTTACTTATACAAGGTGATTCTAAAATAGGTGGTCAAACTTTGGGAGTATATAGAGTGAGTTAAATAATTACGAAAACCTCGGTAATATTTTTTTCTGAAGTGCCCCCCAAGAAAGATACAGCCCCTCAAAGGGGGGCCTTGGAGAATGATTTTGTACTATTATCGCCAACACCTTGTATGATGAAAATCTAAAATTTTGTTTATCCACTAACTATTCAGTGCCGGTTCGAATGTTGTTAAAATCACCTCAAAATTAAATACAGGGGTGTGTCAAAACAGGGAGGTAGGGGGTAAAAATAACCCCAACTTTTTTGTTCATCGCAATTTCAGTTTTTTTACATGAAATTATGAAATCTCAGGGCTATCAACATAGAAAAGGAGCTCTTGTTGGATCTCGATAAACTGAACCATTAGCGAATAAAATTTATTTTTCCAAGATTTCATTTAAATTGGAATTTTGGTATGCACTTGAGTTTAATTATCTAGTTCAAATCTTGCAACTGAATTTTCAACTACTTCTAATCGTCTGATCAACTTGGAATCTGGCAGATGACAGTTGACAACGCGTTATCGACTTTTTGATAGAAAAAAATAGGGCGGCTCCAATGTGGCTGACCAGATTTGTGATTATGGTTCGATTCGATTCAAAATTGGTTTGTAAGGGTTTTTGGGGTTGGAAATTTTGAATTCATTGTCGGAATTGATGAATTAACAATAGACGACGAGTTTCGTGATTATGGTCTGATCCTATTGAAAATACTAAAATGAAAAATATTGTTAATAACAAGCTTTTTTAAATTTTATTCGCTAATAGTTAATTTTATCGAGATGCAACAAGAGCACCTTTTTCATGTAAATAGCCCTGAGATTTCATAATTTCATGTCAAAAAACTGAAATTGCGATGAACAAAAAAGTTGGGGTTATTTTCACCCCCTACCTCCCTATTTTGACACACCCCTGTATTTCATTTTGAGGTGATTTTAACCCCATTCGAACCGGCACTGAATAGTAAGCGGATAGACAAAATTTCAGATTTTCATTATACAAGGTGTTGGAGATAATAATACAAAATCATTCTCCGAGGCCCCCCTTTGAGGGGCTCAATCTTTCTTGGGGGTCACTCCAGAAAAAAAATGTTACAGAGGTTTTCGTAATTATTTCACCCACTCTATATGCTCCCAAAATTTGACCACCTATTTTAGAATCACCTTGTATATATATCAATTGCCGCACACCGCCTCGTAAAACAGTATAACTTTACGCACTTGTTACATAAAAATCTAATTTATAACCCAGAAAAAGGAAATGACATGGATTAAAGATTCGTTTCATTGGTGCATAGGTGAATTTAAGGTTTCCGTGTTTATGGAATATCTTTTCGATGGACGCTGGAAAGAATCTGGAGAGAATACAAAATACAGGCCTTTTTCGAGTTTAGTACGCGCATGTACTGAGTATCTGCCATTGTCAAAGCGAATATTCATATATGTACATACACCAACTTAGATCCATAGAACTTATTGTAACCCAGTGTTGATTATCTATTGTTATGTGTGCCCTTTTGGAAAAAACGTAGGTATAGGTATATCTCAAATAATAATTTTTGTCTATGATTTTGATGTCAAATACATTAGGCTGATTCAATTTTTTTCAGATGAAATTGAGTGGGTGATAGTTCTTCTCGTTGAGAAGCTACAGGGTGTTGAAGGTTATTAAGGCGATATTATTTCTATAGGAGACACCACACAGTATGTGTCAAAAATCTCCCAATTTGGGCCATTCCTTTCTTTGTTGACTATACCATTAATTAGCAATCACAAAACGTGGACGAATATATAGGTACAACTAAATTAAAGATAGCTAAGACAGAAAGGAAATTTTCCAAATTGTAAAATGAATCTGATATACTTACCAAGATATCATGCGAAAACTATATATACCTATCTGATGAACTTCAACGCTCGATCATTTTTAACTAACTCACTCGATTTTTTTGAAAAAAAATGATTACCCTGTATATTTAGGTTAGGGAGCAAGGTTTTGGCATTGGTCGATACTCTGATTATAAGACAGGCTTTTTTTGATTGCTTGATAAGTAATATAGCACCCATGACCCAAATGTGATGAATACCTTATAAATAGAAAAACAGTTGTAACTCTGAAATTATTTAGATAAGTAATTGAGTAACTCTCAAAATTTTATACCAATAGGTTATTTGATTTTATAAATCGTTTGAAGAAATGGAAAAAATGATATAATATACAGGGGGGTGCGAAACTTGTAACCCGCGTGCTATAAAAATGTCCCATTTTTTTTGTCTTAAACTGTAACATCAGGAAACCATTTCGAATAATATGCTTGAGCATTATGAAAATAATCCCGAATAATGTGGACTTTTCGCAAAAATATTCAATGATGAATTTAGTGCAAAAATGTGCTTGTTAGACATCAGTCACCAATAGAACTCTTAGATAATTCATTCAAGCAGTAACTTACTTGAACAAATTCTCAATATTTTCTATGCATTTGCACCCCCTTGCACTCATATCAATCGGATATCAATTATAAAATGCCACTTTTCGTACTGATTCACACATGGTTGCTATATTTCTTATTCACAAATGAAATCACTAAAGGTTGATACATCGTCAACCTCGTATTGATAAATGAGACAAACTGAAATATATAATATTTTCAGCTATGCGACTCGTTTTATTGAGTCTTGAACATGTCTGTGATAGGTTTTGATAAAAGGTTGACGACGTAAAAGTCTTCATGATATATTCGTGGAATTGCCTTTTTGTAAAATTTCTGGGATGGCGATGGGTAATGGAAATGGTATTGTTAAACATTTTATTAATTTGTGGAAAGTGGTGTTCAAAACATTTTTCTTTCCCATTAAATTCTGTACATTTTTTTATTTATTAGACTTATGACTACTGGTGGAAATTAAACTCTATTTCTAACTCTATTTTGTTTATATATTCTATTTCTGTTGGCGATATTGACAATTATAATTTCTTTGTTAATATTTTTGTTATAGCACTGCCCGCATGAAGTATTTTGTAGCTATAGATTTCTAACTGTATATTTTGTATTTACTATAGGTTTCTTTTGTAATTTGAAGTGCAATTATTTAGGAAACTTGACAAAAATATTTACAAATATATTTGATTGTTTTCTGCACCAGTAGAAATTATATATTTTTTGTATTCAGTCTCCTATTTTATTATTTCCCTTACTCCCTTACCTCAATCAAAAATCAAAAAAAATCAAATCATTTATTTTCCATAACTGACAACATACATTGTATAGGAATAGTCAAAGATACTAAGAAACTATGAAACTTACGAACTAAAAAAAGAAAAAAACTAGAAAACTTACATACTAATGAGTGTATATGACAAATAGGAATATTACGTACACAAAAACTCGTTCACAGTATAAAAAATTCTATTTCCTTTTCACAGTTTTTTATTGATTCAGGTAATTTGTTGAATAATCTTGGCCCAATAAAGTCTGGGGATGAACTGGTAATATTCAATTTGGCAATGGGTATCCGCAAGTTATTTTTTTGTCTCGTATTGAAATTGTGCGTATCATAATTTTTCGGTGTAACTTCTCTATTTCTATGGACAAATAAACATATCTCAAAAATGAATAATCCAGTCAGAGTTAATATGTTCAGTTTTTTGAAAAGATCTCTGCAAGAGTGTTGTCTTGGTTTTCCTGAAGCACTTTACAATTCGTTTTTGTGCAATGAATATGTTCTTAGAATGTATGGAATGGCCCCAGAAGTTAATTCCATATCTCAAACGAGATTCCACCTGTGCATAGTAAAAGTTCATCAATTGTTCATGAGTCAAAATAGTCTTCAAATTGTATATCAAGTAATAGAATGAGTTAAGTTTAGATGTTAATGATTCACAATGTGTTTTGATATCTATGCCTAGATAATGATCAATGAACACCATGAATATATACAAAAGTCGAGTATATAAACTTCAAAAGACTCCCGTTTAAAAGGAAAGTTATTCAATTTTTTCTCTGAACTGAAAAACATATCACGCCATATAATTTTCCGAAACGATTTTGGAATTTTTTGAATTTTCACACTCGTTACTGATATGAAATACTATTCGTTTTTTTGGATGCATGACGAATTGATATTCATCATACAGGACGTGGAAAGAAATTCTCAATTCTGAAATGAATTTCTTCAAGTTACTGAGGAGGGTTAGAAATCCGAAATGAGTTGATTCGAATAAAGTCATATAACCTGTTTGTGAGAGATATAATTTTCATATCACTAATACGAATAATTTTCTTCGAAGTTCTAAGCTCATCATGATCATAGAATATAGTTTACTTCTCTTATACATTTCAATTTTCATTTCAATACTGAACATATTGGTAACTTATATTTTTATATCATGATACATCATATGATTTATCAGATTTGAGAGATTCTCAATTTTCAATTTCAAAGGAATTTGATTTTTCATGCTCTCTTTTTGGATGTTCAACAAATAAAATTCAATGTTCAACGTGGCAAATAGCCAGGAAAGTAGTTGTTTTCTGTTGAATATTTAGATGATATGTGCAAATACATATTCTCATCTGAAGGAGAATGCAAATTCTAAAGTCTAGAAGATTTAGTCTTCAAATTCTTACCATGTATGTTCAATAAATATATTTCAATGTTCGTCGTGGCATATAGCCAGGAAAGCAATTGTTTTCTGTTGATAAAACCGAGAAAGAATTTATATTTTTATCACATAACCCATATAGCACATGTACGTCCAATGAATGTCCAACGGATGTACAACATGGACATAGTGGACGTCCATTGAACGTCCAGTCATGTACATTGGAACGTCCAGAAAACGTCCACAGCTCACTGGATTTAACATCTTATGGACGTACATTCAGGATGTTCAATGGACGTACATTCAGGATGTCTGATGAACGTACATTCAGGATGTCTAATGGACGTACATTCAGGATGTCTAATGGAAATACACTCAGGATGTACACTGGACGTACATTCAGGATGTCTAATGGAAATACACTCAGGATGTACACTGGACGTACATTCAGGATGTTCAATGAACGTACATTCAGGATGTCCAATGGACGTAAATTGAAAGCAGTCAGTGGATGTCCATTAGAGACGTCCAATGGACGTATGGATGTTCAATGGACATGAACTGAAAGCAGTCAATGAATATCCAAACAAAGAATCCATACTCATATAAAATATCATTTATTAAAAAAATATCTGTAAGGTACAGTGTAATATCATTCAATATAGATACAACATATGCTTGGAATTTATTGCATGAATTTCGTCATTCTGCTCTTGTTCAGCCATCATAATTAGGATGATGTCGAGTTAAACAGAATCTGCAATAGGTTTTCCAGCATAATTTAGCGGCTAAATATTTTTCGACTCACGACATTCATGAAAGATTCGAGTAATCAAAACATACTATCTGAAAAAGCATTAATTCAAAAAACTGACAAGATATAGTTATCCTGATTTTTTGAGGACAAAATTCGATAAAAATGAAACTGAAAAAGTAGAGCTATAATATTACCTATATATGAAGAGAGGAATAATAAAATTGTATACTTGTATAATTGGATACTCACCACAGTTCAGTTCAAATTCTATATAAACGTCCATACAGTGACTATCTGAACCCCAATGATTACTCCTCTTCAGAACCACATTATGAATATATATTCAATACATATAGTCCATACATGGACATCCATTGGACGTAACCCGATTGGACGTTGAACTTCCGGATGACTTCTGAATATAGGCAGAGGCTGGATATTTCCCTGATTTGATTTCTATAACATAGTAGAGATGATATCGTGCTTTTCTCACTATATTTTTATAAAAATTATGGATTTATATTTTCTCCAGTCACCTCGCTTCTTCTTTCTGTTAAAAGAGGCAAACAAAGTATTACTCATTATATTCTGTAGTCGAGGATGAGTGTATAAATCAACTGAATTCAGCTCAACTTCAACTAGTGCTATACCAATTTGAAGCTCTATTTCTTATATCATATGAAATCCAAGTCGTCCTTTCGGAACAAATCACAAGCTCATAGGTTACCCACAGAATATCATGAAATACCTATTCCGCATTACCTACAACGCCCCAAACCATTATCAGAGCACATTTATCATGTGAAATAAATAGTTATATGAAAAGGAATATCGGAACATATGCTACGTACCATCATACATGCTTTATTGGATGATTCAGTTCCAAATAGTCTGAGTCCTAAATTTCATCACAAACACGTATAAAACACACAAAATGGCGTAACCTCTTTGTCTGCGCCGTCTACATGATATGTTCACTTTGGAGCTGGACTCGATCGATATCCTCCGTTGCACCACTTCATGTTCCGATCAGAGCGCCATCTCGCATCCCCTCTACCGTGCGTCCAGCTTTCAACATACAAAGGATGTACAAAAACGTACCATTTGTAAACGTACAAACTGGATCCAATAATGTACGTCACTTGGACGTCCTGAAACTTCTTACTGTAGAAGTTTCACAATATCTAATATTGAACTTCCAATGGACATTCAAAAGACGTACAACATTGAACATACAATGAATGTCCAGAATCGTACATTCATTGAACGTACATAGATGTTCAATTTGTGAACATACAATTTAGATCACTACCGTACTCTTCTAGGTCGGTCCAGAACTGCCATGATATGGATGATGTTTCATAATGTCGAAAATTGTACATCCACTTGACAATCATTGGACGCACGAAACTGAACGTACAATAAATATCCAGGATCGTTCATCCACTGAACGTGCATTCATGTCCATTTTGTCAACGTACAAACTGGATCCAGTCATGTACATCCATCAGACGTACCATTTTGAACTTAAAAAATATATCCGGAATCGTACATTCATTGATCGTACATAGACGTTCGAATCGTAAACGTACAATTTAGATCCGATTTCGTTCATTTCTTGGACGTTCTGAAACCTAGGAATATAGATGTTTTGGTGAAGTCGAATATCTTACTCCCAATGGACATCCATAAGGCGTACAGTACTGGACGTTACAAAATATATCCCTAATTGTACATCCATTGAACGTCCATGTTAGGTTCATGGACCTTTGGACATTATTTGGACCTAAACTGGACGTCCACTGGACGTCGTGTGCTATATGGGAAAGAATGCGAATACTCAATGCAATTCTTTATATGTATCTTCAAATTTTAATTTTTTCATGTTCATAATTTATTTATTTTAATAGGGTTACTTGGAACTTAAAGAGCAACCTGTTGATGAATAATTTAAGAATTCTTCATAGATTAATGTTATTTTAAAAGTATAAAAACATATATATCTAAGTGGTGGTGAGAAGCGCGGCAAGAATAAGTGGTCGAATACTTTTATCTGAAAGAGGGAGTCAGAAAGTAAACTGGTAAGTCCAAATCCATTTTTTAGTTATTTTTTGTATGTGTCATAAATGCCGCTGCGGGCTTTCTGAATTTTTTTATATTTTCACATATTATTTTGTAAGAAGTCATGATTTTGGGTAACTTGGGACACCAATTTTTTCAGTTCTTTTTAGTCTTTACGATAAATTCGTTAAAACATGTTACATGTACATCATTATTCTTCATTCAAACATTCTTGCATATTTGTAATAAATAAATAAATAAATAAATATTTTTTCAGATTTGTCCTCCCTCTAAATATTTCTCTGATCAAAAAATGTCGAATGAAGATGTGTGCTGATGGTGTAATATTTTTATTTTTCTACTGTCCCAAGTAAACTGTACGAGTAGTTCAATATGCATTTAAAAACCGACACAGTTCCATTCAACCCCAATTCTTGGGACAGTAAATATTTTCATTTTGTTTACAAATGTTCTTACATGAGGAGCCATTTATGGTGCTGTATACAGTCTGTCCAAGATAAGGTTGAACAGCATGGGGATCTCGGAAACGGTAGGAGATACGAAGTCGCTTAAATGGGGAAAAAGTTGCGCATTCGGAGGCTCATATCAAGGGCCTTCGAAAATTTTGAAAATTATTTTTAGTTTTTGAGTTATATCGAAAAAAGTGAATTTTTGGAATTTCTATTTTATTTTTTTTCTCCGTTATTATCAGAGATACAGAAAAACTGAAAATACTTTTTCATTGCAACTTTTGATGAGGTTTAACGTGGTGATACCGATTTTTTTATGCAACGTTTCGTATTCGTGGCACCATCATCAACTTTTGTTTTTTAAATACGGTCCTGATAATTTTTTCACAGATTCTGAAAGGTTTTTTTATTCTGAATTCAAAAATGTACTATACAAGGTGATTCGAATGAAAAAAAGCCATCAGTTCCACTTATTTCTTATCATTTAATGTCAAACTTGATGGATTAGTTATTCATTACTGAAAAGTGAATAAAAAATATTTCACTACATCATTCGATCAATGCAGCGTTTAAAATTGTTGATGAATTCTTACACGAATTACTTTAACAACTTAACTTTGACAATACCTACAGAGACATTCATA
The DNA here is from genome assembly GCA_918026855.4 of Phaedon cochleariae. NCBI lineage: Eukaryota > Metazoa > Arthropoda > Insecta > Coleoptera > Chrysomelidae > Phaedon > Phaedon cochleariae. The sequence continues at coordinate 5,265,737 of OU896710.1, read as the reverse complement.
ACAAATGATCAAAATGATAACCATTATTTTCTGAACAAAGATATCCTCTTCTCACAGTTGTTTCTAAGACATTGCTAAGCATTTCTGGGGTTATTCTATTGAATGCTTCGAAGACACTGTCCCTTAGTTCTTCTTCATCCTCAAAGTTATTTGCGTGTACAAAGTTCGATATATCCCCTAAGAAAAAATCCAGCTGTGTTAAATCAGGCGACCGCTCCGGCCAAGGGATAAAAACGCACGGACTTCTCTGGAATTATGTACCGGAGCGCCATCTTGTTGAAACCAACAGAGTTCTGAACTTCCGCAATCGGTAAATCATCCAGAGCTTCCTCAAGATGATTCTCAAGCGAATTTCTATAACGTTCGGAAGTCTGTGTTTCATGGTAAATAGAAGGAACAATAATTCGTGTACCAAATATTGCAACCCACATATTAAAGCCGAAACGGTGTTGGTGTCTCGCTGTAATGTATAAATGTTCATTTTCTCGTGAACAATAATGTGTATTTTTTCTATCGAAGCTACCATGATTAGTGACCATGCTTTCATCAGTCCAGATGATTGTTCGAAAGAAATCTGCAAAATTTTAACATTTCCTGGTATACCACTCACAGGATGTCTTGCGCCTTTCGTCATCTCCTGGTTTTAGCGCTTGACATATTCTGAATTTGTATGGATGGAATTTTTGTTTCCGCAAAATGAAATGGGTTGTTGATTGAAACCAGTTGATGAGGTATTAGTGTGTTGACTAATTTTCCTTCAAAATAAGTGGAACTGATGGCATTTTTCCTTTGGAGTTTCGAAAAAACATTGATGATGGATGGAAATAGGTCGAAACACAAATGAATCACCTTGTATAATACATGGTTGAATTCAGAATAAAAAAACCTTTTAGAATCTGTGAGAAAATTATCAGGACCGTATTTAAAAAACAAAAGTTGATGATGGCTCCACGAATACGAAACGTCGCATAAAAAAGTCGGTATCACCACGTTGACCGTCATCAAAAGTTGCTATGAAAAAGTATTCTCAGTTTTGCTATATCTCTAATAATAACGGAGAAAAAAAATAAAATAGAAATTCCAAAAACTCACTTTTTTCGATATAACTCAAAAACTAAAAATAATTTTCAAAATTTTCGAAGGCTCTTGATATGAGCCTCCGAATGCGCAACTTTTTCCCCATTTAACCGATTTCGTATCTCTTACCGTTTTCGAGATCCCCATGCTGTTCAACCTTATCTTGGACAGACTTCAAACACACACGAACGATGCCTTGCCACCAAATCTGATTGATGTTGAAAAATATATTTCTTTTTCGTATCATTCACGAGAATTCAGCGGATAGCAACTCATTTTTATCCATTCTAGCTTTTTCCAACATTTCTGATGGTGTAGAAATAATTTGCTCATCGTCATCACTTGACATCATTTTTTTAACTGAAATCGAGGATTATCAATAGAAAATAATCATATTTTCAAAAAATATAACTTATTTGCCTTCGGTTTCGGTGGATAGCTTGATTGATTGATAAAGAGATAAGTACCCACCCACCTACCTATGAAAACCGTGCGATCGGTCTCTTTACGCACACGTGTGTAAGGAGAAGCTTACTGCCATTGTTTCGTGTACAATATTCATCACTTACAGTCGTAGACAAAGCTACTTTACACCTCAACAGCTTCTCATGATCTACAAAGCGCAGATACGGCCTGTTCTAGAATACTGTTCCCACATATGGGGTTCAGCACCAAAACATACGCTGATGCTCTTAGATTCCATCCAGAGAAGAGCCATCCGCCTGGTGGGTGACGCCACACTCACTCACTCTTTGACATCATTGGAACACCGTAGAAAGGTCGGCGACCTTCCACCTTTCTATCGATACTTCCACGGAAAATGTTCTTCGGAAATCTCTGGTATCATCCCTTCACTAGCAATACCAGTCAGACGAACTAGACAAGCCCAGTCAGCACATCCTTTCGTTGTCAACCTTGAAAGATGTCGAACAGCACTTCATCAAAACTCCTTCATCCATATAGAACGGCTAGGCTCTGGAATTCATTGCCTGAGGAAGTACTCCCAACAACATATAATCTCCAGAAGTTCAAACGAAATTCCAATACCTACCTCCTGTCCCTGTCCTCCCTAGGAACGCACGATGTTCTTTGAACATTATAGGGATTTCCTTTCGTGCGCTCCAAGCTATAAAAAAAAGCATACGCGCCTTCCATCAGGTCATCCCACCGTATTTACACCTGCAGAGGAGCAGTTGCTGATAAAAACTTTAGTGACAGTGAGCAATTGGGGATTTCCGTTTACCAAAGTTGATATTCGCGAATTGATTCACAAATACTCACAAAAAAAAGGTCGTAATGTTAAGGAGTGTCATGACAATATTCCTGGACATGATTACCTCGAAAACTTCATCATCCGGAACAAGTTGAGTGTCCGTTTGGCTGCAAACATAAAACGAACACGTCCGGCGGTAGGACCAAATCAACTTGTCGAATTCTTTGACAACATTAAAGATGTTTTGCAAGATATTGATCCTTCTTTGGTTTTCAATTACGATGAAACTGATGTCCAAGACGACCCTGGAGCCAAAAAAGTCATTGTTCCAAGAGGAACCAAACGCGCCGAGAAGGTTCAGCAACATTCCAAGGCCTCCATCCCTAATAACACAATAACATCTGTAAGACGCCGTAGAAACATCCATATGGGATGATAGGAACATCTCTGGAAAATCCCTATTTTCCTTGGGACATTCTTGGGATGTTGCTGGCAACACCCTTGTCAGCATTTGCGATGTCTTATAAACATCCCATCAGAATGTTTGTGGGATGATACGGGATGTACCAGAGACATTCAGGGTACTTGATATGGAACATCTTAAAGAAACTTCTAGGATGTTTTTTGTTTGATGACAGTAATGGATGACACGGTATGAATTACTTTCAATCTGAAATCCTGAAAATGGACGACCTATTTCCAGATATAAAGTAACAATCCGAGTCCGAATATATAAGGTCGGTGGGGTCCAATAACTAATGGAAGATGATAACAGTTGTTTGAGGCTCATATTTGTTGGCGCTGGGCCGACGGCCGTTAGTAACTCTTAGCAACGTAGTTGTACGGCCATCTATCGGCTGGTATAACAAATAAATTCAGCAATAAATATGCTGGAGAGATATATTTCAAATTTGTCGTTTATTACATGGTTCATGATGTTAAACAGGTACTTTGGTAATCCTATTGAGGAATATTTAGTATAATTATTTCAATTTGTTATCGATGAAATTAGCCGGCTTTGGTATAGGTATAAGTATATGATTACGAATACAGTTTTGATTTCCATTTTTTACCAACTCTTGAATGTTTCAAATGTCACAATTGTTTGAACTATTCAATCATGTTTAATGAAATGTTTAAAAATTTTCAAATCATCATCTGTGGTGATTTCAATGTGAATTTCTCATTTGAAAATCATGAGCGAAGTAAAGTAGAGAGTATCTTTGATATGTTCTGTCTCACGAGCCATGTTTTTTCTCCGACCAGAATCACAAAACAGACAGAAAATCAGTTGGATAACATCGTGACAAACGTCGATAAGGAATTAACAGTTTCTGTACTAGATCTTGGCCTCTCTGATCACCTAGCACAAAAAATTATTTTTCATAATTTTCATCAACACAAAAAAATTACCCAATACAAAGAACAGAGATCCTTTACAGCAAAAAATAAAAAATCATTCAAATTACTCTTAGAAAACATGGATTGGACTCGAATGTTTACAAAAGGATGTGTTGATTCAGCGTATGCATTTTTCCATGAAACCATTCTGGAATGTTATGAGAAGTCGTTTCCAATCAAGAAATTGAAACTGGGGATGTCTCATACTAAACCAGGGTGGATAACCAAGGGAATTATAATTTCTTCTGAAAACAAAAGGTTCCTGCTCAATATAAAGAAATTCACAGATAATGTTGGAATTCTGAACTACATAAAAAACTACTGTACAATAATGAAGAATGTTGTTAACGCTGCAAAACAAATGCATTTTCAACAACTTCTATTGAATTCCGATGATAAAATAAAAACAACGTGGAGATGTATTAACGAACATATACTCGATAAAAAAGAAAGACAACAAAATAATATACATTTAAGGCAAAATGAGCAGTTGATTGAAAATCCATTAGATGTTGCAGAACTTTTTCAAAAATTTTTCGTCAATGAAGCAGTATCGTTAGCCTCTTCTTTGTCTAGTACAAACAGTGCCGATTTCTATCTACAAAAAATGAAAATAGATAATACAAATTCCTTTTTTTTTAATCCTGTAACAGAGATCGATATAGTAGATATCATCAATCAAATAAAAAATAAAAGAAGCACAGGTTATGATGAAATACCTATCACAATCATCAAAGAAAATAAGGATTTACTTAAAGGCCCACTGACTTTTCTTATCAACCTATCATTAGCGGAGGGGAAATTCCCTACTCTTTTTAAAATCGCGAAAGTCTTACCAATCCATAAAAAAGGAGACAAGGAATCAATATCAAATTACAGGCCAATATCTCTTCTTCCAACTCTCTCAAAAGTCCTGGAAATAGTGGTATGCAGGCAGCTTAGAGCTTATTTCGAACACAAAAAACTATTTTCCAGATCTCAATTCGGTTTTCGCGAGAATCTCAATACATCAGATGCGATCATGTCATTAATAATAAATATCAACTCCACATTAGAAATGAAACATTACCCAATAGGCCTTTTTGGCGATCTCAGTAAAGCCTTTGACTGCGTCAATTTCCAAATTCTTCTTTGTAAACTGAATTACTATGGATTTAGAGGTATACCTTATAATTGGTTTCAGTCATATCTTGAAAACAGGAAAATGTTCATTGAACTACAAGACTTTAGTGAGAACGGAACTAAAAAAATCAAAACAGAAACGGTAGATGTAGAATGCGGAGTACCTCAGGGATCAATTCTGGGACCGGTATTATTTCTGATTTACATAAATGATCTAGTTTGCAATTTTCCTCAGCTGAACTTTTCCTTATTTGCAGATGACACAAACATAATAATAGATAACTCCACTCTATCCCCACAAGATAACGCTGATATTCTGAACAGGGTTCTGAATGATCTTATCGACTGGTTTTCGTCTAATAAATTATTACTTAATCAAAATAAGACACATATTATGTTATTCCAGCCATCTCAATCATCAACAAAATTCAATATTGAAACAGACAACGGAACGATAAGTAGTGTAGACCATATCAAGTTTCTGGGGATAGACATAGACTGTAATTTAAAGTGGAATCATCATATATATGAACTTAATAAAAGACTTTCGAAAGCAATATTTGCAATTCTAACCATTAGACGAAACATTGGGTTTTCATCAGCAAAAATTGTTTATTTCAGCTATTTCAATAGTATTCTTCAGTATGGATTGGAATTCTGGGGTAATTCTTCCGCAGCAGAGAGTACACTTATGCTGCAAAAAAGAGCTATTCGATGCTTATGTGGTCTGAAAAAATATGACTCGTGCAGACAGTACTTCCAAAATCTGGGAATAATGACTGTTACCAATCTATATATATATAAAGTTAGCTTGATGATTTTCAAAAATAAAAATATTTTGGTTACTCATTCTGACATCCACAGCTACGACACAAGAAATAAGAATTCATACATTTTACCAAATTTCAACATGAATATAAACCGAAATAATGTTTTCTATACAGGCACTAAAATATTCAGATGCCTTCCTTACTCAATCTCACACTGTGATAATATCAAAAAATTTAAGCATAAATTGAAATCTCTCCTCCTCCAACATGTTTTTTATAACCTGAATGAATTCTACCAAGTTTACACATAATGTAAATAATTCCAAATTCCTACAAATTTATCAAAATTGTACAGACTTCCCTTTCCTTACACTGTTGTTTTTGAGGAAATAAAATTATTACATTACATTACAATTATTACATATTATTACATGTCAATCATCATTAGCTGATATGGAACCATGATATTGTTTATAAAAAAAGATCAAATGGGATGTTTCTAGAACATCCAATGAAAACATCTGATGGATGTCCCAAGAGAAACATCTCTGGGATATTGTACCTAAGTCTGAAACATTGGGACATTTGTAGGACCTTAGCGGGATGTACCAGCAAGATCCCGTGTTGTTAGGGATCAGTATCATGGTTTGCGGAAACGCTGTAGGAGATTTATTGCCCCCTATCGTGGTGTACAAGGCAGGAAATCTATACGAAGGTTAGACAAAGGAAGGTCCTCCTGGAACGGTAAACAGTAACAGTAACACATCCAGTGGCTGGTTCGATATGGACCAGTTTGAAAAATGATTTTTCCAAATTTTACTACTGCCCAAAATTAAAGGCATTGAAAATGCTGGACAATAGTAGATTGTTTTATTAGGATCAAAAGTGACACTTTGTTTGACAAGCGAATTTTGCATTTGCGAGGCGGAGCGTTTAGCGAAGCCGAGCGAAAGCAAAATTTGCGAGTCGAACAAAGTCACTTTTGATCCGAATGAAACATGCTATTTTTTCTGCAACCGAAACAAATAACTCAAATAAATATGTGAAGTTACCACCAATACCGTGCCATATGTATGCAATGCAACAAATATTGAAAGATAATCCGTGTAGTGAGAACATTCTACCTGCATCAACAGCAGGTTCATTCAATTTTCAAGGATGTTCGAATTGTAGTTTCAATATAAATACAATCACAGAGTGACATATTTGTGTATGGACCAGGTGCTCTAATGGCAAATACCGCGTCAGTGCCAGCTATAGAAACAAGACTTGGAAAATGTTAGGTTAGTGATAGCACATCAACAATAAGAATAGCAACTATTTTTTTCCTCTCCGTAATACTATGTTTGTCGCTTGATAATCAAATGAAGGTTAACAATATCGTTGTTTGAGACAAAAAACTATTGCTTGCCGTGATCATCCAAAAACAAGTTATCCATCCCGAGAATAACGAATGAAATACATATCAAGCAAGTATTTGAATCTTGAAGGCTTCCCTGATCAAAACAAAAATACTTAACTGAGATGTTTATAATTCCAATACTAAACTATAATAAGGTGTATTTATATCTCCAGCAAGGGTATGAAATGCCAAATCTGCTGAAATCGGAAACAAATCAGGTATGCGTCTCAACCCAAATAACCAACCGTCACAATGTTGTTTATTCTTGATGACGTCCAGTAGATCCTTTTTAGTTCCTAGGAGCTAAAGTTAAACTTTAGCTCCTAGGAACTAAAATTCAACTTTAGCTCCTAGGAACTAAATATGTTGCCTAGCAACATACCTATTTTTGTGTCAGTAATAGAAACGTCAATTTAAGAGCTAATTTTGGTATCAAAATGGACGACTTTTGTGTCGGTTGCTGAAAAAATATTATTATTGGGGACAATCTAGCCTCTCATTTTTCACCTACTGTCATTGAAACTTGTGAGGAAAACAATATCTATTTGACAGCGCTCCCACCCAACAGCACCCATTTTATGTGGCAGTGTTTGCTTTGTTTTGAAAAAAATGACGTCTGATTCTAGATAAATGGCGCAGTGAAACCAAATCGACTCCGTCCATTCCGAAAGAATATTTTCCTACACTCCTAAATCGATTGTGGCTTGCAGTCAGTGAGAATGTATCCAATAATTTAAAATCTGGATTTAGAGCCACAGGGATCTGTCCATCTAATCCACAAGAAGTCCTCAAAAGAATTCCAGATCATCAAGATGACGCAAATCCCAGGCAAACGGATGACGAATGATCACGTCACTGTGACGTCCCCAATTGGTGATTTTTCGTCAGAGACGTCACACACCAATTTATGACGTCACTATGACGTACTTTCTATGACGTGATAATCACGTCATCGTTTCGACGTCGAGTGAACGTCACTTAGATGGGTAAAAAACGTCAGTTTCATGACGTTGCAGGGACGTCCTGTCGACGTCCATTTTTCCTAGACCTTCTCTAAACCATGGATACTTATATATTATCATGTGAAACAGAAGTATAACTCATGAAAGCGAATCAACATGCAAGTTTTATATTAATTATTGATATACCCGAGAAGTAGTTGAAAAACTTTTTTCTAAAAAACTTTGACACACTGTATATCTCGAAAACCAACAAGCTATGTATATATAAAAACGATTGTTAAGGTATTGAAACCGTTACTCTTATGACGTTGCAGTGACGTATCTATGACGTCTAAAAATCACGTCGGTGTGACGTACCAATTTGGTGAGCTTCGTCATTCAGGAAATTTTTCAATAAGTTACTATTTCGATTTTTGTTTGGTGACAAAGAATGCATCAATATACATTATTCTACAAAGTGAAGCCAAATTCGCCAACATCCTTTCCATTGCTATCAAACTATTCTTTGTTTGGTTTCCTCTCGCGGAAACAAACTACATAATTTTACAATTATACAAATACGAGTAACTGATTGCATTCTGATGGAGATGCGTACTGAAGGATGGCGCTGCTGAATAGGCGATTGAATGAACATGACACAGGAGGAACCCACGAAGCAGACTCAACAATGCATAATCAATATTATATAATGTCATCAGAGGCTAGTGGTGTTAATCACACCATGTTGAAGGAATCTTTTTTACGTATCATCGCCAAATTCAATCGTCATTTCGACGTCACAGTTTGGTGAGTGAATGACGTCAATACGACGTGAGTAATATGACGTCATTGGGCTGTGACTTATTCACGTTATTATCACGTCAATGCGACGTCAACTACTGACGTCACCTTGGTCATTCAAGTGACGTAGAAAAGACGTCACTAGAACGTCATCTGGTTGCCTGGGATGCCCAAGTTGCTATCCTAAATGAGAGCCTAATTGATATGCTTCAAGATCTACGCGAATCAAACAAGGAAAAGGTCACTAAAATACGTGGTAGGAAAATAGAACCCGGTAAACAGCTCAAGGTTGATGCACCTCAATCAAACCTAACTACAGATGAACCAGTCGCTGGCCCTTCAGGGACCCAGAGAAAGATTCTTACTAGTAGCGACGATGATAGTGACGACGAACCCGATGCAAGGTCAGTTGCAGTTCCTAAAAAAATGCCAATAAGAAATCAATCGAAAAGAGTTGTTAAAACTACAGATGACGTCTGCGCAATTTGCTCTAGAAAGTGGAATAACTACAGAAGTCCTGATTGGATTTGTTGCAGTGAATGCAAAAAATGGATTTGTGGCTTTTGCAATGAGACGAGCAAGGACCCATTTTTTGTTTGTTCCTTCTGTACAGTGATGACTCTTTAAAAGATGCTAATTTTTCTCTGTAAAAGGAATGTTTTGATTTTTTCTTTGTTGTTTTTGTGAAAACTGGAGAGAATTTATGTTTATTTCACTTTCAGAATTTGTTTTGAGTTGTTCTTTAAATCTTGGTAATAAATGGAAGTATTATCGAAAAAAATGCATTATAATTTCAATAACCTCCGACTGCCCCCATAATTTACCATTTTTGATGCCTATGAAGGCGTAATACAGCCTCTACATTGGCGCAAACTTGATTTGCAGGTACTGCCAAAGTTACCCCAAAATTCTGCCTACTTTGGCACCCCACAAACAAATTTTCTCTTCATCATGCGTGGATGAAAACCAACAATATTTGGGTGATATACTGCCAAGTGGGCACAAGGCCCGATGAAATTTCGAAAGGTTTGACTATTGACGGTTTACGGTAAACTTTTGGGTTTCTTTCGCACGCTAGTAGAAAAAATAGTGTACCTAACACTTGCGTCTTTGGTTGAAAATTATATAAATTATGAGAGACAAAATCAGTTTTATGATCCACGTTTCCTGTTGACATCACTATGATTTCATAGATATTGTACAATCTTTCAAGCTGAATTTGCATCGTAATTAAACCAATGAAAAGATGATTTCGCTAATCGCTATGATTCGCTTATCTGAGAGGATGATCTCTTGCCTTGTGAACTTTGGCTAGAATTCTAATTGAATGCGGGAACTGTAATTAACTATTTGTATTTTCATTTCCATAACAAAGGATGGTCGATTGGTCGGTCTCTGGTCTTCAGCCAGGTGAGTCAGGAAGGTTGACCTTCAAAAAAAACGCGTATTCTCGACCATAACCTGAATGTAAACTGGTCAACTGGTGAGAAAAACCAACCTGTGAAATCAGAATACGGAAGATCGTCCTATTTTTAATGAATATTTTCTAGGACTTCGTAACTTTGGGAATTATTTACCTGATAAATACGTACGTTTCGGGAACGAATCTTTTTTTTTTCCTCATGTTCTGGTTCCCACGAAAAGGCATATCCTGTAATGTTCAGAGAACATCGTAAGAAGCAAGGAAAATAATGTAGGAATTCTTTCTAAATTTCTGGAGGTTATATGCTTCGGGGAACACCTCCCTTGACAATGTGTCCCAGCGCTTCGCTGGATTAACGAGTCTTTGGGAAGAGGTGTTCTGCAGGTCTCCAAAGTGACCACGAAGGGGTGCGAAGCCTCAACTCGACGAGTTAATCTCGCGGGGACTGCCAAGGGAGGAACAATTGTTTGATATTTCAGAAGAGCATCGTCCATGAAAATATCTATGAAATAGGGCCAGATAGCCAACTTTTCTACGGTGTTCCAGAGAAGTGAGTGAGTTTGTGAGCGAGGCATCACCCACCAGACGAATTGCCTTATTTTGGACAGATTCCAACAGTTTCAGGGTATGTTTGGGTGCTGCACTACAAATATGGGAACAGTATTCCGGGATAGGTCGGATCTGTGCCTTATAGATCATGAGCAGCTGACTGCAAGTGAAATAGCTCCTGGTCCCAAACAGAAAACCAAGTATTTGGGATGCACTCTTAGCAATTGATCTCACGTGATTTTCCCAAGAAAGGTTATTGCTGATAGTAATACCAAGCACCGAAATGGATGTCTTCAAAGGTATGGTTACTCCTGAAAAGCTTATGTTGGGCACAGTAAGATCGGGTTTTCTAGAGAAAAGGCATGCTTGTGCACCAAGTTATTGGATCCCCATTCGAGAATTGTTGCCAAGTCCATATTTATGTTGTCAACATTTCACCCTCGTTCGTTTCTGATTTGCCTGGCTGGTATTGGACCTCGGAAGAGAAGGCGTTATTAATGAAAAGTTGATATTCGTTCGATATATTCATACTTATTCCCCTCATTCAAACATTTTCCAAAAACAAGGTGTCACTGAAAATCGATTGTATTTTTCTGATTTCTAATAGTCATATTTTTGATCGCAGTAACATTTTGGGGCAAATCACCGATTTGTCCCCACTACACGTATATTGCAATAATGCTAATATTTTCATTTTATAGAAACTAGGAGAGAAAACCCCTAAAAATCTGGAAACATGAATGTCCCACTCCCCGATAACCTAGAGACAGTAATAAAATATGAATATTTTGAAAAAGAGTAATGTGTTCAAAACATTATTTTATAATTATTATTATGGAAACATAACTATCATTCGAAATGTATCTGAAACATGGACAAGAATTATTATGAGTGTATGAGTGTAACGTTCCACAACATCTCACAAATACCCACTAAACATGTAATGTTTCAAAATATAACCCTTATGCACAACATAATGTAGAGTCTTGCTTCTATAGTACGAGATAACAAAATCGTTTGTTCGATTCAATTGCAACATAAATTATCTGGAATCAATATCAGTGCAAGGTTACACATGGAACAATCGGTGACATTCCAATTGCAATGTTGCTCTTACTTTGAACCTCCATTGTTTCTGTAGAATAGAATGCGTTGACTACAAACACTATTGCTACATCTTATGAGATACTTTCGATCATAGATCATGATATAGCAGGAATGTACGAAATACCAGCATGTGAAACAATCAGGTTTTCTGAAATGCTAACGATAAGTCAGCAAGTGCCACGTAATATTTTTCGTGTTCGTAATTGGAAAATATTTCGAAACTCTCTCAATTGACATAAAAACACTATATTCCATTTATTACATCAAAATTTCCTGTACCTTTCATACAATCCCGCCAGTAATACCTGCCATTATTGAATATGTGATATGTTAGTAAAAAAAAGTTTTGTTGCACCAACAAAATAATTTTGGTAATTTTTTTTTTGTTAATTCAAACAAGATTTTGAAACATCAACAAAATATATGTTCATTTCGAACAAACGACTTATTCAAAAAGACATAATAATTTGATAGAAATATTTGCTTATTTGCTCGAACAAAAGCTTCATTTACGTCAACAACATTTATAGTTGACTTGAAACAAATTTTTTTGATCCAACTTTCATCTCATTGTTGAATCAATCATATGCAACTTGTCTATTTGATAAAATTTAATTAATTTTGACAAAGATTCACCTAAGTAGAACAATGATTTCATTGTGCTACCAATCAAAGGTTTTTTTTCTATTCGACAAAATTTTATTGATTATGACAACATTATATTTTGTTAATTCAACACATCAGTATCAAGAAATATGTTGTTATTTCAAACGAATATTTTGTTGAATGATTATCTAGTTGCATTTTCGCCACCAGGTGGCGTTTCTTCTCACCTTCCTACGATCGCCTCGAATGGGGTGTACATATACCTACCTAGTCCTGAAATTTCTTATGACGCTTATACAAGTTAATAGTCTTGAATCAACTGAGGAAATTGATCTCTAATTTCTCTAAGTTTTGAAATCTAGATATTGGATTTTTTTAGAATATATTCAACAAAATATTTTGTCAATTCTAAATACAATTTTGTTGATCGAATGAATTGTTTCATTGAATGGAAAAACCATTTTGTTATATTCAGAATATATATTGTTATATTAACATATTCACTCTCTAGGAAACTGAAAATTTTGTCTTTTGAATGAAATGCTATGATAATTTCAATCAACTGAATCTGTTCAATAGATCAGATATTGCATTAAAGGTACGAAATAGTCTTTGTTTATTCAACCAATTTCCGCTGTTAATTAGTTACATCAAGTGAATTTAAAATTGAAAACTGACAAAAAAATTGTTGCAGTGACATAATATTTGGTCGTGGATATATGACACTCAGATTTTGTTGAATTTTACAAAAATTTTGTGGTTTCAAACAATTTTTCTGTCTGTGTAGTGCACATGCAATGTTCCGATAACCTTGCTAAAATAATGCCTTTGAAAACATCACATTCATAACATAAAACTGACCGTTTATTTCAGTAGATAATTGCTACTACCTCGTAGTAAGATAGTGACAATCGCTGATGTAACGTTCTGGAATACATATATATTCCAGAAACATTGTTATCATAATATTTCTGGAATTTTCTCAAATGATATTCGTTCGTATTGAAACGTTCCACTGCATCGTTTCTGAGGACGAACATCTCTAGTTTCCTGAAATAAACATCAGGAAACTTTGAGTGCAACGTTCCAGGCATGTTTACAGAATATTCTAGAAACAAATGATGAAATATTCCTTTCAGAAACATGCCCAATACCCAGTGCTGACTAGCATATTCCAATCCTCCAAACTCGAAGAAACAAACACAAAAAATCAGTCCAACTCCGTGCATAATTACTTTTTATATACACGATCTGATGTGATGTCTTCCCATTAGCAGAGCCGAAGACCATAACTTCAGGCAATTCTATAGTAAGGGAGCTAGCTGCCAGTTTGTTCAGTTGAGATCAATACGAATCGATATGGTCCAGTCAATTAAGGTCTTACGTTGCTGCGCTTTGAATTTGTTGAAAATAGGGGGTTCTGAATCATTTTCACATGTCTGCCTTTGGAGCTGATGGTCACAACCATTCTGAAAACGATGAAAATCGGAGAGGCAGACATCCAGGTCTCTGCATAATAGCCCAGTTACCTTAGGAAAAATAGCGGGAATCGGAGCCAAAGTTTTGAAAATTGGTGTACGTGTTCCTTTAAGCATTACATCTTACCAAAAAAAGTCACCACCCGTACCTGTAGAGCTTGCGCCGCCATCTTGGAAAATAAGTGCAATATTTCAGTTTTTCACGTATATCTAGGTAACTGTCAACTTTATCGCGATAAAGGTGACAAGGTAAAAGGAAGCAAACAAAATTTCTCGTAAAAAAGTATCTCTCAATTATTTTCGAAATATCCATGGTTTTGGACTCATGTCGCCACAACCATTTGGCAAAATATGATATTCTACTGCAAACCGACTGGACAAACTATAATTCAGTTAGATACGCTCCTGGTGACTTGCAGAAAAGCATTCATAGCTATAATCGTTCATTTCAAGTCCAGACAGGCTGAAATCATAATTACGTTTTATCCTATCAGTATTCGCTTTTTTTATGTTCTGGTTCCCCCGAGAAGGGATATCCTGTAATGTTCAGAGAACATCGTGAAGACCAAGGGAAATAAGGTAGGGATTGGTGTTCTTCTTAAATTTCTGGAGAATAAATCATGTCATCTTCGTCATTTGAGAATACATGCATCGGGTCGGGTCGGGTTCGTCCGTATTCATTACTTATAAGGGATGAAACGGGAAAAACGATGCCGTGCATCCTTCCTTGCAATTGCAAGAAATTATCTGGAGCAAAGAATCTGGAGCAGCAGATAGGGTAGTTGGCACAGGTACCAGACCAACAGCACTCCTCTTCCACCCCCAAAGCTCAGGACATTTTTGATTACTCAACCACTTTTGTATCTGGTGATTGACTCTGAAGGAGTGCTGCCTCAAAGCTGCTTCCGTCGGTGGCAGAGAAGCCAGATCTACTTTCTTGTTGGTAGCAGATTCAGCGAACATATTGTACCGGTGCTTGTTCAATGATGTTTCCGTTGTATGGGCACCATACAGAGCTAGAACGAATCGTTCACCTGCTGCAGATACTTCTTCACTCGTAGCTTCCGGGTTGTTGAAAGTTTTCGCAACTTCTCATAATGACGGCTGGTCCTTCATGAGTTTGAAGCATTTCGACTTTCCTTTTCTGAAGAAACATGATGTGGTATCACAACATCCAAAGGCATGTAAGAAAAGGATAGTGCTCTGTAATTTAGTACTGGTTTGTAGTTCGCGGGAACAGTATCTTTTTGCCTCTACATTGCCTCTTTTTGGTTTGACAAAATAAATGTTGCGTTCTGCTGGAGCCAAAGCTATGGGTAGAATTAGTAGATCTACATCTTCTCCAACAACGGTGACTTGGGTAAAGGAAGGCATTTCAATAGATGTCTGTATTATTAGCGAATCCGCATCGTCCACTGCTTGCTTTGTGCCTTGAACCCTTGTTTTTTGTATCTGTATGAAGTTCAGCTATTTTTGCATGAATGGTGAAAGCAATAATTTTATTTCAATATTCATTCAAGATATCTCAGAATTATTTAAAATCTGATTCGATTGAGTTTATGTAGGGGCTATAATTCATTTATTTCAACATCAAACTCTTGCTTTCGAGCTACTTTAGGTTACAGGTCGGCTCACTTGAGAAAACCTGGATATGTGGCAACACTGGTATTCTGTAATGGCCGATCGCTGTTGCGAGGATCCCCGAATGTGGCGCCGACTCTCTGACATTTACTTGTAGATGGAATATATGTATATCAGAAAGTTTATGAAATATCGCATATTGTTTTACGATTTACTGATGAACCATGCACTACACGAATATTTATGTGGGGGCCTTTTTTTTTTCTGAATTCAATTACCTTCATTTCACCTAGGCATATTGATCTCGATGAAGTCAACAGATATTGAGATAACCGAATAACTGAAAAAGTGCACACATTTTTCAAGATGACGGAGTTAGCTCTACAGGTACGGTTACTTTTTTTTAGTTGAAAGTCATGCCAAAGTGAACATGTACACCAATTTTCAAAACTTTGGGTTCGATTCCCGCTATTCGTCACATTTGATACTAAGGTGATTGGGCTATAACCCTCACGATCCGTACCCTCACAATTGTACGGGCATTATCAGGATCAAAATATCATTTTGCTGGATTTGCACGAAACAAACCGCATTTGCTGCTCATTTTATTTTCAGGCAGCGTAAAAAAAAATCATTGTGTAGTGCAATAATTGGTCTCGACAGAAAAATATTTCCTGAAGGTGACTAAATCAAAAACATCAACTATATATGATATTGTGAATGATTTTATGCATTGAATGGCAAATGAAAAAAAATGATTCAACATGGCGGTTCACAGTGGCTGTTTCCAATTTTTTTTTCGGGATCAGATTTCAGAACATACTTGTGTATCATCACATTTGTGTGCTCTGGAAGCGTACCGCGACGGATCAATGACCATTATCGATTTTGATTTAAACATTACAGTGTGTCAAAACTGTCCTCCATTCCAAGCATTTCGAATTGCAAAAACATCAAGATCAGATAGGATCAAATCTGGAAATCGATTCCGATTAAGATGACCAATGGAAGTTGAATGCACATGAACAGGTAGAAATGCCGGAGAAATATTTGTTGAGTGGGTGGATGGAAATGCCAATAAACCAACCGTTCTCCTTGCAGATAGTTCTATTTCAACAAATGACAGACTATATGATGAAATTGACCACTAGCCTATCATTGGACGTAGTTATGCAAGAAGGAACCAAGCGACATGATCATCGAAATCCAGTTATATACATGAATGGTAACCCAAATATCCATACTACACTTAGCAAAAAAGAACCAACCAAATTTTATATATATAGGCTATTTTATTATAGGTAAGAACCATCGCAAATCGAGAGAATCACCCCAACTGTTATACAGAAAGGAACCATACGACATGGTTCCTTTTTGTAAATATCTGTTTGATCGTTTCTTGGTGTTGAATTAGGATGGTTTCTATTTCATTCGGCATTCACTCTGGTAAAGAGGAAAGGGGCTATTGTTATCCTTGGGGGGAAGGAGTAGCAGGACGAGGTGTACAAGAAGTTGCCTCTTGTTTACTGAAACATATTGAACAGAAAGTTGCAGATGGTATCACAGATTTAGTTTTGTGGAGCGATTCTTGTGGTGGGCAAAATCGGAATATAAAAATGGTACTTATGTTGAAATGTGCCCTGAATAGCCATCCTTCTCTTGAGAAAATCACCGTTCGATTCCTGATTTCAGGTCATAGTTATCTCCCAAAGGATGATGATTTCGGAAAAATAGAATCTGCACTAAATAAGCAACAACGTCTTCACTCTCCTGATGACTACTACAAAATAATGAGTGTTTGCCGCAAGAAGAAATCTCTGATAGTGTCCCCCATGGGAAAGGAAGATTTTTTTGGAATTGCCGAAAATATCGAGCCGCAGATTACAAATCACAAAAAAAGAGTTGATGAAGAAGACATTAGTTGCTTGAAAACGAGGGAAATAACATTGATGGAAGACAAGCCTTATTCAATATTCATGAAGCAGAATTTGAACGATGAATTAGTGGCGGTGGAAGTAGATATTTCTAAGAAATCCCGTGGTAGACTCCATCAAAGTGAAATGAAAGAAAGTAATCTGAATGCATTGTGGCCAACAGGAAAGGAGATTGCGAAAGAAAAACTCAATGACATAAAGTCGATATTGCATCTCATACCAAAAGATTGCCGACCATTTTATTCGACACTTTTCGCAGACGACACTGTGGAAGATGACATTGACGGATTCTCGGAGGCATTGGACTCTGAACATTATACCTGATAACATGTGAAAAATTTTGTTTCAAGATGAAGTATTACGTTTATCTGTTTTTTTTTTCGTTCTGGTTCCCATTTGAAATTTCGGAAATTTCAAAATGCAAAATGGAACCAAAGCAAATTTTTCAGAAAAAATATGAGTTGTGATGGAATTTAAATGAGAATATCAATTGTATGCATGACTGCATGACTTTATACATCTCATAAAATGAAAAAGTTCCATTGAAATAATCTGTTGATTTATTGATGAATAAATATCTTCAGACCAAAATAACTCCAAACTTACTCGTTGTCGCCTGGTTCGTTTTTGCATAACTATGTCCCATTGATTCTCCGAAATCACCACGGACTTGCTGACTGGAAAGTTGCGGTAGCCGTAAGGACGAGATGTTAAAAATGCAATGTACGCCTATACCTGTGCTAGAACAATGAAAGTAAATTGTTTCGTCACTTTTCATAACAAACCATAAACAATTAATGTAAATTTCTCCATGATTAGCGTTCTCTTCATTCTGAGTTGAAATCCCATTAACTCCCAAATAACACGATTGTGAAGGCCCTGAAAATGATATTACATCATCCTGAAAAAATTCTGAAAAAATTCAGGAAGTTTCTGAATTTACTCTGAGTCACACCTGACAGAAAGATTCCGGCTATACTTTCCAAATTATTCTCGGGAGTATAAGGGATAATCACAGGACGAAATTGTCATTTGCACATGGTTCTGATCGCGTCTATTCGATTCATTCTGACTCCTTAAATACGGACAAACATTTGGCAGACACTATGCTCACTGATTTTCAGCACTACAAATTTTTTAAATTCATGGAATCAAGGGGGGTTCTGATGGTCACAATCATCCTGAAAATAACGATTAAAATCAAAGACGCAGACCTCCAGGGCTCTGCATTGTTACAGCAACCTTATCTTATTGGTAATACTGTATATCAAAATGGTCTGCCTTTGAAATATCAGATGCCTGGATGTCTGCCTCATCTATTTTCTTCGTTTTTTATAATAAATCTGAAGATCAGTCCAAGAAATCAAATTCAATCACTAGAGTTCTGTGACACTGAAATATGGGCCTATTGTTCCTATGAAAGCACTTCTTTTCAATTCTAGTAGTCATTACCATAACAGCATAATATGACAACGTACGATTTCATAAAATGACGAAAACTCTCTTGGTAGTGAATAACACTTCATGCCTTGGAATAGAGTGAATAATGGTAGGTTTTAGAGCTAGTGGTGGAAAAAAGGCGTTCAATTATTATTATTATTGTTGAATACTGTCTGTAGGTTAATCATTTTTTGGGATTTTCTCTCTTCGTTCTTATAAAATAAAAATATGAATATTATTTCAATACACGTGCAGTAAGGATAAATCAGATGATTTGCTCCAAAATGTCACTGCGTTTAAAGAATTTTTTCATCAGAGAGCCTAAAAGAAAAATTCACTAGCTTGTCAGTAACAATTTGTATTGAAAAAGGTTTGGAGAAGAGAAATGAAGGTATATAGAAAAAATATTAAACTTTTACTTAACTTTGGACGTTTCGGGAACGAATCTACTTCCGTTTCTGAAGTAGTAATAAACCTTAACAGTAAATATAGGCTTTAATCAACATTGAACTCAACTGACAATGATGATAACTATTCATGACATTGAGTGACATGAAGAATACATAACAATTTAGAAAATATACAGTAGGTTAATATATCATTCACCCCCCCTTCAATAATCAACAACAAAGTCGGATAATTGATTAGGTGGCTTTCGATTCCTTTGAGGTCTGCCACCTGTGGCAGGGTTTGGCATATTCGGATCAATGATTACATCTGCATTTCTTTCACTAGATTGGTAGTTTGAAGAATTTTGAGGTGTAATGTCAGTATTTCTATCCTCTCTAGAATCTTCCAAAATATTATCGGATTCTATAGGGGGTAGTGAATCATTCAGATTATCTCTTCCTGTTGGAGCTAGATGCCTTACAGAAACTGTATCTTCTCGACCATCTGGATATCTGATATGCGCGTACATGGGATTCGCTTCAAGTAGCTCAACTTCATCCACATATGGTTCATATTTGCTTCTCTTATCATTTCTTTTCAGAAAGACAGGACCTGGTTTCGCTAACCAAGATACCACTGACTGACCATTAGAAGTTCTTCTAGCATGATTGAACATGCGTTCATGCGGAGTAGTATTGGTGGCTGTACAGAGAAGAGATCGGATAGAATGTAACGCTTCTGGAATGACATCTTCCCACTGCTCTATTCTCATTCCTTTAGATCTCAGAGCCAGTTGTATAGTTTTCCATATTATGTGATTGTATTTCTCTGCTTGCCCATTTCCTTGTGGATTATATGGTGTAGTTCTACTAGTAGCTATACCACAGTTAGTCAGAAATAATTTCAATTCATGTGACATAAAAGGCAAAGGGAAACCTCGAATACTCATCGATTATTGTGAGAATGTATTTGTTTCTTGACGATGATGGCAGGGGTCCCTTGAAATCCATATTCATCCTTTCAAAAGGCGATGTGGCTTTAATAAGAGTTCCCTGCGATTTAATGAAGTTAGGTTTCATTTCTGCACAAATCCTGCAGGAAGAGGTTATTCGTCGAACTTCATCAATAGAATATGGCATGTTTTTACATTTTATCCAGTGGTACATTCTAGTCACCCCTGGATGACATAAAGAGTCATGAAGATTTAATAGTAAATTAGTATTCCTTTCAGATGTAGAACAAACTCTTGACAATGTATCTGCTACTGTGTTTTCTGTTCCTGGTCGATAGATAATATCATATTTGTATAGTGATTTTATCGTTCTTGATTTTTCCTGCGATTTTATTATCAAACATGTATGCAACAGATTTCTGATCGGTTATTAGTCTGAAATGTCTATTCATTAGGAAGTGACGCCATTTACGTATACTTTCGACAATAGCACTTGCTTCTTTTTCTACAGAAGATTGACGTTGCTCAGAGGATGACAAAGTTTTAGAGAAAAATGCAACTGGTTGGCCCGATTGCGATAACACTGCAGCAATTGCATAATCTGAAGCATCTGTTTCAACAGTAAAGATTATTTCGTCGTCAATCGAATTTACAACAGCATTTGAAAGATCTTTCTTGAGTTGTTCTATAGAAGTTAATGCTTCTGGTCCTAATGGAAATACTTTAGATTGGACCAGAGGACGAATTTTATCTGAGAATTTAGGTATCCATTTCGAATGATATGCGAACATTCCTAGACAACGGCGAAGAGAAGCAGCATCTTTGGGAGTAGGTAGTTCTAGGAGCGGTTTGATTCTGTCAGGATCAGGCTTGATTGTTTTTCTTGTGATCTGATAACCGAGGATATTAATACTGCTCATTGAAAACTTGCACTTGTTTTCATTCAGTGTTAGATTATATGTTTTGGTAGCTTCCAAGAACTTTTCAAGATTCCTATCATGTTCATCTTGAGTCCTACCACATATGGTAACATCATCAAGATAAGTAAAAGTGTCCTTGATATTTTCATTTTGAATTATCGTATCTAGTGCTCGTTGGAAACATGCAACACCATTAGTTACTCCAAATGGAATTCTACAAAATTGAAATAATTTCCCACACGATTCGAATGCTGTGTATGGTTTATCCTCATGTTTAATCGGTATCTGATGATAGGCACTTCGTAAATCTATGGAACTGAATACTTCATATTGCGATATTTTGTATACAAGGTCTTCTATGTTTGGTACAGGATAGGCATCTAGTAATGTGAATCGGTTTATTGTTTGAGAGTAGTCGATGACCATCCTTTTCTTGTGATTATCGTTCACTGTTACTATTGGCTGCGCTCGCCAAGGCGAAATACTTGGTTCTATTATTCCTTCAGATAAGAGTTTCAGAGTTTCTTCTTTTATAAAAATCTCATCTTCTTTAGTATACCGTCGAGATTTGATAGCAATAGGTTTACAGTCTAGAGATAGATTTGCAAATAATGGTATAGGTGATAGATTTGCCAGAGCCAAACCACATATGGTTAAAGGTTTTCTTGATCCTCCAAATGAAAATTCTATTGATGAATGCTTTTTCAGTATATCATGTCCTAAGATGATATCAGCACAAAGATCTTGAAGAATAAATAGCTTCACATCAACATATTTATGAGACTGAATGTTCATATTTACGATACAATATCCTTTAACCTGCGATATCAGAGATGAAGACGCCATCACAATATCTTTTGTGAAAGGGATTACATGTAGCTTATATTTATCAATTAGTGACTTATTGATGAAGCTTTCAGTACTACCAGTATCAATGAGCGCTTGTACTTCATTGTTATTTATGTGGATTTTAATGAGCGATTTCGAAAGTGAAGCAGGAGCAGCAGCTGAGATAGTTGACAAAATACCAGCAGATGTTGCTCTTTGCTTAGTTTTAGCAGCACTTCGACAAACTTTTGAAAAATGTCCTTTTTTATCGCATACATAACAAATAGAATCTTTGGCAGGACAAATACTACGAGGATGTCTGTCTTTTCCACAAAAATAACATCTAGATGCAATAGCTGAAACATATGGAGCTGGATCAGAGGTCGATTCGCCAAGTACGGTCTTATTCAGAGCAGCAGCATTGCATGGCATAGAGTTAGTATAAAAACTAGAATGATTTTGGGCTGCCTCTAATGCTCTAGCCTGATCGAAAGCATCTTGCAGTCCTAGTGTAGAATTTTCCAGCAATCGTTGTCGAGTATTAGATGATACAAGTCCACTTATGAATGCGTCACGAATGAAATCATCTCGGTTCTGACTAGCTGTAACATCTTTGAAGTTACACGCCTTACTGAGTTGTTTTAGGATTTGTAGATACTGATCTATCGATTCTCCAGGCTGCTGTCGCCTTGAAGATAGTGTGTGACGAGCGAATATTTCATTTGTAGATTTCACATATAGTTTCTTCAGAATTTTGATCGATTCAGTATATGTTTTGGACTCACTCACGTATTCGTAAACAGATGGAGCGATATGGTTGATTAATAGATTAAGTTTCTGCGAATCTTGAACAACCCTCGTTGCACTGATGAAGTTTTCGAATGTTGTGAACCAGTGGGTCCATTGCTGTGCTGCAATTGCGACGTTGGGTTCGACATCAAATCTCTCTGGTCTCAGCAGACGATCCATTTGATATATAGAATATCTTCAATGTTGATTAAATTGAAGTAGTAATAAACCTTAACAGTAAATATAGGCTTTAATCAACATTGAACTCAACTGACAATGATGATAACTATTCATGACATTGAGTGACATGAAGAATACATAACAATTTAGAAAATATACAGTAGGTTAATATATCATTTTCCAACATTAAAAATGGTTATTTGAATAGTAAACTCGTATTCGTCTTGGAACTTTCCAGTTCTGTAACAATTGGTGACGTTGGCAATCAAATGAGTTACAGGATGTTCTCATTAATCAATTTTGAATTTACCATTTTCATTTCGAGATTTCAGTAGTGTATACCATGTTCTATCTATATCAACTGAACAGGAAGCCAGGCCATTGTCTCCGTTCAGAAGAATGCAAGCAGATTCCCTGATTTTTCTTTTCTGGTTGTTATCTCCTTTTCCAATGGTTTCGATATTATTCCACTCTGTCAAGACAAATACGAATTTGCTATTCTTGTCATTTTTATATTGAAAATAGGAGATGAGTCGTTCCCGAAACGTCCAAGGCGAAGTGAAAATTCGATATTTTCTCTATATACCTTCAATTCCCTTCTCTGAACCCTTTTCAATACAAATTGCCACTGACAAGCAAGTGAATTTTTCTTTTAGGCTCTCTGATGGGAAAATTCCTCAAACGCAGTGACATTTTGGGGCAAATCATCTGATTTGTCCTTACTACACGTATATTGAAATAATATTCATATTTTCTTTTCATAGAAACGAGGAGAGAAAATCCAAAAAATCTGTAATAATGAATTATTATTGTTATCATTATATAGACATTTTGACCGCCAGCTCCCTAACTATCAGATCCGAGACCACTTCTTGTTGCCTTCCTCATATTCTTCCATACACTCTTGGTTGCTCTGTCGTCTCGTGTCTTCTTACATTATATCCTGTGTCGCAAGATATGGGCTTGCTACCATACAATCGTTATTTTTTTCTATAAAAAAACACTTTTCTTTCCCAATTTCGTTTATCGAGAGACAATTGGTTTTCTTTGGTGTGCTCAGTGATGCAACAAACTTGGTTCATCCTTGGTTGTGATGTGATTTTTCAGACCGGTCGGGGTTTTTCTTTTCTTTTTCGAAATGGTGCGTAGTTTTCGGGTTTTGACGATGGCGACTGGACTTGCCGTTTTGGGAATCATCAGGGCGATAAGCATTGACAATCATTTGATGCCCACTATAACCGGTAAGTTTTAATTATAGTTGTCACGATGATTGAAAGAATTCCAGTCACATTAATGTGTAAACTGAGATATCACAGCCCAGTCACTTTTACAGTCTAATTATAGTCTACTAGTAAGTGATATTCACTCAATCACTAGTTGCGGGTACGTTATAAAAACGTCGTAGTTAATACGTAATAACAACCAGAACAGAGGGAACGAAGTATGACTGAAATATTCCCTACGGTTTCTTGACGTAGCTGATTGAACTCACACAATAACGTAATGCTTACGTTCTGTCGACGTCGAAATTACGTGGAGATATAGTTCATTTATAACACGCTTAAGCGTATTTGTCGAACAAAATGTTAAATGATGTTCCGCCACCAGAATTTCAAAGTTCCGCCACCAGAATTTCAAAGTTCCTCCACCAAAATTTGAAATGTTCGTTCTTATTCTTAATAACTGACTTTTGTAGTTAGCCCAACGAAAAAATGAAAAATAAATAATAGTTTGAAAAACTAAAGGAACACGCTTTTATGGATAGTATAACTGAAAAAAAACTGGAAATAAAATAAGGAAAGCATGTGAATAAATATAAAACAGATGAAAATATTAGCACCTTCGTAATTAGTATTTTCTATATGTTTTGTATCTATCCAAATGCTTTCATTATTTAATTTTTTACTTATTTTCAGTTTGGCTATCTATGCGTATAAGCGTGTTCCTCCAGTTTTTTTAACTATTATTTATTCCATTGACTTTCTGTCTCTTTTCCACTTCATAAAAATATTATATCATCTCTTCATTATTTTGAACATCAAGATCACGTACTACACTACATAAGAATAAAAAAGAGAAATATACATCAATAACACCAATAAATCCAAATTCGAAGAAGCAAAACAATTGATACTCGTACATGAAAAATTGCATCCAGTTTATCCATAAATATGATGATTTTGTCACGAAATTAGAGATGCGCCTACAAAATATGTACATTATATGATTTTTTTTCCCAAAATTCATTGTAAATCTTGTTGAATTTCAGTATTTTGCTCTTTGTTATATCGAAAAAAGGTTCTTCTTGACGTTTTACAATGGTTATACCTAAAATCCGGTATGAGCTAACACGGCTAACCTCACTTCAATTTAATTTAATTTAAGAACCCTTTGTGTGGGGGTATTTCAGCTATTCCTGATAGGAATAACGCATATGCTAATTATATTTTCGAAAAAAAATGCTAGAGAACTGAAAACTTCAGATTTGATTTGATTTCTATATTACTGAATTATTGTTTTCTACGAGGACGTCCCTGGGATATCCTGTGTCGGGACATACTAGGGACGCCCCAGGGACATCCGCTTTCCACCAAAAGAGGCATCCTAGGGATGTCCTTCTGGTACGTCCCTGGAATGTACCAAGTACGAAGAAATGATATCCCTACGACGACCCAAGGATATCCCAGGGATATCCCTTCGACAAAAGAAAAAAATGTAGCCTCATGAAGATTCATGTACTAAACAGATTTATAAACAGGACTTAACTACAGAAACCTGAATAAATACAACTTTGTTAGGATTTGGGTATAATGATTGTATCATTTTTGGGTGTTTAAAAATGAGGGGCATTATGCATGTACGATTTCTCTTTGCGAAAAATGGTGATTTCTTGAGAAGTTCTGAAAATGTATTCTTTATTTTCGTTACGATTATTTTCCGGAAGAAATACAAACATTTTCAAAAAATGCAACTTAATACTTTGATGAAATTCAATGACTCTGATGTGAATGGATATCAGATATTCCAGGGACACGAATAGGATAACCTGGGGATGTACCGGGCGGGATGTCCACTGAATAACCACTGCGCCACATCCCCTGGATGCCCCAATCATGTACCGCGGGACAAAAAAGGGACGTACCTAGGACATCCCTGTGTTGTTAGGGAGGGTATTGCGAGTTAAGATCACACACACTGTATATTCGAAATCACAAAAATATATAATCTATCTAATAGTTACTAATTATAAACGGTGTTCGATGTGGAAAATTATATAATAATAATAATAATAATTTGTCTTTATTTGTCCTCATAAAAAAAAACAATAATACCGAGGGCAAATGGGCGAAGTCTAGTCATGACCAGACGAATCCAGTCAATTCCTACTAAGTTGCATAAATCTTTTTTTTTTTTTCGAGATGTTTAACTGTTTTTCTGAAGACAATAACCTTATATTATGAAATCGACAATAAAAATTAAACAGAACCGTTCCTTGAAGAAAAAAGTATTCAATTATATATAAAAGAAGGTGAGGGGTTCGAAATATATGTACCCAGTAATAATTTTTTTAAAGTCCGATTTTGGATCATCACTTTTTATTTCGCATCGCATAATATTCTTATTCAAGATTTGGAATTATCTTCTTTCAGTTTCGCAATATTCAGCACGCAATTGATTCAACAAATGGAGCAGATAATAGCAATCCGTGATGAATTCAGAATGATCCTGTATAAGACTTGATGAATTATTATTATAGAGACTTATAATAATCTAACTGTACATAATCATTCGCGAATCAAAACGCAGGTCATCAAAAATGTTAATTAACCAGATATATGCCGCTTATATAAAGCCTCGCGGGTATAGGTTGTGATTCATGCAAAAAAAAAACAGTTGTAACCTACATTTCGAATCAATTCAATTTTTCTTCAACTCAAAGTATGACAATACAATACATTTTTTTACTACTTCCGTTATATAGTACAAAAAAATATGTCTTCCTGATATGTTTTCTCTTCCAGATTGTTATGAAAGATTAGCCATAGGTGAAAGATTACAGCCCGATAACGTTTACAAATTTTTCAACTACAACACTGTCGCAGAATGTAAAAAAGTCTGCTCTGATGAAAGAAAATCCTGCAAAGCATTTGCATTTGGGTAAGTATTGTACAATATTCATAGACTCATCCAATAATAATTAACAATTGAAAATACCGATTTCAGTTCTCCCGATTCACTCAAAAATTATTGAAAAAATGAT
The DNA here is from genome assembly GCA_918026855.4 of Phaedon cochleariae. Classification (NCBI taxonomy): domain Eukaryota; kingdom Metazoa; phylum Arthropoda; class Insecta; order Coleoptera; family Chrysomelidae; genus Phaedon; species Phaedon cochleariae. The sequence continues at coordinate 5,238,572 of OU896710.1, read as the reverse complement.
GAATAAGCGTATTCTTGATTTTCTTGAAAATAATGGTCTACTACACAGTGGTCAATATGGATTTCGCCGATCGAAAGACACTGAGGTAGCAGTTATGGATGTAATTTCGGATATTCAGTTCAAAATTGATCAAAATTATAAATGTGGTCTCTTGTCTTCAGATTTATGTAAAGCTTTCGATATTGTAAAGTATGATATTTTACTGAGTAAAATATATTCAATAGGTGTCAGTAATCAGTATGTTGAAGTCAATAATATTTGTAGCTCCATAAGGGAGATCAAATGTGGTGTACCACAAGGTTCTGTTTTAGGTCCAATGTTATTCTTAATTCACATCAATTCAATATTATCTTTGAAACTAAAAGGAGATCTATAAAGTTATTTGCAGATGATACTACAATAATCTATTCCTCTAACGAATTCAATGATATAGTTGATGATATAAAAATTGACTTGAAAATGATATCATCTTGTCTACGAATTCATAAGCTGACTCTTAACTATGACAAATCTACGTATTTGTATATTTCAAAAAGATAAACTGATAAATCGAAAACAACAATATTTTTCGAACAGAAAGCCATAAAATATTTAGATGTTATAAAATTCTTAGGTCTTTATATTGATGAACAGGGGCGGACTGGCCCGGAGGGCAGGAGGGCGAAGCCCTCCGCGCCTTTGCCCAGTGGCGCCCCTGCCCCTGGTATACTGAAAATCCAAGAAAGTAAAGAAAAAACGCGCCGCTATCGCACCCGACAAAGGTCAGAAAGCAAGTTTTTTTTTTCATTTTCGAATGCAGACTTTTTACTCGGAATGACGACTTGTTACTTGGAATTCTGGACCACCTGGTATAAAAAGTATGTGAGCTTTTACTTCTCCTCTTTCATCACAACTTGCTTCATCCCACAAGAACCATTTTTGTGTGATGAATTGGTAATTACCCAATCAATTTGGAAATGTACTGGATGAAACGTTATAAATTACTACTTCCTGTAGCTATTTTATTTTTCAAATTTCAAAAATAAATAGAAACATCAAACATTTTTATCAATTCTCGAATCTAAATATTAAAAAATGTGAGAGTTTTGAGTAGAACATCTTATATACAGGGTCCAACGATTTAATAGGAAGAGTATTGCTATGTCCTAAACGGTTAGAGATATATAGAAATTCGATCAGATTGAACAGAAGTTTCGTCAACCTCCTCGATATGACGTTTTACAATTTCAAAAAATGTCAGCCGTTCCGGAAATATTTTGAAAAAACTGAAAATCACTGACTTCGTTTTTATCCATTTTCCCACTTGATAAACTATTGAAATTTTGTATGAGCAGGTGATTGATCATGATGAAAATTTGGGAGTGTGAGAAATATTTTTCAATATTTTCAGAGATTTGACATGCAACTTACGTTTTTCTTATGGGCGCTATATTTGTTTTTTATATACCATTGAATGAAAATAGCGCTAAAGAACAGTAAAAACATTTCCAAATATGGTAGGCCATGAAAATAAGAAAACATATATTATCAGTCGTCATGACTACGTTATCAATACTTCTTAATATAACCAATAACCATGAATAACGCGCTTCATTATTACAAAAGGCACAGAACAAATTTTTCGTTGAATAATCAAGAGTCCTCTATCTATTATTGAAGGTTTTTGTTCAGTGTATAAGACTTGGTCTTGACAGAAGTTTTATTCCAGTTATATTTCTATGATTGAATTTAAATTGGTGAATCTCTGAAAATAATAGATAAAATATTTCTGAAAATCCCAACTTCTTTGTCATCCATGATTAATTACCTGTTCATACACATAATTTCAATATTTTCTCTCTAATATTAACCAAGAGAATAAGCAAGAACGAAATCAGTGATTTTTAGTCTTTTCAAAATATTTCAGGAACGGCACACATTTTTCGAAAGTGCATAACGTGATATTGAATAGGTTCAAATTAAGCAACGTTTGTCCTATCTAATCAACTTTCTATCTCTTACTGTTTAGGAAATAATAGCAATACTGTCTCTATTAAATCGTTGATGGGACATTGTATATTTCCTTACCATCGGAAAGACCACTCAAAGAGCTTTCCAAAAACACATCATCTTCCATATTTTTCAATTCATGAGTATCCAAGACCAACAGAATTTGATCGATTTTTGAACGATTTTTGAATAAAAATAATGAGAATGATTGCAAATCTGATCAGTAAAAAAAAAATTTTTATGTCTTGGCCTTTACTCTCAAACACCATTCAAAATCGATGAAATTCTGTTCGTTTCGAATCGTTTTAAAAGCCCATATTTGGAGGAATACATGCAGAAGATGAATATATTGAGTAGGTATTTTTTCAGATGGTGAGAATGTATCTGTTTGTTCGAGAAGGAAATAATATTATCATATATCAATGATCGAGGTTGTCTTTAATTTTTTATGAAATATTCCAATATTGGGCCAAATCCGAGTGGAAATTCGGAATAAAAAAAAAGTGTGCACTTCTACGCCTCTGTATAAACACTCAGACAATCATTTCATGTTGCGCCCTTTGATCCACAAAGCCCTCTAGGTTTTTTCAACCCAGTCCGCCCCTGTTGATGAACAATTATCGTGGACTCAACATATAGATCACCTGAGAAAAAAGCTAAATCCAGTAACTGGCATTTTATACAAAATTCGAATTTTCATTCTTCTTAGATATTTGAAGAATATACCTATATTTCTTTCTGATATACTCAAAATTACAATATTTAATATCAATTTGGGGAAGCACCAGTATATCACATTTGAAACTATTATTGAAATTACAAAATGAGGGTAAAAGGACCTCGGTCAATAACCCTTTGGATCATGTTTGGTTCAATAAAGTACTATTATTATTATTATTACAAAATGAAACATTAAAGTGCATTTACAATTTACATTACCTGGAACCAACTATTAATCTTTACAAACCAAAAAATCTGTTGAATTCATAATTCTCATATAAAATGAAGATTTGTTCTTTTATTCATTTTGTGGGAAAAAGAATCCAACTTGAACTTTACTGAAGTAAATACAATACTCATGAAACGAGACAGTTGAATTTATTAATAGCAAACCCATATAACTCCATTATTGGCAAACAATCAGTATTCTACGACGGAATCATTTTATATAATTCGTTACCTTATGATTTGAAACATATTGATGATGAAACAAGATTCAAAGTCGATTTGAAAAAAATATATACTGGTACTATGGAATGACGAAACGAAAGATAATCAAACAACACCCTTTGTAGGATATCGGCCAAAGGAAATGCCACCTGCGAGCTGAGCATAGACGCGATCAAAGAAACAGCAGACCTCAAACCAGTCGGAACACTCTCATCCACCGACTTCGACCTCTACATCAAAAAACTGGACTGTACCCTCGTCATTGAAAACACCGATAAGCATCCAAACCACGACTACCGCCCCTCCTTGAAGCCAGTGACACTTGGCAACCTCGACGCAGAAGACGAGTTCCATCACGACCCCCTGCAAATAGCACCTGGTGAGAACAAGCCGCCTCACGCTCCAGACTCGGGTCACCAGTACCTTCCTTCGACGCCGAGTCACCAGTACCTTCCCTCCAGCCACCACTACGTTTCGCCGCCTGTTAAAGATGGCGTTCACAACGTGCAGACTTTGGTTAGCATCGCCAGTGGTCCTGAAAGTGTCTTGAACCCCATACACGGTAAGCACATTCATTATCCTGGAAAAATTCCGAAAATAAACATCCGCAGTAACTGTTTTCCTTTCACTGAACCCATTCCAGTGACCCTCTCCCAGATACCACAAAGACGTTTTGATAACCTATTGAGGAGGTGCTAATAATGCCCTGATGATGTCGAGAGGTATCCGTAAGACGTCTCTAGGATGTCCACTTGTTACCATTTATATATGACAGCAATCTATTGAAAAATATGGTGAAACCTCAGCCGTGGCACTTGATATCTCCAAGGCATTCGATCGAGTCTGGCACCACGGACTCCTCGCCAAGCTTCCATCTTATGGCTTGCCTCCCCAGCTATGTTCTCTCAAACAGGTCTCTCCATGTAGTGGTCGACGGAGTTTCATCTGACTCTCTTATCATAAATGCTGGTGTTCCGCAAGGATCAATTCTAGCACAAACACTATTTCTACTCCATATCAACGATTTGTTGGAAGCAACTTCATGTCCAGTACACAGCTTCGCGGATGATAGTATCCTCCATACCACCTTCTCTTCCAGGGCTCCAATACCAGCTAGGCAAATCAAAAACGAACGAGGAAGAAATGTTGACAAAATAAATATGGACTTGGCAACAATTCTCGAATGTTGATCCAATAACTTGGTAGATTTCAATGCAAACAAAACACAAGCATGCCTTTTCTCTAGAAAAGCCGATCTCACTGTGCCCAACATAAGCTTATCAGGAGTAACCATACCTTTGAAGACATCCATTTCGATGCTTGGTATCACTATCAGCAATAACCTATCTTGGGAAAATCACGTGAGATCAATTGCTGAAAGTGCATCCCAAAAACTTGGTTTACTGTTTCGGGCCAGGAGCTATTTTACTTCCAGTCAGCTGCTTATGATCTATAAGGCACAGATCCGACCTGTCCTGGAATACTGTTTCCATATTTGGAGTGCAGCACCCAAATATACCCTGAAACTGTTGGATTCTGTCCAAAAAAGTTCAATTCGTCTCGTGGGCGATGCCTCGCTCACAAAGTCACTCACTTCTCTGGAACACCGTAGAAATGTTGGCGATCTGGATCTATTTTATAGATATCTTCATGGACGATGCTCTTCTGAAATATCAACAATTGTTCCTCCCTTGGCAGTCCCCGCGAGCTTAACCCGTGGAGTTGAGGTTTCGCATCCCTTCGTGGTCACTTTCGAGACCTGCAGAACATATCTTTCCAAAGAGTGGTTCATCCAACGAACAGCGAGGCTCTGGAACACATTGCCAAGGGAAGTGTTTCCCGAGGCATATAACCTCCAAATATTTAAGAAAAACACCAATTCTCACCTTATTTCCCTTGGTTCTCACGATGTTCTCTGAACATCACAGGATATCCCTTTTCGTGGGAACCAGAACATAAAAAAAAACTGCAAATGACATCACAGAAGTCAGAACATCCCATTGATATTTTCCAGAGACGTCCTGAAGAACTTCCTGAGGATGTTCTGAATGATGCACTTATAGACGTCTCTAGAACGTTCACATGTTACCATTTTCTGCATGTAACGGTAACGTGACGTCTAAAACATATTCATGCACTCACAATCCACCAGGGTCGACCTGAAGGCTTTTCACACAACTGCTGACACACTCAGCAAATTCGAAAGTTATGTTGAAACAATGTCGAAGCAATTACTAAAACGGACGTTCAGCAATATTGGAATGGTGGAAGTTTGATAATGTATCCTAGCAATATGACATGTTGCTGTGACATTGCTGGAACATTTGATTAACAAATTTACATTTGCGATATTGCTGAACGTCCGTTTCAGTAATTACTACAACCTTGCATCGACATAGCTTCCAAATTTGCTTAGTGGGGAGGTCCTGAGGAAATCGATTTTCACAGCCTAATCAAGGATCTGTTGGAATAACTTGATAACGAAATAAAAGGAATTGTTTCTTGAGTCCTGTGTAATGTGTTAACAATGAAACTTTTGGTGACATTTCGAAGATGTCTCTAGGTTCGTATATAGACATGTACCCAGGCTGTCCTCAAGTCTTCTAATTCAAAATATTATAAGTTAAAATTCTCAGCCAAGTGAGTGAGAAGTAGCAGCTTATAATGACGTTACAAGAATGAAGGAACTAGGACATTCCAACCATAAACCAAAATTAGTATATGTCCTGATGTATATTTTTTCTGTGTCCATCAAAGATCTCTCATGTTTTGTCACAGTGATGTTTCAATCATTCTAAGCTTCTGATCACCTTTTTCTCTTGTCTGCAGGTATCCTAGTAGCTCAGGAGACCGCCAATTACGGAGAGGAAGGAAAACTCCCTCCTTACAAACCAGCTGCTTTGAATCGTCCGTACGACGGTCACAAAACCAGACCTGACCGTTACGACAGACCTGATCCAGACTATGGGTATAGGCCAGGGTTTCTGGGAGCAGGTGAGGGATATGCTGACGAAGGAACGTTCGAGAGGCCACACTGGACTCCAGACAGACCTGACCTGGATCGGTTTGACGTGGTGAATCCTAGTAGTGCAGGGTACAACCTCAACAGGTAATCAAGGAAAGCACACAAAGAAACAAGTTTTATATCCCAGTTTATGCTGTTGTAGATATGGAGACCGTCCATCAAGAATCCCTTTTCGTCCAGAACCAGATTTCCTCGCTAGCCACCGACCCCTACCAAACAGGTACGGCTCCTTGATCCCCCACCCTGATGAATACGACAACCTGCCCAGTCTACAGAGTGAGTACCTTTTCCAGCAGTCCCACCAAGAATCCTTCAGCGAATTATACCATGAAGGAAACAACAGGCCGCCTAGGCCTCCGCTGGGTTCCCAAGGATATGATGGGGGCGACAAAGACCTGGGACTACGTCCAAGCTATCCCCACGGAAGACCAAATGTTGATAGAGATAAGAACACTGACAAAAACCATAACTATGCTCACCAAACTCCTCTAGTGAGCTCTCAAGGCTATGGCGATCGAAACCATGATGAAGTCATTGATCATAATTATGCCTATGAAAGACCCTCGAGGCCATCGGGCGATGATCCTAACGACTACCCCAAGCCTGTCAAGCCTAGACCTTTGCATGCCCATCAAACTCCTCTAGTGAGCTCTCAAGGCTATGGCGATCGAAACCATGATGAAGACATTGATCATAATTATGCCTATAAAAGACCCTCGAGGCCATCGGGCGACAATCCTAACGACTACCCCAAGCCTGTCAAGCCTAGACCTTTGCAGCAGCATTCTGGAGGGTACGGAGATAAAGGGAAGCCTGGAGTTGGTGAATTGGTTCAAAATTGGGAGGATTATGGAAGACCTGGTCCACATTCTGTTAGACCGTCAGGTATAGATAGATGTTTATTGATTCGTATCAGCATACTTTCCACTATTGAACCCTTAGAAACACCAGAGACTATCAACTATGGTCATCAAGTAATTAAACACACTGGTTCCATTACCCATCTGCTTGAATGATCATTTATTTATTTATCGCTTGGAGCGCACGAAAGGGAATCCCTATAATGTTCAAAGAACATCGTGCGTTCCTAGGGAGGATAGGGATAGGAGGTAGGTATTGGATTTTTTTTTGAACTTCTGGAGATTATATGTTGTTGGGAATACTTCCTCAGGCAATGAATTCCACCTGATAGGAATGTTCACTTTGATTTTAGGTAGCAGGCCTTACGATGATGAAAAACCTCTGAGACCAAACGGCAAACCTTCTGAAGGCTATGGAGGAACTTCTGGACAAGCTTGTTGTAGCAGTTATGGTAATGAGAAAGGTGGCAAGCCGATAGTGAGCCATAGTACTGGATACAATGGGGAGCAAATCACTTCTATTATAACGCAAATCGAAGATGGTGAGTGATTTTTTTTTCTGAAGCCGAGTCAAGGCCGTTACTTCTGATGGAAAACCATGTCAAATGTAGAAACTTCACAAACGATAAGATTTCCACAAAATTCTCAAACACACGACATGTTTCGCTAACACAGTAGCTTCGTCAGGTGATATACTGGTACGATAAACAAAACTAACCTTGTCTTGCTTATATATCCTAATTTAAGTTTACTCAACGATCAATTAGACCTCAATAGTTCACCACTGTTGAATTTGTTTTCTTAGTAGATGATAATATGTATTTGCTATCAACCCTTCCAAGTTAATCTGGTACACCGTATTTTAATGTAGATACTGTGCCTTATTTCCGGAAATGAAGGTTTATCGAAACTGTCCACAGGTAACTTATCCTTCAGGTTGGGAAAGTAGGATATATAATCAATTTTTAGATTTAACGATAGGTAAGATTAATGATAAACATGGTTTTTCAATTTTCCATTAACCTTCGTACACTGATATCACTATCCATGATAATTCAACACACCCTTATCAACATAAAATTGCAGCATATATTTCAATAAAGAACTCAATATTATAAAACAGATTGCAGTCAACAACGTATACAACGTTAATCTGATAGACAGTATTCTTTCTAAAAAACTTCATAATGAATATATTCAAGAAGTTTATCCTACCATCAAGAATAGTAATCAAAATTATAGAACTTCAACCTATTTCGGATCATCAACTGAAAAAGTAGCTTCATTTCTACATAAACAGGACTTGAGAGTAGCGTATAGAACAAATAACATGTTGGGAAGGTTCATCAAAAATAACAAAGACAAAACTTCTAAATTCGAAAAATCAGGGGTATACAAACTCAACTGTGGATCTTGTCCTGAGGTATATATCGGTCAGACAGGTCGTACGTTTAATCAGCGCATTCATGAACATAAGGTGTATTTTTTGAAAAAAAAAAAATTCAACATACGCCAACCATATATTAGAAGAAAACCATAGTTTTGATAATAATTTCGAAATTCTACACGTAGGAAATAAAGGAATGGAACTCAATCATTCCGAATCTTTAGAGATCAACAAACTCAAAAAATGTTAGATTTCACTTAACGATCAATTAGACCTCAATAGTTCACAACCGTTGAATTTGCTTTATCAGTAGGAAATAATGTGTATTTGCTTTCAACTCTTTCAAGTTAATCCAGTATACCGTATTTTAATGTATAGTATATTGTGCCTAATTTCCGAAAATGAATGTTTATCGAAACTGTCAACAGGTAACTCAGACAAAATATTTATTGGAACTTCTTTCTTAAAACTACTCAATGAATCACCATGAAGTTTCGTACAGTAGTTAGGAAACACCTTTTATACATATATCTGTACTCCACTGATGATATAGATGATCGGTGAGACAAGACACCCCGTTCTGATTGAACTTCACTACATCTTTAAATTTTTTCATCTCTTGGAGTGCACGAAAAAGAATCCCTATGATGTCCGAAGAATATCGTGCGTACCTAGGGAGGATAGGAGATGAGGTAGGTATTGGATTTTTTTTACTTTTTGAGCATATACCCATTGGCAAGCTTTGCTGTTTTAAAAATGAACGAGTTTTGATAAAGTGTTGTTCGAAATATTTCAAGGTTGGCAACGCAAGGATGTGCGGGTCAGGCCCGGACTGGTACTATTTTGCTACCGGGCATTTTCTTTGGCCGACCCCCAATTTTCAGGTCGGTTTTCTTGGGTATGAATAATCGTAATTTCATTATGATGATCATAGATTAAAAGTCGTTAAACTATGTGATGATAGAAAGTGTGACCGCTTAAATGGGGCAAAAGTTGCGCAACCAGAGCAGCCTTCGAAAATTTTCAAAATCATTTAGTTTTTTAGTTATATCGAAAAAAGTTGAATCTTCTTTTTTCTTGTTATTAGAGTTATGAAAAATCTGAAAATATTTCAAATTTATGTTTTTTTTATCGCTACGGTCCTGATTACGTGTTCACAGATTCTTTAAGCTTCTGTAACTCTGAATACGGCTAAGTATTATACAGAGTGGTTTGAATGTGTTTCGACCTAGTGGGGGTTAGAGTCCCTGTATGTATAATTCCCTGTATATATTTGTCAGTTTTGTTGTAAAAGTGTCAAATACAAACAGGGACTCTAGTGGGGGTTAGATGTCAAGATATTGAAAAAAGTGAGTTGAAAAAGTTGTTTAGGATATAATTCGAGCAATTTTTCGGTAAAATTGAAAATATCCATTTTTTGTGAATATTTTTTGATCTCTCTATGGTAGGAGAGCCGTCATCTGATACCGAAATGATATTTATGTCCCGAAGGAAAGTGAAAGCATAGTAGTTCATCGAACGGCACCTGTGCCAATCACTATCCTGAGCAGAGTAACTAGAATATTGCACATTCCTGTGCGGAAATTCGCACTCGATTTGAACGGCCAATGTTTTCTACACGAAAAAGGTACTCCTTAGTACAATGGTATACAAAGTTCTTACACCCTATACGAAAGAGGCTTCTTTTGCGAGCATTTTGTTTTTTTTTTATTCATTGATTTATCTCTAAAATTTTCCGAATTACAGCTTTTTTGCTGATACCTTACGCTTATCCGACAAATTAAATTTATTGAAGGATCAGAGTACTCAAAATTGATTGGGTTGTACTCTGGTAGGATCACATTGTCTTTAAAAAAACAAATGCCGTTGCCATTGCAACTAATTTGTTGTAATATTTGACCATAAGTCGTTGTCATTAATAAAGTGTCTTGTTTTATTGACTAAAATTACATAAAATGCCTCAAATAAATCCTGAACAAGTAGCACGATCAGTTGCGTTAGTAAACGATGGGCGTAGTAAACGTTACGCCGCTCGTGCAGTGGGAGTTCATGAAGCAACTGCTCGTAGAGCAATCCGCAAGTACGAACAAACAGGAAGCACCGCTCGGAGGGTCGGTTCTGGTCGCCCCCGAAAAACTTCTCCAAGAGATGATCGCTTCTTGAGATTGCGGATTTTACGGAATCGATCAAATACTGCGGTAAATGTTCAGCAAGATCTTCGCCAAATTCGTGATGTTGCTGTAAGTAAGCAGACGGTATGCAGACGTCTAAAAGAAGTTTATTTAAAAGCTAGGAGACCTGCAAAAGGTCCCAAATTATTGCCCGAACATCGTGCTGCTAGAAGAAATTTTGTTAAAAATTATGGACAGTGGAATATTCCTAAATGGTCGAATGCCTTGTTTACGGATGAGTCAAGGTTTTGCCTCAACATGGTGAATGGAAGAAAAAGAGTGTGGAGAAGAACTGGTGAACGGTTTAATCAAAATTTAATAACAGAATGCGAAAGTTTTAATGGTGGGTCCGTTATGGTGTGGGGAGGGATTTCAATGAATGGAAAGACACCCCTTTATGTGTCGGTGAGGCAGTCGATGAATGCCAAAATTTACATTGACATATTAGAGCAGTGTGTCTTACCTTATGCAGAGTTAGTGGGCAATAATTTTATATTGATGCAGGATAATGCCCGACCACGCACCGCAGCAATAGTGCGAAACTTCTTAGAAGCTACTGGTATTACCACATTACAATGGCATGCGAGAAGCCCCGATATGAATCCTATAGAACATTTGTGGAATGAATTAGGGAGAAGGGTACGTTCTCGCGAGAGGTCTCCGGCTAGTCCCGCAGAAATGGCAGATGCATTAGTGGAAGAATGGGATCGTATACCAATGGAAACGATAAGCAACTTAATTTCCAGTATGCCAGTTGCTTTAGGAGGCAATACACGGTATTAAGCAGTCTTCCCAATTTATAATTTTGTGATAAATAAAAATGTTTTTTTAAATTATTGGTATCAGTTTATTTCATTAGAAAATTGTTTCTCGATAAATTCAGAAAATTGGTAATCTGCAATATCTCCAAAACTGTGCGAAAAAATCTATTTTTGGGTGCCATATTGACAAGATGGCAGCGCCGGCGGCATGTCTCGGAATGTACATTTTGTGAATTTTAGTTCTGGACATCCAAACCTACAAACCTGCAAAGTTTCAAAACTTCCGGACTCATTTCCAGGTAAGCCTTATTTTTGATCCCCATGCAATGACTGAACTATGGACCATGGGGGGGAAGGAGGCACGAGTCAACCCCTGCCCTTGCCTGGCTACGCCCATGGAGTGAGTATCTATCTGAAATTTATGGATAGATCGATTCACGTATATGTGTATTTAAGTATACATTGAAACTGAAAGGACGACATCATCAGACAGAACAATAAGAAACATTTGCATAATGGTACATATACCATAAAACACCAAGCGATAATGCGTGATAGATGGTGGAGGCAACATCAGTTATGCACATTAACAACAATAAGTGACCATTGTTGTAAGTACGACCTTCTGATTGTACACTGATTATAGGCCCATTGTAAAATTTCATCTGTTGGATGATGCAAGGGCTATAAATCACTCTCTGTCTACTGTATAGGTGCTTAAATACATTTATTTTTTTCTTGAAACTGAAAACTCTTGAAGGATTTTCCTGAAACAGTTGTTTTCTGATTGTTTTCAGTTTATAAACATGTTGGCTCAATCGAAAGTGCGTCTTTTATAGTTTCCCATTGGTGGCAGTAGAATGGGAAGTTTCCTTTAGATGAATTTTCATAAAATAAGTTCGGAACTCTCCAGTTTTATGTCCACGTTGTACAGAATGGCGACCGCTAAAGTCCAAGTCGTTTTCATTTTCAAATTAAAGCAATTTCAAACTGTGACGTACATTCTGAATCTAGTCTGAAAATAGCTGATGGTGAAGGTAACGAAAAAGAAACGAATGAAAAAAATAGAAGAAGAAGTAAAGCTGGTAAACAAAAAAACCACAAATACACTCGGAGCAAGAATGCAGAAGGTAGTTGGCTTCATTCTAGCAGGTTATGGTTTTGTTAATTATGCATTGAAATATCTCGAATAGAGCTCGATCCTAAACGAAAATATCATTGAATCAATGAATCACTATCGACTACATTTAATGATACTATCCTTCCTTACTTCCTGCCATCGGTCAGAACAGAATGAAGCCGACACCCATGGCTCCTTCCTCTTGTTGTGCCTGTCAGTATTGTGAGTAGTGTGGACGGACTCGAATAAGTATTAGGCACTGTTGCAAGATATAATCTGCAAAATTTCCTAGAAAATAGATCCGTTTAATTAAGGAATGAATATATTAGCAAAAAAATTACTGACAAGTTATGAATAACATATTGTAATATAATATGTAATAGCCTCAGCAAACCAGAGCTAAAGCTTATCACAGGCTTTCTCACAGGACACGGCAGTCTGAGGTACCACCTCAAAAAGATGGGTCTGACGGAGACTGACACTTGCCGCTTTTGTAACAATGCGACCGAAACCGCGAACACATACTTTGCTCATGTGAAGTATTAGTCCGCCAAAGGCTGAACCACCTAGAACAGGCCTATCTCACCCCTGCTTAAGTGGAAAAGTCAACCGTCAGGAAAATCGTAGGCTTCATCAGAAGTCTAGGGTTAGAGGACCAAAACTAGATAGGGGTAATCACAATAGATCTTCTAGGTCGCAGTGATCGAGAGGTCTCTCAGCCTATACGACCCATCTACAATCTACAATCTACAACAGGACAAGTGCAGCAACCAATTTCAATATTCACATCATATAGCACTTGCTCATTTTTTTTCACTTGGGACTTTCTATGTTAATGAATCCACTATTTACATCCCTTTTAAGTATCATACGCAATTCGTACTGCTATTTGGCGAGCATCAACCAATCAGGAAGCGTAGATACACTCCGTTTGCCATAGCCATGTACGTTGTGCTTATATGCCACCGGACGATGGTGTTAGCCATCTTCCACGTATTGGTGTACCTTTAGTCGCCTTCTCCGACAGGCAGGACACACCGCGTGGTGTTATACTAATCCGACCTACCCCCTTAGGTCTATATATTTTGAGATATGATTTAGAAATTCACAGGAGATGCATTTGTTTCAACCATACGAAATCGTTTCGCCATTTCTCGTCTAAGCTGAAGTCACCCTACAATAAAATTCAAGTAGCCTTAGATCTGGAGAATTATCTGGTCATTCTTATTCCTAGGCAAGCAAAGACTCAATTCGCATCCGTGTTTGGAAACGCACAATCATTGTAATTAGTATATAAAGTGCATCAGTCACTGTATTTTTCCAACCAATTATCATGTTATATATATTTCTTTGCAAATCAAGTCGCTCAACGAACCAAAATGATTTGTTGCAACATGATCGATCTTCGCGTATTGAGCAATGACAAACAATAGAATCCACGACAATAATGATAGCTTGATTTGACACAAAGCCGCGTAATACTGAATAATTCCAATTCGATGTTATTTTGCACAGGGCCGAACACTGTACCGTTATACGAATATAGTGAATAAAAGCACGATCAAATTCAGGAAGTGATTCTTTGTCATGCTTTAGGACAAAAAGTCCATATTGATATGTGTCCTAACTCCTTTCATCTGTTGGAGCACACGAAAGGAAATCCCTGTGATGTAACGTACCCATAGGGAGGACAGCGAGAGGAGGTTGGTATTGGATTTTTTTAACTTGTGGAGATTTCAAGGTTTTGGGAATATGTACTCCCTTTGGCAAAGAATTCCAAACCTTTGCCATTCTATGAACAAACGAGTTTTGAGGAAGTATTGTTCCACATATTTCAAGGTTGACAACAACAAGGATGTGCTGACTGGGTTTGTTGAGTTCATTTGGCTGGTACTGCTAGTGATGAAATGATAGAGATTTCTGAAGAACATTTCCCTTCGAAGTAGGTATCTGTAGAAAAGTGAGAGGTCGCCGAATTTTTTAAAGGTGTTCCAATGGTGTTAGGAAATTGGTTTGTGGCATCACCCACCAGGCGAATGGCTCTTCTCTGGATGGAATCCAGTCTCTTGAAATTTTTTTTTTCAAGAACTGTCCCTCTTCAAATACTAGTGCAATAGATCGAAATAGAATAGAATCTATTGGTGTTTTACAAAATTGCTTTCATTACAGACGTCAAATAGTTCGGAACATGTCCGTCGATATAAATATCTTGTTATTGAAAATATTGATTACAAATAGAAGCAACAAGTACCTATACATATTTACACAACAATTTATGGTTGAAAATATGTCGAAAGTAGTACGTAAGATGGGTATTTGCATATACAGAGTCAAAAATGTTTACCGAGCTGTCCTGAGGTGGTAGTACAATGAAGAATAAGTATAGTCCGATGGATAAACTGATCGCCGGAACGGCTCAAAATCTTTATTAAGGTAGGCAAGTACTTCCAAAGTTGATAAAATTGAAACAATTTTCCCGCATAACTTCTAAACGGTAAAATCCACCGGAGTGAATTTTTTTGCATAAATGCGTTTGTCAATAAAATACATTTTTCAGATACACTTCTACATTCCTGAAAATGTTTAAACGGGTCTTTTCAAAGGGTGGTTCATTATTTTGAAGCATTATTTTTTTCACGCAGTCTTCGCACAGTCCTCAAAATTGTTTTGAACGCTTCGAGCGGGAAACATCTCGGCATAACTAAGATGCCTAACGAATAACCTGCAATTACTTTAAATCTAAGTTGTAAATCGCAAAAACAATAGTAAACTAAACGAAAAACCTGAACAAGAAAATTAACAATAAGACTGTTAATGTCATAAATAACGTCAAAATTATGAACAAAATGAATCATGGCCACCTGAAATATTGCTACCGATGAATTAATCTAATGATACCATGTGACCACAGAACCTCAAATATCTCGAGAACGGTTACAATTTTTTTATTTTGATAGGAATGCCGTTTTTATGTATTTTTTTTGCTCTATCGAATGCTTCTACTTTTTCACCAATACGAGAAATGAAGTTATCTTAAAAACTCATGACCCACCCTCTAAAAACACCGTTTATATAACAATACTTATCAGAAATGTAGAAGTGTATCAGAAAAATATATTTTATCTACATACATATATGCAGGAAACCTCAATCTGGTGGCTTTTACCGTTTAGAAGTTATGCCGGAAAATTATTTCAATTTTATCAATTATGGACGGATATATTATATCCCTTAATAAACATTCTGGGCCATTAGTTTATTCATCAAAGTATATTTATTTTTCAATGAACTTTACATAATATTATATTTTGTTAGATCACTTGACAAAAATTCATCTACCGAGTAAAAACTGTGTTTCGGTAGAAGTTGTTTGATGATAATTTAAATTCAGAGCTTTTTCAATGATTATGGCACTTTATATAACTTCAGGTTGATTGAGTTGTTTGATGGGATATTAAATTAATCTAGGATTGATGAGCTGTGAGTTATTTCGTGTCTGCAATCTATGTGTCTGCTATAGCAGTGAACATGGTCATGTATTTCAACCAAACAATAATACACATACGGTGCAGGCAGTGTCAATATTTCCATTGTCCTAAATAAGGGCTCACAGGAGTATTTATAAGCTGTCTTGGCAATTACCCTGACTGCTTTCTTTTCCTGAATGAAGGCACGGTTTGCGTGAGTAGAGTTACCCAATAAAATCACGCCATAACTCAGATGCGAGTGGAACAGTGGGAAGTATGACATCTTCAGGACCTTCTCATCAACAGTATTCCTCAACCGCCTGATGAGGATGAAGATTTGACTTGACAACCTTTTACACAGTATGTCAATGTGTTCAGCATTCAGTCCATCTAAGTTTTCTGTCTAAGGTAATACCTTATAGTTTAACTTAACTGTTACGTTTGTGTCAAGCTGGCAAGGACCGTGTTGGAAGAAAAAGTGATTGATTGTGTTTTGGTGTCATTATGAATCAGGTTCTTAGGCATCAACCACTCACTGATTTTGTTAGAAGCTTCAACGTCATTCTGATGAAGTTCTTTTGAATTCTGGGCTGAATCGTGAAAAGTTATATCATCTAAGAACAATAGGTATACATACTGTCTGTAGGTTAATCGAGGAGGTGGTACATTCATTTTACTTGGTTCTTTGGGATTTTCTCTCCTCGTTTCTATAAAATAAAAGTATTCGTATCATTTCAATATATTTGTAGAGGGACAAATCAGATGATTTGCCCCAAAATGTCACTGCGTTTAACAAATTTTTCTATCAGGGAGTCTAAAAGAAAAATCCAGTAGCTTGTCAGTGACAATTTGTTTGAAAAAATTTTTTAAGGAAAGAATTATAGATATATTGAAAAAATATCGAAAAGTGTCAAACTATATACGCAGCACAAATTTCAAAGAAAAATAATTTGCATTTACATGTTGAGAACGGGAGCAGAATCGGTCCCGAAACGTCCAAAGATAAGTACAAATTCGATATTTTTTCAATATATCTATAATTCTTTCCTTCAAAAGTTTTTTCAAACAAATTGTCACTGACAAGCTACTGGATTTTTCTTTTAGACTCCCTGATAGAAAAATTTGTTAAACGCAGTGACATTTTGGGGCAAATCATCTGATTTGTCCCTCTACAAATATATTGAAATAATACGAATACTTTTATTTTATAGAAACGAGGAGAGAAAATCCCAAAGAACCAAGTAAAATGAATAGGTATACACTCTGGCTTCGTTTGATGTGATTGATTATATCATACATGAATATTATGAACTGAAGAGGACCAGGGAACAGGGAACTTATCCTTGAGGCATATCCTGAGGATACTGCATACTGAATATGTATATTGTCATGTGGTTACAAGAAGGGTCTGAGTTGAATCAAGTTTTTGCAGAAAATCAGGGATCAGGGATAATTGGCCCTCTTACCCCCTCTACATGACGCCCATGCTTTATCACTATACAGGGTTATCACGACGAGCTTACCCTATCTTTATATCGAGAATCAGTTGAGAAAGAGCTCTGAATGGTCCAGAACCCTTCTGCGGTATACAGGCAAAAGAGTTTATTAAAAAACTATCGCCAACATTCACAGAATATTTGCCAGAAACAAAGTTCAACTAGAATACTAATGGGACTTCTCACAGGGCATTGTAGGCTCAACAAACACATGAGTACGATAGGTCTGACTGAAGAACTGCTGTGCAGGTTCTGTCAAGAAGAGGAAGATACAGCAGTACACATACTTTGCCACTGTGAGGACTTGCCAAGACTAAGGTTCCTCACGCTGGGTGAGGAAAAACCAGGAGCTCAAAGATACACAGGGGATCTGAAAGCTAGCCTATGGAGTCTCATAGAGAAGGCGGGGCTAGCCGAAGAACTCTAATCGATTTTGACACAATAGATCTGAAAAGGTCGCGGTGTGGAGGCAGATAGCCCGAAGGCCCCATTCTAAATCTAATCTAATCTAATCTAATCAGTTGGGAGAAATTCATGAAAATGTGCATGCTTATATTTCAGAATACGCTCTCTTCATTTAAAATATTTTCGACAATGCAGTGTTGCCGCTTCTACTAGAAAATAGTAGCAACATTGATATTTCAAATGGAACACCTTGTATTCTATCGCATTTTTAGGTTCATCGATACATCAAACTTGTATGGGAAATGATTACAGAGATATAGGGTATTCAAAATCGATATTTTTAAACTTTAGTATTTCTTTGTGTCGAAACTATTCATTATCGGTCAAAACGATTCACATGTCTCAATCCCAACTTTTGATTTACTATTTACTGATATTTAATCAGAACAGATACAGGGTACAGAAAAATCTCGATTTTGAACACCCTATATCTTCGTAGTGTGTTGTATCGATGAAATCAACTCTTCAGGGAGGATATAAACATGCAATAAAATACAGGGTATTTTATTGGAAATAACAAAGTTGTTGCTACTTTTTGAAAAAAGCGGCAACACTGCATGGCTGAAAATATTTCAAATGAAGAGAGCGTATTCTAAAATATAAGCATGCATATTTTCATGGATTCCTCCCGACTGATACTCGACATAGAGATAGTGTAAGTAAGTCGTGACATACCCTGTATATAACACATTGGTTTGAATATATCGTTCAAGTCAGAGAAAATAGCTGAATCTATAACTATGGAAAGAATATATTGTCACGACCCATGGCTACAGGGTGGTGACTCGGGGGTGAACTCGCTTGGGAGGCCGATAAATCAAAACAGTTGTTCGTTATAAAGCTACAGTTTATTGAAAGAAATTAGTCTCATTAGTGATTTTAACAAACGAGATTCAATGACAGTAGTACTCACAAAATAATCTCTAGCAGATGCAGGGGATGAACCATAGTGAAGGTTAGCTGATCAGATCCAAACTGATGCCTTGCCTTATCGGCTGTTCGATATTTATTTAGAATATTTTGATATAGTCAGCGTTTTACTCCATATGCGGGTATTTCATTCCGGTTGAATGAGCTGCCAACGTGAGTGAAACATTATACTCGTTTCCTTTAATCGAATGTTATACGATAAAATGAATAATGAACTTTTATTAATGAATCTTGAATCAATATAATTTTGGATAGTAGCTATGAATACTTTTGGTTCCTATCGTGACAATATCAATGAATTTCCGAAAAAAAAAAAATAATGCAAGTGATATGCGAATCGGAGTGGAATTTGAAAACAAAGACAGTACTTCAGATAATATGTACCCCAATGAGTGAAATTCCTTAGTCCGACCCTGTTCTGACGTACTTTTCTGAACGAAAGAACGCGCATCCTGTTTTTTAAGATTTAACTGAAATGATTGAGGAATTGCTTAGATTCAAGGAAACGGATCACAATGTAATTGACCAATTTGCCCGATTCTCTTCGTTGACCTTGAGATATTTTCGGTCGAATGATGCTCGAAAAAACTTGTGTAATACATTATAATAATAAATATAATTCATTGAAACTCCTATTCATTAAGTTGTTTTCTAGAACTCCTAGCCAAAAATAGTAGATTGTTTTATTAGGATCAAAAGTGACACTTTGTTTGAAAAGCGAATTTTGCATTTTCGAGGCAGAGCGTCTAGCGGAGCCGAGCGGAAGCAAAATTTGCGAGTCAAACAAAGTCACTTTTGAACCGAATGAAACATGCTATTTTTCCTGCAACCGGAAGAATTAACTAAAATAAATTTGTGAAGTAACCACCAATGTGAGTTACTTGACAGATTATTATGATATGTGTGCAATGCAACAAATAATCGGTGTGGTGGGAATATTTCTATCTGCATTTTACCTGCATTTACAGATCAGGTTCATTCGATTTTCAAGGATGTTCGAATTGTAGTTTCAATATAAATACAACCACAGAGTGACCCATTTGTGTATTCTATTGAATCAATGAATCGATGAATTAATTTGGACCAGGTGTCAGCCCTAATAGCAAATAACGCGCCAGTGTCAGGTATAGGAAAAATAGGTGGAAAATGTTAGGTTAGTGAGCATATCAACAATAATAATAGCGCTTATTTACTTCTCTCCATTTCCACTGTGTTTGGCTCGGTAATAAAATGAAGGTAAACAATATCGTTGTGTGAGACAAAAAAAGTATTGCTGGCCGTGATTATTCAAAACAAGTTATCGAATCAATCAGATCCCGAGAATTACGAATGAAAATATTGAAATACAGATCAATCAAGTATTTGAATCTCGAAGGCTTTCCTGATCAAAACAAAAATAACTATGTGAGATTTTTTTCCTATAAAAAATCCTGATAGGTAGATAGATAATAGGAAATTTACATTTGGGTCCATCAGATACCTAATTTGGATAACTCTGGGTATTTATATTTTATATACAGATATTCAGAATGATCCTTTCTTGAGAAATTGATAGTGAAAAGACTGTTTTAAAAATTTGAATGGTCTAAAGAAGGAACAATTTAATTTCCCCCCTTACAACCATTCAAATCTTGAGGGTTGTTCACAAACCAGCTACAAGGTTGAATCTAGGGGGGTTAAAAAAGCTGATGATGCTTTCCCCTTTGATATCCTTGATATTGGGGTGATAAGTGGAAAGAAAAATAACACTTACTAGCAGAGAAAATCCTCAGAAATCTCTGCTATAATTCCATCATTAGCAATACCAGTCAGACGAACTCGACAGGCCCAGTCAGCACATCTCTTCGTCGTTAACCATGAAAAATTTCGAACAACACTCTACCAAAACTCATTCTTATATAGAACGGCGAAGCTCTGGAATTCTTCGCCAATGGAAGTATTTCCAAGAAAAATCGTAGAAACCATCCATATATCTGAAATTGGCCCAATTGATTTTTAGAAGGAGAATCAATAAAAGTCACGAAGTCTGTCGACCACGAGAGTATTTCTTAATAAGTATAGTGGAACTAGTTTCGGCCACAGAGGCTATCATCAGAAACAAAAATGTGTATTTGGAAGTACCTAGAAGATAATTATGGATGATTTTAGCACTAGCTTCTGTTTCTCAAACTATATAATCGAATCTAATCATAATTTCAATATATCTGACAACATTGAATTTCTCCACATTTGTAATAGAGGCTCTAGGTTTAACCTATTGGAAATTCTAGAAATTCAAAAATGTATAAATAATTCCAATTTCACCAATTTTGAACGTAGCTAGATTTTTCGTACTTTAAAATTTCATTGATTAGCATCAAAACATATTATAATCCATTTTGGTATTTTGTTGATCTTCTCCGAATATCTTGTTCCCATTATTTTCTAAATATTTGGTTCTCATCAATGTCTTATGTCCTATGTCTTATTAGTTTTATCATTTTTAACATTGACTGGTTGTTGATTGTCTCCGTTCAGAAGAATGCAAGCGGATTCCTTGATTTTTCTTTTTTGGTTGTTGTCTTCCTTTCCTATGATTTTGATATAATATTCCACCCTGAACGGAGACAATAGCATTGCTTCCTGTTCAGTTGATATAGATAGAACATGGTATTCACTACTGAAAACTGAACATGAAAATGGTAGATTCAAGATCAATTAATGAAAACATCCTGTAACTAATATGTAGCCTTAAATCACTCATTCATATGCCAACATCAGTATGACACTGAAAACTGTCAAACTATATAACAGCACAACTTCAAAAGAGAAATATTTTACATTTTCATGTTGAGAACGGGAGCAGATTCGGTCCCGAAACGTCCAAAGATAAGTGAAGATTCGATATTTTTTCAATATATCTATATTTCTTTCCTTCAAACATTTTTTCAAACAAATTGTCACTGACAAGCTACTGGATTTTTCTTTTAGGCTCCCTGAAAGAAAAATTTGTTAAACGCAGTGACATTTTAGGGCAAATCATCTGATTTGTCCCACTACAAATATATTGAACTAATACGCAAATTTTTATTTCATAGAAACGAGGAAAGAAAATCCCAAAAAATCAAGTAAAATGAATATACCGCCTCCTCGATTAACCTACAGACAGTATTTATCTTTAAGGTACTTCCGAATACATCATTTTTGTGTCTGATGATGGCCTGTGGCCGAAACTAGTTACACTACTTATTAAAACATATTTTCGTGGTCGACAGACTTTGTGACTTTTATTGCTTCTTCTCCTAGTATTCCCAAGAACTTATAACTTTCAAAAGTTCAAAACAAATTTCAACATCTACCTATCCTCTTTCCCTGTCCTCCTTAGGTACGCGCGATGTTCCACGAACATTATGGGAATTTCCTTTCGTGCGCTCCAAGAGATAAAAAAAACATTGCAAGTTTAATAAATGCTAATCATAATAAGAATGATAAAAATCACTTTGTCGTGTTGAAGTACATTTTCCAGATTTAGGTTTTTGCTGTGTAAATGCAACGGTGATATGTGTGGAAAATACTTGAAAAAATAATGGACAATAGACTTAATTGTGCGTGACTTCGGAAACAGATTACATTAAACGGGCCCATCCGGAAACGAAAAATTCCCACAACCCGACAGAAATTCGGTCAAACTCAGTAGCTTACGCTGAATATACAGGGTGAGTCAGAATAAGACCGACAAACTTCGTACACGGATTCCTCACCTCATTGTGAGGTGAAAAGTTTCCATCAACGTATGTACTTAAATGCATCCTCACTGAGAAACAGGGTGTCGAAAGTTATATGATTTCTCTAAATTTCTCCAGAACCCCTGTAGCAAAAAAATTGAAATTTTGTATACCAATCCAGATTGTAGATTGTAGATGGGTCGTATAGGCTGGGAGACCTCTCGATCACTGCGACCTAGAAGATCTATTGTGATTACCCTTATCTAGTTTTGGTCCTCTAACCCTAGACTTCTGATGAAGCCTACAATTTTCCTGACGGTTGACCTATTTTTTTGCAAGGCGATCAGCTGCCTCATTTCCTTCATGCCCTGGAACCCACATAAGTCTGACTTTGTTGTCCTTTCCCAGTTGCATGAGTGTTTCAAAGCAGTTCCATGTGATTTTTTATGTGAAAACGAATGATTTTAGGGCTTTTAGTGCGGCTTGGCTGTCTGAGCAGATATTGTATATGTTGGCACCTCTCAGATTTCAGCTTGGAAGATAGTGGGGGAGTGACCTAAGGCTTCAAATAGCCTACATCCGGGTCCATATAGACCCGCGCCTACCCCTTCTTCCATTTTCAAACCATCGGTGTACCAAACAAGGGACTCTCTGTCCAGCTGAGGCTTAGCGGAACCGTACCTAGGGCGGCTTTTTATAACCACTCCAAAGGTATGATCGAAACTGAGCCTGGCTGGCATTATGTCCGATGGTTTGGTTGCAGATTCCCTTTGTACTTCTTGTAGAATGACCATGTGACCAGTGACAACACCTGGTCTGGCCAATTCAGTGGAGTTCAGTCTGTATGCAGAATCCAGATTAATCAGAGTGATCACAGGAAGTTTTCATTTTTGAATTTCGTCTACCAGTGGCGTAGTAAGTGTAAGTATGTCACCACATTTTCCTTCAACTTTTTTCTCAGACAGATGAATTATCAAATTAGTGAATGATATCGATTAGGATTATCAATAAGTAATAACGTTCCGGAGATACTAACGAAAAACATAATGTGGAAGTGTGGAATAAGATGTAATAAAAGTTTCTCGAACTAATTCTGACTCACCCGTACAATGCATTCAATCTTATCAACATTCGAAAATGTTCAGGAGGTTGAAAAATGTTGTGATTTTTCGTAAAAGTTCAGCATTGAGCGATTATGGTACGCAGCGCATTGGGTCTCAACCTGAAGACATGTATTTACTTTTTTGCAAATATCTTGGGAACCTCTACACTTAGGCATGCAGAATGTTATTAATTTCAGGTTAAGTATTGACAAGACTAACTGATGTCATACAGCAATTTGACAATTCGTCGAAAAATAAAAAATGTGAAGGAAAATGTCGTGATATACGACCCTAACTACGCCAATGGTTGACAAAATTAAGAAATGAAAACTCTACGTGATTACCCTGAACTCACTTCTCTGGAACACCGTAGGAAAGTTGGAGATCTGGCTCTATTTTATTGATATTTCCATGGACGATGCTCTTCTGAAATATCAACAATTGTTCCTCCCTTGGCAGTCCCCGCTAGATTAACCCGTCGAGTTGAGGCTTCGCACCCCTTCGTGGTCACTTTGGAGACCTGCAGAAAGAACATCTCTTTCCAAAGACTCGTTCCATCCAACGTACAGCGAGGCTCTTGAACACATTGCCAAGGCAGGTGTTCCCCGAGGCATACAACCTCCAGAAATCTATGAAGAACACCAATTCCTACTTTATTTCCCTTGGTTCTCACGATGTTCTCTGAACATTACAGGATATCCCTTTTCGTGGGAACCAGAACTTAAAAAAAAATAAAAATCGGTATATCGAGTTTCATATTTTTTGCTGTAGAGGTTATGGAAAAATTTAGAGAAATCCTAACTTTAACTTTCGACACTCTTTATCTTCTGAAGATGATATTTCTTGAATATTTTCGAAACGCCATATGATAATATGATGTGTTTTGGTACAAGAAGATCAAATCATTCCGAAATTTTATTCAGTGTACCATACAGGGTGGGACTAAATTAATTATTGCTCTCACTATTATTTTCGAGTAAAATCGATTTAAAAATATTGTTACACTCACATCTTATGCATAACGTTGCCAATTTTCAAATCATAGTGAGTATAGAAAAAAAAATGATTAGTTTGTATGTTGCTAGGCAACACTTCTAGTGTCTAGGAGCTAAAGTTGAAGTTTAACTCCTAGGAAGTAAAAGTATGTCGGATGACAGCTGATATGAAAGCTGCTTCGACACTGACATGCTCAAGTGAGTCGAAATAGTGGTAACTTCGGATCAAAAGTGTCACATTTGATCCTATTAATAGTAGATTGTTTTATTAGGATCAAAAGTGACACTTTGTTTGACAAGCTAATTTTGCATTTGCGAGGCGGAGCGTTCAGCGAAGCCGAGCGAAAGCAAAATTTGCGAATAGGAACAAGACGTGGAAAATGTTAGGTGAGTGGGCATATCAACAATGATAATAGTGATTATTTATTCCTATCCTTACTACACTGTGTTTGACTTGATAATCAAATGAAGCTAAACAATATCGTTGTTTGAGACAAAAAACTATTGCTTGCCGTGATTATTCAAAAACAAGTTATCCATCCCGAGAATAACGAATGAAATAGAGATCAAGCAAGTATTTGAATCTTGAAGGCTTCCCTGATCAAACAAAAATACTCAGCTGAGCTGTTTATAATTCCAATACTAAACTATAATAAGGTGTATTTATATCTCCAGCATGGGTATGAAATGCCAAATCTGCTGAAATCGGAAACAAATCAGGTATGCGTCTCAACCCAAATAACCAACCGTCACAATGTTGTTTATTCTTGATGACGTCCAGTAGTTCCTTTTTAGTTCCTAGGAGCTAAAGTTCAACTTTAGCTCCTAGGAACTAAAATTCAACTTTAGCTCCTAGGAACTGAATATGTTGCCTAGCAACATACCTATTTTGTGTCAGTAATAGAAACGTCAATTTAAGAGCTAATTTTGGTATCGAAATGGAAGACTTTTGTGTCGGTTGCAGAAAAAAAATATTATCCCCTTGTATCCTGTATACATGTAAGCTACGTTATAAGGTGATGAAACGAAAACGTTGCACAAATAACATGAAAACTCTGTCTGAAATATTTCTGATGAACCTAAAATCAATATATCACAATATTAACTAACGATATTAATGTTGATATTGATGCAACGTTTCTTGAACGTTTTGCTTCACAATATTTTTTTTTTCATTGTATGTCAACGACCTCACGAAAATTGATATTACTGGAAAGCTCACTCTATTCGCAGATGATACTACTATATTATGGAATACTAGGAATCCTCGAGATCTGCATCAAATGATATCATCTGATTTGAAAAAGGTGAAAGATTGGTGTGACGCCAATATTCTGTCGTTCAATATAATATCTAAAACTAGTATAATATCATTCAGATCCTCCCTTGATGAAATTACATTTGGTGATAATTTAATTGAAAGTAGAAATGATACTAAGTTTTTGGGATTGTTGATCGACAAAAATCTGAAATTTGGTAACCACGTCAAGATACTCACTGGTAAGATTTCTTCTGGATGTTATGCAGTGAGAGTGATTTCTAGGGAATTAGGATTCCATACTGCCAAGATGGTATATCATTCACTAATAAATTCATAATTACGATATGGAATACCTTTTTGGGAAGTGTGCAGTCCAACGTCTTTAAAAACTCTGTTATTTCTACAGAAACGAGCGATAAGGTATTTGTGTAATGTCAAACCTCGAGATTCTTGCAGAATTTTATTTTCCAATAATAAAATATTGACAGTGATTGCACTATTCATTCATTCTGGAATCTGTTTGCCTGATAAATAAGCACAAGTTAAAATTCACTACAACTCAAATCCATCATAACACTCGTAACAGAAATTTCAGTTTGAAACTTCCTCTACCCACAAGAGAGTTTATTAAAGATTCCATATACTATAATGGGGGAAAAATGCACAACCACTTGTCAGTTGATATTAGATCAGCAAGTCTGAATAACTGTCAATTCAGGAAGAAAGTCAAAAAGTTCCTCTCTGATAGACCCTATTACAGTTTGCAGGAATATTATCAAACGTATCACTACGTTTGAGTTGTGATATTTTAGTATTTTGATGTGGTATTTATTTTGACTATATTTTGTCACTTTTTTTTATGTTGTTATATTTGAACCTCTTTTTACAATATTATCTGACCTAGCTTTGTCAACAAGATTCTTCTTCAGACAATAAAGCATATTATTATCATTATTATTATTATGTTAGATACTTCAGAAGGACATTATCACAATGTTATTTCAACAATATCAGAAAACTTATATCTGAAAAATATTTTTGTTATGTATCATGTTTAGTGGGTTAAAATTAAAAAAAGGTTTGCATAAAGGTGTCATAGTCCTTGAATGAAAATAAACTTTTATGACAGTGAAACAGATAAATGAAAAAGCGGTATGCATACATCCACCTTTATTGTCCGCCACTGTTACAACCAATTTCATTCACATTCACACAAATCTGCACAATATCTGTCATCGAGTACGCACCGCACCTGTGACAAAAAAATTACACCTGGAAACAGAATAGAGGGGGTACTGCAATTGAAACCTCGACCATTCTCAAAATCCTCAATAATTATAGGTACGTACTGTGCATAAAATTCGCGTCATCCTACCACGAACACCCAGTGTGAAACTAAAATCGTAAAAGATCTTGCACATTTTCCAACGACCTTATTGTCCATTGTTTTGCTACCAAAGTTTCACACTCTAGATCAGTTCTTCTAGTGCTCAACTTGTTGCTTATAGAAGAAGGCATGACATAATAATTTCAAAATTTGTTTCATCCATATGTAAATAGTGATAATTGAATTATTAATGATGACTTTAATTATGCCTTCATTCGACTAAAAAATGTTTGGTGTGATTTGAAAAGTGCTCCTAAATTTAAAATGTTGGTGTTCTCTCGGTCTGTGATATTTTTGACTGGGTTTTGTGTGACTTATGCCTGGAGTACTATTATTATAGTGGAAGATGCCAAAGGTAAAGGAATAGTTATTTATTATACAAGGGAAAAAAGTAGTAGATTTTAGCTCCAGGCAAAAATCCGTGAGCTAAAATCTAATATTTTTCCCGTGTATAATAGACTTTTCTGTGACAGAAGAAAGGACGAATAGATATTGAGAAGATATTACATTATTTTGAAATCTGAAAATTATCGACGTGAAATTTCGAGTTTTTAACAGTAGGGACACCTGCGTTGTAGGCATTTCTGTCAGTCTAATTCTGTGATTTAATTTCAAAAAATTGCGAATTTAGTGGTTTTTTGCGAAGTCGAATGGAAGATAAAAGGACTGGCAGTTCTTTCTCGGAGACGGTATTATCACAGGTATTATTGACTCATTTTTCGGAACTATAGCACAACAAAAGCCATCAACAGTGTATATATGTGATATACAGTGTGGTCATTCAAGTGTGCAACATATGAGAATCTTTTTAATGAATTGCACAACCAAAATACAGATGACACCGAAAGTTGGTGTATGTTTTGTAATTATTTTAGGTGCACTTGGAATGATTGCAAGTCACACAGCATACAGGGTAGGTCGAAAAATATAAAAATTGCTCAAGAGTAAAGTACCCTTATTTCAAGAAGTTCAGCTAAATGTTATTGAGAAAAGTTGTTACCAATTGAAAGTTATGCCTCAATACCAAAACATGACCTCCTAAGACATTTTTTAGTCTTCCGAATTTTGTTCGTTACTAATCTCCCAATTAGTAATATTTTAAAAAATACAAAATGATCACATTGATTTGAAGATTTTGAATATGCATGTCATCATGATTTTTTACCTTGTTAAAAATATGGTTTGCGAAATTTGAAAGTTAAGCTGAATATCGTTGCAACAAACATAAAGTTTGTGATTCCCATAAAAAATTAGAATCCAAGTTAATGGCACAAAAATGCTCGAATTTGAACAAAGGTATGCTCAACTGATTTCGTTATGATTATGAAAGTATTCAGGGTGAATAAAAAAATTATCAAAAATTGGGAAATTATTCAAGAAAAAAATTGAAAAACTAATAAAAAATGCCTTAGGAGGCCATGTTTTGGTATTTAGGCATAACTTTCAATTGTTAACAACTTTTTTAGATAACATTTCGCTGAATTTCCTGAAATAAAGGTACTTTTCTCTCGATCAATTTTTATATTTTTTGACCTACCATGTATGCTGTGTGACTTGCAACCATTCTAAGTGCACCTGAAATGATTACCGAGTATGCACCAACTTTCGGCACTATCTGTATTTTGCTTGTGCAATTCATTAAAAAGATTTCCATATGTTGCACACTTAAATGACCACACTGTATATCGGGGAAAGAAGTAATCACTTTTTTTCCAACGGGAAAAAAGTAATTTATGAAAAGTGACATTTTATAACCTGCCAACAGAGATGAAATGCCAAACTCTTTTCCGGTCACAGAAAAATAGTTATTTATGTATCAAGGACGAAACACTGTCTATTATAGTCGAGTCGAGTCGAGAAGATGGACAATTTTTCGCCGAGGTGCATATCACATTTTTTCGTGGACCTCAACCCTTATATTCACATCATGCTCCTATTCACACGTGAAATCTTTCAGATTTCGTGAACAACTAATTTGACAACAGCAAATGACAGTTGTTGTCAACTCACTCTCTGCGCGAACCAGGGTTGCCAGTTCGATATTTTATTCCATCAAATACAAAAATTCAGTAGGTTCTAATAATAGATATGTTTTTATATGCTATACAAATTCCAAGAAAGGATAATCAAATGAACCTATGACTTCGAAATAATAAGTACTTTAAGTGAACAGAAAAGTAACCTATTTCCAACAAAATAGAAACGAACAAAACAAATATTCTTATACAAAAATAATCATATTGTCAAGCTTGAGGAAAAATCCCATAATCTGATTGATTTCACAAACCAAATATTAAATCAATTCCTAAAATCATTTTATTTAACACGATAGATATTATTTGATAAATTCATATTTCGCTTCCATTTCCGATATGCAGTCTCAGCTAGGCGAGTTCATTCCCTGCGGGCATTGAGGGTAACCGAGAAGCTGTATCTCAGGAACTAATACATTGCTAACAAAAGGTATGGTTCGAGGAAGGAAGGTTTGGTGAATAAAATAAAGATCCATACATACCATTCTGGTTCTTACCGCCCTCGCTAGGAGGCGTGTTTAATAAACTATTAGTTCCTGAGATACTGTACCTCGTCACCGTTATTGAATCACCTGGTACTTTCTTGCTGATACTGCATTGATCATCAATAATTATATTCAACCTGAGGAGTAGGGAAATCAATCAGAGGGACAGTCGTACTTGCCGAGCCCAACGATGAGGTCGTGGTTTGACACCTTTCTACCCTGGTGAGTAACCCTTGTGTCATATGGTATTTCTTTCATATTTCGTTCATACTTTGTGGTCATTTCAGTATCTTCCCTTTGGTTCATTTAATTCAAATAAACTGTTTTACATTTTATGAAATTGCCTCGTTATTTCCAAGTCATGAATGTATAAAACTACCCCTAAAGCTACGCCCTAGACCGAGCACTAGTCACAGGTGTGACAATATTCCTGATTCAAAAATACTCACAAATATTACAAAATACAGTTACATAGGTACTTATGAGATTTGAGTATATAAAAAACAGGAAGAATAGTAGAAACGACCAACAAATCTATCTCTCTAGTAAACCTTTTCAAATCATACCTCACTAATCGTAAACAATATGTCCAGTTGAACGGCTACAAGTCTATCGAATATCTTGCAACATCTGGCGTACCACAAGGCTCCAATCTGGGGCCACTTCTCTTCAACATTTTCATTAATGACATTGGTAATGTTATTGACGTGAACTTTTTGCTATATGCGGACGACCTGAAATTATATAGGTGCGTGAATCACATAGATGATTGTCAACAGCTCGCTGACAACCTGGGTCGGGTGGAAGAATGGTGTCAAAATAACAGATTAGAACTGAATCCTGTCAAATGTAATGTCATGTCCTTCACATTGAAGTCGGACCCTATCGTTTTCAATTACTCAATTGGTGACATTTCTCTTTTGAGACCTATAACATTCAAAGATCTTGGCGTTATATTTGATCAATCTATATCGTTTAATATTGACTCAATCCTGAAATCTGCATTTCGAGCATACGGGTTCATAAGTAGTACGCAACAGTCGTGATTTTAAAGAGATTGATACTCTTAAGAAATTATACTACTGTTTTATACGTTCGAAGATTGAATATGCATCGGTTGTTTGGAGCCCATACTATCGGAACAATACTGATCGTCTTGAAAGTCTGCAACGACGGTTTTTGAAACTGTTAAGTTACAGGTCAAGCGGTACATACCCTCCAATTGGTACACCTCATGGAGAGCTTCTAGAAAATTTCCGATTCGTGAGCCTGCACGTAAGAAGACAATACTTCTCTATCCTGGTCCTTTATAAGGTTGTTAACAATTTAATTGACTGTGCAGATTTGTTGGAAAAATTGAACTTTATTATCCCGAGATTATCTTCCAGAAATTGTGATACGTTCTACTTAGAGTTTCCTCGAACCAATATATATAAAAATTCACCCTTGTATAAGATGTGTAGTACATATAACTTGGTAGCTAGGGATATAGATCTGTTCAGCTGTGGAATAACTCATATCAAAACTTTTTATCTTTTTTCTCCTTCATCAGTGAATAACTAGATACTTAGTCAGGATATTCTTATTTTGTCATATTGTTTCGTCTATCCATTATGCTTATGTAATATGCAATGCATGTTTTTGTTTTGTCCTTTTTTCCTGTTCTGTAAATGGGGCAACCTGTTGAACAGTGTAAGAAATAAATAAAATAAATAAATAAATAAATAAATAAATAAACATATCGGTAGGCCGTAAAGAGTACATACATCGATGACCACCAACTCAGTGCAGGCCTCCTGGGTTATTCCTGCCCACATCATTACTGAACCACCTCCATAGCTCAGACGGGGACTGAACTTGCACTCTGCAAATCTTTCTCCGGTCCTTCTCCATAATCTTTTTCGTCCCTCTGGAGAATATATGCAAAATCTGGATTCGTCAGTAAAAATAACATCGTTCCATTGTTCTAAGTGTGCTACTGGGTGACGTGGAAGCAATTTGGGTCCAATTGCTGGTCTGCAAGCTTTCAAACCAAACTCCTTCAATCTTTGGCGAACTGTCCATACACTTACATTTTTGTACCTCGAACCTCTTGGAGTTGACTGCACTGATGTTGATTGACGATCCCGCAGAATTTAAACGTGAAGAAATTTGTCATTAGTAGCAGTAGTTTTTCGATCCCTGTCACAACCTGCCCTACGCTTATTTCCCGCAATTCTGACTAAAACGTTCGACTACCCTTTTGATGGTACTACGATGAACATGAAGTATTCTTGCAACATATTCCTAATTACGTCCATCTTCAACAAGGCCAATAGCTTTTGCACAATTTTCCGCACTTGAACCCAATGCAGGAGTATAGGACAATGGTATAGGTCTTGCGTAAAAAATCACTGTCAATTTGACTAAGGACAACAATGATCAAAGCCACCTCGCCAAAAAATGTGATGTTGTCATTACTAACGTCATTGAAGGTTGTGAAGTGTCACATTACACACCTCTACTTCTCGCCCTCACTTCTCGCCCTCACTACTTCCCACCCTCACTTATATAATATTTTTTCTACTCACATAATTAAAATGGCATTTAGCGTACGGATATGTAACACGCTAAATGATCGATTAATCACGAATTGTCGATCTGTGATTTATTCAAAATATTAAACACGTTACCATGGCAACACGATTTCTCAAACACATCACCATGGCAACGCAGGTCATTAAACACAGCTTCAGTAATTCGAGACATGTCTGGCCTGTCAATTGTATTAACTGTCAACTGTTATTTTCATATTTTGTATCAGAATTATTCAAACAATATTCGTTTGTATCGGAATTCTTCATTAAAAATATATGCGAAAAGTAGACGAGAGTGAAATCGAAGAGAATGTTCAGGTACTTTACATACCTCCAAGAAGTGTAAAAATGAAGCATCCATCTTTGAGAACAATTTATTTATTCTGCGCTAAGCATGACAATAAACGTGAAACAAAGGTTAGTAAGCAATGGACTGGACAGATCTACAACCAATATCACTTATACGTGTCTCGCTTGTTGCATGCAGTTGTATGTATTATGTTTTCAATTCCCATTCCTTTCGAATTATTTTGTAGGTTAGCAGGAATAGCAGGATTAGCAGGTATGTTGATTAATGTAATTTTTGGAGTTCGTAGAAAAATCATAGTATGTAACGCGTTTATAAACTCTTCTAGACACTCGTTTTTTAAACACTCTCTCCGCTCTGCTCCGCTCGTGCTTAAACTACTCGTTACTAAAAGGACGTTTATAACACTTGTTACATAATATACTAATTTTCTACTCACATAACTAAAATGGCATTTAGCGTACAGATATGTACCACGCTAAATGATCGATTAATCACGGATTGTCGATCTGTGATTTATTCGAAATATTAAACACGTTACCATAGCAACACGATTTCTTAAACACATTACCATGGCAACGCAGTTCATTAAACACAGCTTCAGTAATTTGAGACATGTCTGGCCTGTCAATCGTATTAACTTTCAACTGTCATTTTCGAATTTTGTATCAGAATTATTCAAACAATATTTGTTTGTATCAGAATTCTTCATTGAAAATATATGCGAAAAGTAGACGAAAGTGAAATCGAAGAGAATGTTCTGGTACTTGCATATCTCCAAGAAGTGTAAAAATGAAGCATCCATCTTTGAGAACAATTTATTTATTCTTCGCTAAGCATGACAATGAACGTGAAACAAAGGTTAGTAAGCAATGGACTGGACACATCTACAACCAAAATCACTTACACGTGTCTCGATGGTTGCATGCAGTTGCATGTATTATGTTCTCAATTCCCATTCCTTTCGAATTATTTTGTAGGTTAGCAGGAATCGCAGGAATGTTAATGTAATTTTCGGAGTTCGTAGAAAAATCATAGTATGTAACTCGTTTATAAACTCTTCTATACACTCGTTTATTAAACACTCGCTCCGCTCTGCTCCGCTCGTGCTTAAACTACTCGTTACTAAAAGGACATTTATAACACTTGTTACATAATATACTATTAGGTATGTTCAGAACGAAACAGAGATTTATCAAGTTTGACCGAAATACGATGGTTGTAAATGAAAATAAATAGTATACAAACCTCGGTAGGAAGTTTCATTCCTGTCTCGAGATCATATAGCTACACCTCGACACTTTGCGTCTCGGTTAACTCACTAATCTCACGACAGGAATGGATCTCTTCCCACATCGGTGTGTTAAATACTATTCCTGAATTAAACTGTTGTGACAAGTTCATTTCGCTCTTAAAAATGAACCAGTGCTCTCAAAGACATGAATCAAAAGTCAAAATATAGAAAAAGAATGGTTCCTAACAAAAAATTATTGTTTTGAATAATTTGGCAACGAAACACAGGGTGTTTCGAAATTAGGGTAATACAACGACCTTTCATTTAACCCTGTATAATGACTAATCCGCCAGCATTTAACATAAGACTGGATATACAAGTTGGAATTAGTCGTTTTATCTACAGTTTGTTGAACAAATTATGAAAATTAAACCGAAAATTAAAAAGTTATGAGAATTTAAATTTGACCGAATATTGACTTGTTGCGTTTTTTCTTGCATCTGAGTATATTAATACTAAAAAATTTTGTAATACTACACTATATCAAATATTACTACTACCACTACAATATAGTATGATTGCTCTGAGTGTATAATACTACACCTGATTTTAGTCTAGTCATCTTTTCATTCATTCTTTGCAAATTCTTCATCAAAATCGATGCTGTTTTCCTGCCTCATTGTAAAAAGTATGTACGGCAGATAATTTGTTACCTGGAAAACAAATAGGTACATTTTTGCATGTTCAGTTTTGTAGGAAAATACAAAATTTTTTCGATTCTTATCTTCGATTGATGGAAAAAGCTAGTAGTAGGCTCTAATTCATAAATTGCCAGGTTTACAAAAACAAAGACATGCCCAAAAAAGAATTATTCGGCTAATAATCAACCTCAAGAGAACAGATTCATGTAAACCTTATTTCAGGGACAACAAAATACTGACTCTTCCGTGCATATATATCCACAGCTTGATTACCTTCATTAAGAAAAATGAAGCTTCAATATCAAATAATGGTCTACATCACAGATATCCGACGAGAAATGGGGATTTATTGAAAATGTCGAAGCATAGAACCAAACTTTTCGAAAAATCACCCATTTTCATAGGATCCAAAATTGTCAACTGTCTGCCCATCGAGATCAGGTCTCTGTCAAATCCGAAAAGCCTCAAGCAAAAGACGAGACAATTTCTCAGTGATCAGGGATTTTATTTATTCCATTGACGATTTTATCAATCATAAAAATACATTATAAATAAATAAGATGATGTATTCTGTATATATATATTTGCATATATTTTCATGTCATTTATATACTATTTTGTTTCGTACAGTTTGTTTGTTATTTATTAATACTTCATGTGAATGTATATCATGCTTTTTTCATGGTTTTGTTGACTTTTCCTATACCAATGTAAATTGGTCTATTGGATGAATAAATATTCTATTCTATTCTATTCTAATCGTTCGAATTTGTCAAACATAAATTGACTTCATAGGACTTTAATTTCAGATCAGCAGAAGTTTGTAGAACCAGCCCAAAGATCTCAAGTTTCTGTATATTTTTCACTCGACACAAATAACGTTTACAGCTATGTATACCTGTTCACCATCATTCGCCATCGACCGATATTTTATTACCAATATGTTTTCAAAACTCTCCCTAATCGCTCAAATTTCGAATAAAAAACGATTAAATTATTGAATCAAAAATGGTGGTTCTCATTGTTTTCCCCATTCTTCTATATTTATTTCGATGACGTCCTGTCGTTTTTTATCGGTGGTAACGGTCCTGTATAAGCCAGTCTTGAATGAAAATACCCAAAAAATATGCCTCTCGATTTTTTCAGAATCAGCTTTCATGAATTATGTTTTTTTCAGCCTGTTTTCGAAGGGTCCTAGCTGGAAAAAGAGTATCACGTGCTTTCGTCAAGAGGGCTTCGATTTGCGAAACAGTCGAGGAATGTCAAAAAGAATGTGCGGACGAGAAACGATTCAGCTGTGAAGGTTTCAATTACAGGTAAAAGTGAATTTTCAAGATATATTACACCCTGTATGTTCAAATGAGTGAGTGATCAAAATTTCCATAATATCGTAATATCGTATAAGTGGTATGATGTAGTTTTCAAAAACACAAAGCATTAATGTTTCAAATATTAAAATATGGGTGTCCCATTTTAATCTTTATTTGGAAATTTCTCGAAATGTATGGATCTGACTAAAAAAATTGCCGAATAAAAGTTGTATGGTTTGGAGGGGGACGTGGAGTGGGAAATTGAGGTAACATTGAAATCTAATGGAAACCCCTATTTTTTATTTCTGATTCTGGAAGAGCATTAAAAACTATGAATCTTTTATTCAGGAACTTCTTTTCTATTTTCACAAGATGGCGCTCCCAACTAGCATTTTCAGTCACAGGCACCATGGTTCAAGAAACTATTACCTATATTTAGTGATAATAACGTATTTATCACTTATTTCAGAACTTCATAGTATAAATGTCAGTGATAGTTATTTAGTGAGTGAAAATTACGTAGTTTTTACACTAGCTAATAACTTCAAAGTGAGAAATTCTCATGGCTTATTACGAAGTAACTATTTCGAAACTGTCACTCCTCAAAACTACTCTTAAGGTTTCGGAACTTTGGATATATTATTACGGTAACGCTTACCACCCCAAGAAGGCTTCACAGTTGCAATTACTCTATGGTCACCAATTAGGTTTCTATGACGTTGTCGTTACTTGATCGATCACCTAATAATTTAGTCAATTCTTGGTGATATTTCAAGTAACATATTGGTAATTCCTACTCAAACAATTCCTTCATAGTTGAAACAACTTTTCGGTAATTATATTCAGTTGAAGTTACCAATACATAGGTTATCATAACTGACGAGTTCCAAAAGTAACTTTCTGATTCATTTTCGATTGGAAGCCATATTGATTGATGTGATAACCATTTGAACAGGAAATAATTTTGGTTTTTCTTGTTGATAAACATCATTTTATGAAGAATAATAGCATTCGTTCGATCACAAATTGCATAATAATGGAAATTAACATGATTTACGATGATTTTTGAAAAATAGCCGAATGAAATAAAACCATATTTTTGGTGAAATGAGCCGTATTTTGTGGGCGCATCTTGAATTTCGAGGCAAAATCATCACATTTATCGAAAAACTGAATGTTGTTCGAATTTTTCAAGTTCGAGTATCAATTATTTCGCGTGTTTGTCCTTGTATTATTTATTGAATGGTTAGGCATATTGGACTTGTTCATTTTTCGTGAATGTGAACTTCATGGATGAAATGAAGAATAATAAAGAGAGAAAATAATATTTTTATGAAGTGGAAAAGAAATAGAAAGTCAGGTAGGAAAATTTACTACATCTTTACGTAATTTCGACGTCGACGGGTCGTAAGCATTACGTAATTGTGTGAGTTCCCGCTACGTCGGCAAACCGTAATAATTACTCGTGATTTGTTCCCCATTTTGGTCGTAAATACGTAGTAACGACGTAATTATAACGTAACCGCAACTAGTAAATATTACTTAATAGTCGACCCAATAGTCGTAATTACGTAATCGCGACTATAAATGCTAGTTGGGCTGCGATCTTGAAAAACAATATTTTACTATTTAGTTTGTAGTTGGCCACCCAGATCACCCGACTTGACTTCCCCAGACTTCTTTCTGTGGGGTTACATCAAGAACATTGTGTTTCGCGAACCCCCAACCACACGCGAGAATATGAAAGATAACGCCTGCTATGTTGGAAGCGGCAATGCGGAATTTTGAAAAACGAATGAACTTGTGTACCTATTCTAGAAAATGGAGGTCATTTCGAACACTTGATAAAGTGGTCAATCTCACTCAAAACCAGCTCTAGTCTGATCTAAATGATACCTTAATTGCTGAAACATGCTTATTTTTCTCTTTTCTATGTAGAGGTGTCAAGGTGAGTAAGTTTGTTCAGCGTTAATTTGTCGTGTGAATATCACCCCAATGGCGTTTGTCTGGGAAAATATCACACCCTACACTCTTCCTCGTCTTCAGGGGGTTGAAATGTGTAAATAGTGAAATATTGTTTTTTACGATCGCAGCGCCATCTTGTGAAAATAAAAAAGAAGTTCCCGAATAAAAGCTCCATAGTTTTTAATGCTCTTCCAGAATCTGCAATGAAAAATAGGGGTTTCCATTGAAGATTTCAATGTTACCTCCATTTCTTACTCCCCTGGGATTCAGGGGGTGAAACTTGTTTTATAACCAGACGTCCCCCTTCAAACCATACAACTTTTATTCGTAAATTTTTTTTGTCAGATGCATACATTTCGAGAAATTTCCAAATAAAGATTGAAATGGGACACCCGGTATATAATATATACCTATACAGCGTTCTATTTTGAAAACATACAGGGTGAATCAAAAATGTGTACCGAGCATTCTGGATGTGATAGTACATTGGAGAATAAGTATAGTTTCCAGACGGTACCCCTTCTATATCTCAGCTATCAGTCGTGCGATGTTTACAAAATTTGTATCGGTATGAATAATCATCAATATGACCAGTTCTTCGAAGACAAACGTCATTTTAGACAGTGCCGTGCATTTTTATTGTAATGAATAGGTGTAGTAGTATTGTTCTTCATGATTTCAAACTCACATATGTGAATTTTCATAAGATGCCTATGAAGGGTTCCAGAAAAACAGGCACATCTAAACAGCATTTTTGTGAACGTAATAATTATTTACTAGGAAACGGTGAGTACAACATAAAAAAGTATAACTCGTTTTTTCTTCAAATCATGATTTTCCACCTACTGGAGCCATTGAACGTTCCAAAATTCGTAGTTGATTCGAAGCAACTATTTATTCAAGACTGAAAATGAAAAAAATGAAGCCAATCCTTTTAATTCAGAATCAGGTGATTTTTCGCATATGGAGGTTCGAAAGCATGAGGAACAATAATATGAGCATCGTCCACCAATATATAATAGGTTAGATTTACTGTGAAAAAATGCCTAATATGATTTTATGAAAAATCGAGCCCTTTTTAGTTCAATAAAAACGCACGGCACTGTCCAAAATAATGTGCATCTTTGTTAAACTGATCATATTGATGGTTATTCATAATTTGGTTGGCATTGCATGCCTAATAACTGAGATATAGAGGGGGGAGGCGTTTAAAGTGAGACACGCTGTAGACTCATGAAATCTTTGATTTTTTGTCTCCCGAAATATGCAACTTTTGTTCCATTTAACCATTTTTCTATATCTAATCATCTCAGAGAGAAAGCAATAGTGGCACAACAAAATAACATTATATCAACAAAAATAAATGTTTACTTTGTTGAATTAATACTTAAACCATTGAAAATCAATGTTTTATAGTGTCGAGCGGCAAAAACCTTTTCGCAGAAGGAAATAAATAATAATAATTAAATAATCCTGCTGCGTAAAACATTTCATGGATCTCTGAGTTATACTAAGTATGTGTATATAATTGCAGGAGTCGCTCGTCATAATGGTTATTATTATAATAGGAAAATGGCGTTATAATGATATTCTTCAAGGCGACGAGAATTTAAGACCATACACATACAAAAAAAGAGTTCATGTTCATTTGTACGAAATTCTCACAGTTAATGAATGAGTCTTGGGATTATTTGGTGGTTGTTGAGAATGCAAACAAGTTGGGCGAGGTCATCAAAGATTTATATTACCATTAACAGATTAGGTGTTTATGGAAGAATATGTGAAATGATTTCCGATTACTGTGTCTTGAGCAAAATTATACTTACGTATACCTATAATCAGTATTAAAAATATTGAAGGTTTTATATCGGAGACTGAAACCTTACGCACGATAATACATTACACTGTTTTGATTTCTTCTTGAAGATGCTAACATAGTTAGCGAAACACGTGTCGAGTCGTATGAAAAATCGGTTTGGTTAGTGATAAAACAGTGCAGTGTATTGAAGGTTTTCATTTAGAGGTTTGGTCTTGACTTGAGTTTCAATTCAGTTTTATTCAAAAGATAAAATTAACAAAGTATTACCACACCATTTTTGGATGTATGACAAAGGACCCCGCACTTTTAGTACGTAAAATGGTTCTCGGTGAAATTTTCTGAATTTTCAGTATGTTGTAGAATTCGATGAACTGATTGAACCTGCAGAATCGTAAAGTTCTTTGATGAACAGATTCTGAGATACAGGTCGTTGAAGTTACAAATCGGTATTTTTCATTTAATTATTTTCTCGAAATTCAAAGATGCCAAGTACAATTTTTTTCGCTCATATCATCAACGAACCTCCATATTACTCAACATAATTCAGATGGTTCAGATAATGTAATTGTTTACAGAGTAAAACATATAAACATTTCAGTGATGTCTGAAAATTCGAAGTAATAATGGAATATCGAAAAAATAATTCAGGCATGCAATAAACTATTCTCATTCCATCATGAATCACAATTCATACATTTCATACAGGGTGATTTGAAAAATTGGTGACACCTAAGACCGATTTATTCATACACATCCTGTATATTCGAGTGAATGAATATAAACACAGGCTTCTTATAACATTTGTTTGTTCTATATCCACTTTTGACTCCACACAGCTTTGAATAATACACCATATTATTATACAGCCTCTCATCCTCTTTCTAAGGTATCTTCAGTCTACTTGTCACCACGGTTTCAACTAAAGTCTGAAATTCGCGAATCTTTCGAATTCAAATCCAAAATTTTTTTCGAACCATTTGACAGTTACAAAATACGAAATCTAAAATCACACTGCGGGGAAACAGTGACGTCACAGATCGCTCCCCCTCTCCGTGCACCCCCGCACCCTAATGCTATACTATGAGGTGACCTTATAGAAGTTAATAGACCTTGCTTATCTGTTGCGTTATGTCTCTAGACAATACCGCCTCTCATATCCCTTCTTTTCCAGGTTGGACCCGTCGGGGCGTGGCAAAGGCGAATGCGAGCTGGTCGACCGACCCCTCTCCCGCCTCGATATCGGCAGAGACCTCTACCCCCACCCCGACTACGACTACTACGAGCGCGACCGCAACGCCGCCTCGGCCAACTGCGACCGGCGGTCCGGCGGGGACGGGTGGCGCAGGCCCTACGGAGACGTGGCAGGCGACTACGGGGGCGTGGCAGGGGGCGGAGCGTACGCGGATAGGAGGCACGACTACTACGGAGGTGGGTGTGGATCGTTGTGTGTCAGGCTATGAATGAAACGGCTGTCATCATTTCCATAATTCCATTCACTCATCTAGATTTGAAATTGGGAAAGAAACGCACGTTGAGAACAATTGATAATGTGATAACTCAAAATTCTCAGTCTTGAGAAAGTCGACTTTGGTTCTGGTTCTGGTTCCCACGGAAAGGGATATTCTGTAATGTTCAGAGAACATCGTGAAAACCAAAGGAAATAAGGTAGGAGTTGGTGTTCGTTCGTTGGATGAACGAGTCTTTGGAAATTGATGTTCTGCAGGTCTCCAAAGTGACCACGAAGGGGTGCGAAGCCTCAACTCGACGGGTTAATCTCGCGGGGACTGCCAAGGAAGGTACAATTGTTGATAATTCAGAAGAGCATCGTCCATGAGAATATCTATAAAATAAAGCCAGATCACCAACTTTTCTACGGTGTTCCAGAGAAGTGAGTGAGGCATCACCCACGAGACGAATTGCCTTTTTTGGTCAGAATCCAACAGCTTCAAGGTATGTTTGGGTGCTGCACTCCAAATATGGAAACAGTATTCCAGGACAGGTCGGATCCGTGCCTTATAGATTATAAGCAGCTAACTGGAAGTAACTGAAAAACTAAGTTCGAACATTTTCGAAGGCCGTTGGTATGATCCTGTGAATGCGCAACTATTTTTCCATTTAACTGAATTCGTATTCCATTTCCGAGATCCCTATGCTAGGCAACCTCATCTTGGTCAGACTATATGAATATTTGAAAATATATTTCTTCTAGAAATAGCTAGAAATAGCCATTTAATAAATTCAACTTGCAGGTTCTCGCAGACCGCCTCCGATAGACTACCCCCCACTCCCGCTGCGTCGACCAACCGAAAGCTGGCCCGACGACTCCCGATACCCGAGCAGAAGGCCGCTCCGACCGGAACTCGACTACGACCGACGTCGTCCAAGCTTCGACGACTACGACCGCAGGAAACCCGGTTACGGCCACGGCTACGACTATGACCACGGTGGCAACAGGAGAGGAGGTAAATATCTGCCGGACAGCATCATCTGGGACGTGCTTTGCGTGCAAATACCGCTTTAGTGCAATAAGACTTTCTTCTGTCACTTATTCCTCCTTCTAGTGATCTCTGTAGTCTGTAGCAAGTGTGGACTAGAAAACACGGTTATTGTTCGTGTATCACTTTATAACTCACCTTTCAGATCTCTACTTTCAATATTTCAAAAGCACTATCACTGCCAATCGTGGATCATGGAACAACCGAGGTATACCAACAGCATCGAAGAGATCTTGCGAGGCTGCATTGTTCTACCCTAGTTGTACCATCGGTTCTAGCTCTGTATCAATACTGTACCATCTTACTATATTAAAGCTTCCAAAAACTGAACCTCTCGTTTTTTTCAGACTTCTCCTACCATACCCAAGACCAGTACCTACCACCACATCCTCTCAAACCGTCCACCCACGAGCCCTACCTACCACTCGGCTACTATGACTACCAAAAACAGAAAGACCGTCTACACTACAGCAACACGAGAAACCAGTATCTACCACCCAACAAAGATGCAGCCAAACCCTGGGGACTCTATGACAGTACTGCAAGTGCCAACAAGCACTACCAATACGGCTCCAAACATAGCTACAACTATTGGTCCTCCGACCGACATGGCTCTTTGAGTAGCAACGCCATAGGCGGGAGCTATTTACCTCCACCTGTATCTATCGGTGAGGGCGGGGCTTATCTGCCCCTTCCTAGGCCTTCGATCGATCATATTGTACTTCCGCCCGCGCCGAGTATTGGTGGGGGATTCGTACCGGTAGCGGGACCGCTGGGTGGTGGGGGTCATTCGCTTGTGATCGACAGCGCGAGTCTGCCAGCAGAGCCGCGGAGAGCACCTACTTACAATTTCATCAAAGATGGTAAACTTGGTATACTTAGGTGTATACAGGGGTCCCGAAATTGCTGGGACACAGAGCTACCACGTATAGAAGAGGTCAAAATAAGTTGATTGGACCCAATTTATTCATGTGCCAAAATGTACCGTTTGTCCGTGAGAAGGGTTCAAAGTTCACATAAAAAACACATGTTTGTACGCTGTTCAGAAACAAGTGGAACGAATTTGATGGAATTTGGCAATAGTGTATTTCAGAGGATTACTTTCCTTTTGGTAATCGAAGAAATATAAAAGAAATTGTAGAAGGGTTGAAACCACCCTCACCTCCTGAATTTTTTTTCAGTACTTTTTTATGGGTCATAGTACGGTTCTGAAATTTTTTGAGCTCAAAGACTAATCAATTACCTTAGTTTTATTGCTCTTGTGAAAATTTTCTTCACCGCATAGTTTCGAAAAAAAAATGCTACTAGATATTCCCAGTACAAGATTCATCAAATTGTGATATAAAACTTAGTTGGCAGTGGAAACGAAGGCATTTCGTGATTTTGACAGGAAACAAATTCATTGTCATTCAAGTTAGTTGTTGACGTTGTCTGTAGATGTTTCAATCAATTCTTCAGACAACAAGACAATATCTGAACGAATAATTTCCTGATAGATGGATTGGTAGGGGAAAAGAAACACCTATTCAATGGCCTCCGCGGTCTCCAGATTTGAATTCGTGCGACTTCTTCATCTGATGAGCGTTAAAAACACAAGTGTATGAAGTTCAAATTGATTCTTTCGAACAACTGTGGAACAGAATCCAAAATGCCGCAGACGCACTACGAGACAACGACGATGTCCTAATAAGGGAGGTGCATTTCAATTTTTTACGTCGAATTGATATTTGTTTTAATGAAGGTGGCGTCATATTCAACATTTATTATGAAGAAACGTTCTGCCTTTGGTTCCACTGCCAACTAAGTTTTATATCACAATATCATTAAACTAGTACTCTTGTACTATAGGACCCAGCGAGCACAAATATCCCTGG
Source organism: Phaedon cochleariae (assembly GCA_918026855.4). Taxonomy (NCBI): domain Eukaryota; kingdom Metazoa; phylum Arthropoda; class Insecta; order Coleoptera; family Chrysomelidae; genus Phaedon; species Phaedon cochleariae. Next base: position 5,194,482 of record OU896710.1, on the reverse strand, counting down.
GATGTTTTGGGATGTTTTGAAAATGTTATTTTGAGACGTAATATGCACTGACCAAAGAGGTCTTTGAAGGATATTGAAGTATTGTTTTTGTTCTTCTGTGGCATTTCTTTGTTTGCCTACTGAGAGGTATCCCTGGGATGTTTTAGAAATGTAGGCATGAGGATGTTTTTTTGAGGCATAATATGCACTTCCCAAAGGGGTCTTAGAAGGATATTGAAAGTATTGTTTTTGTTCTTCTGTGCCCTTTCTTTGTTTGCCCCACCACAACGTCTCATGCTTACGTCACAATACGATGAATTCTGATTTGTTTTCGATTTTGTTCTTCTTGTTCGCAATTGGCATTCGCGTTTGCAGCGTGTCACGCTTACATCACGCTGCTAACGAACAGAAAGGAATTTGGTGAAGTTTATTGTGTTAGAAGACTTATTTAGTTTGTAATAATGACCATCAGATGCAAGATGTGTTGTTCGGTGCCTCAGTGTAATCAATATATAAAAGTACGAATTTATCAATACACAGGTTCTCCGCAGTTGCAAAATTATGCATTGTGGAGAACATTTCAAAAATTGGGAAACCTATTTCCAATTATATGTCTGTGTGTGGTAAGCATTACTCAGAAACCGATTGAGAAGGTAATATTTTTATGTTCAATCTATTTTTAATGCATTTTTTCATTCAAGGGAAATGAAATCCTAATGCAAAAGTTCATTTTGACAAAAGGCTTCAGAAAAGTACCTCGAAAATGTTTTTTTACAGCGATTTAATGTGCGCAAGACGCGTTGAAAATGTTCTGTTGTGTCCATGAAAAGGCTTTAAAAAGAACTAGGGAGAAGGTAGTTTTGTGACATATCAAGGACATCTCTATAATTGCCGCCTGCGGCGGACATTGGCTGTTCTATAATAGTGCTATTCATGTGTGAACAGAACATCGCAGTGAAGGTTTAATGTCGCGAAATCTCGTACTTTTAACATATCTGAGATGTTTTTGTGCTCGCTGGGGAGTATCTGGTAGCATTATTTGAGAGAACATTTTTTTTCTTCGAAACTATGCGGTATAGGAAATTTTTACGAGAGCAATAAAATGAAGGTAATTGATTAGTCTTGAAGCTCAAAAAATTTCAGAAAATGTCAGGAGGTGAGGGTGGTTTTACCCACAATTTCTTTCAGGTTTCTTCGGTCACCAAAAGGAAATTAAACCTCGGAAATACACTATTGCCAAATTTCATCGAATTCGTTTCACTTGTTCCTGAACAGCATACAAAAATGTGTTTTGTTATGTGAACTTTGAACCCATCTCACGGACAAACGGTACATTCTGGCACATAAATAAACTGGGTCCAATCAACTTATTTCGAACTTCTATACACGTGGTAGCTCTGTGTCCCAGCAATTTTGGGACACTCTGTATAATATATCATAGAGTAGTGTCAATCTCAGCGAATCGCTTAAATGTCTACCATTAAATTATAGCGGATTTGCGATAGAAAATAACACGTTGCCCTACCTGACGGCAACAGCTTGAACACTTCTGAGCGGTTTGTTTTGATGATGCGACCAATGAGCACAAACAAAAAACAAATGTGAAACAATGGAAACAAAGTAAACAGGCCGCTTTGACAGCTTTTAAGAACTCCGATAGGTGGCGTACGCTTATTTTCTATCGCGAATAGGAACAAATTTTATAAATTGATCGATATGTGAACTGTTTCGAGAATACGTATGCAATAAAATAATGGATGAGAGCTTCATCAACTATTTCACTTCTCAAAATGAACTCATAAGGCTCTCTATAAGGCTCTATTTGGGCTCTGTGGCCGAGTTTGTCTATGCGCTGAAATTCGCTAGATAGCCGTTCACGATGCAGAGGTACTGTCGGTTCGAATCCGGCTATCGGCTGAGCATTTTTCTTTAAAATGTGTGATTCATGGTTGTAATCCTGGCAGCACCTCGATGCCCTAGAAGTGGTTCGGATTCCACTATAAGCTGTAGGTCCCGCTCTTCCTAACCCCGCACAAGTTTCGACTTCTGGGGAGTTGGTTCCCAACTTTGAAGTAGCGATAAACAATTTTTTTTACAAAATAAGTAACGGGTATCAACATAAACTACACCACAATAAAAAAATTGCAAGCTGATGTTTTCCTGTTGAGTGACAAAATGAATATAATTTCTTTGTATTTATTCAACATTTCATTCCACTTTGAATATTGAGGTTATTTCGTAGTTGAAATTACACCAGTCGGACAACCAGCCACTCCCGTATGGGGATTCTGGTTTAGAAGTGTTTCTTTCCTTCTTTTCTACTCAGGTGGCGTTGCTCTCATATTGTCTATGGGGTACGCCTCTGAGGGAATATAATGCCGATTTGATTCTTGTTTGGCTTTGCTACGGTTAGTCGGCGGTCTTAGGACTGTTGGCTGGAGACTACCCACTGTGCAAGAACTCATACTATTAACGTTATTTCATTGTAACCAAGATACGTTGTTACGTTGTGAATTTGGTGCTATTGACATCTCAAAGATTATCTTAGAGTCCTTATAAGTCCACCAACAGTACAATATCGCAGGACGTCGCAAGTACGTTGAGTAAGAGTCGAAACTGATACGTGTCATGGAACAGCTTTGTTACAGTGAAAGTACATTCTCAAATAGTATTTGCGATAACGCTTTTACGTACCATGTCTTCATTTCGGAATGTAAAAAGTACATATCCCTGAACGATTCCAGAACATTCCTGTTTCATAATTTTGACTCTCTTGTAACATTACTAGGATATTTCGAAATATACAGGGTGATACTCCAAAAATGTCCACCCTTGTAACTTGGTTATTGCTAGACCAATATTCGTGAATTCTGAAAACTATTACTGGTATAATCACATAGCTAGATTTTATCACACTGGGTTTTTCATAATATGTGGGACGCGTCCTCTCATTTCTCCCACTACAGAGAACGATAAATATAGGTATAATGAAACAAACTTGGTTCAATCATCTCAAATGTATCGAACGAAATAAAAAATGGTAGGTATTTTTAACAACTTGGAAACAAAAGATTTCTGGTAATTTCTTTGAAGGATCATTTATTATTGTTTTGAGCTGCCCTATCACATCTTGATGTGCGTCCCATATATTTTGAAACACCCAGTATATATTTTCTGGCTAAAATAGTTTTTGAATTCTGCGATCGGTCCAGAAATGACCAAATTTACATGAGGGAACATTTATGTTGGATCACCCTGATATTTACTATAGTCAGCTCCATTGCTAAATACCTACTTATCAGAGGAAAAAAATAAATTCAGAAATGTATTCAATCAATGTATGTAAGAATGTAAGGTAGAACTACAATTGAAAATAAATGGATATTTGATTGACTAATTATCCTTCCACGTATGTCACTGCAGTTAGTTCAGTTTTATGATTCTATGGGCGAATCTATTTCAAGGCTGAGGATTTCATGAAATGCACCTGAAAGTTCGTGATAATAGTCCCACGGAAAATGATAAAAGTACGTCACATAAAATGTTCTGTGGATGAAATAAGAATACTTTGGAGAAGGCGTTGGAATATTGACTCAAATAAGATCACATAGACGTGCATAGGTCAGTTTACTGTTACGAAACAGCGACGTGTATCTGGGGATGTAGCAGAGTCAGCCCAAATAAGGGACGAATTAAAACGTCCCAGAAATATGTTATTATCACTTATAAAAGATGTAATCTCAAAAAGGTCACCAAATGTACAAGAAATTAACGTTACCAAACATCCCCGGGATGTTCCTTGCTCAGTGGGTGCCCTGCACTGATGGGAGTCAAATAGCTCGAAACTGGTCTGTAGGTGTCTAGCGTGGACTAACTAAATCTAAATCGATAGGCATTCAGGAAAGAATCACTTGTATCAGTATTCGTTTATACGAGTCGATGCGTAGATTTTTTTTTTTTATCGCTTGGAGCGCACGAGAGGGAATCCCTATAATGTTCAAAGAACATCGTGCGTTCCTAGGGAGGATAGGGACAGGAGGTAGGTATTGGAATTTTTTTTGAACTTCTGGAGATTATATGTTGTTGGGAATACTTCCACAGGCAATGAATTCCAGAGCCTAGCTGTTCTATGGATGAAGGAGTCTTGATAAAGTGCTGTTCGACATCTTTCGAGGTTGACAACGAAAGGATGTGCTGACTGGGCTTGTCTAGTTCGTCTGATTGGTATTGCTATGAAGGGATGATAGCAGAGATTTCCGAAGAACATTTCCCGTGGAAGTATCGATAGAAAAGTGAAAGGTCGCCGACCTTTCTAAGGTGTTCTAAAGATGTCAAAGAGTGAGTGAGTGTGGCGTCACCCACCAGGCGAATGGCTCTTCTGTGGATGGAATCTAAGAGCATCAGCGTATGTTTTGGTGCTGAACCCCATATGTGGGAACAGTATTCTAGAAAAGGTCGTATCTGCGCTTTGTAGATCATGAGAAGCTGTTGAGGTGTAAAGTAGCTTTTCGCACGGAACAAGAATCCGAGTTTTTGGGAAGCAGCTTTTGCGATGGATCTGACATGATTATCCCATGAAAGAGTGTTGCTGATGGAAATACCGAGCATAGATATGGTGGGCTTGGTGAGGATGGTGGAGCCAGACATTACAATATCGGGCATACTGAGTTCCGCCTTTCTAGAGAAAATGCAGGCTTGAGTTTTGGTGGCGTTGAATTCAACTAGGTTGTTTGTTCCCCAGGCTGTGATTTCAGCAAGATCTTCATTGACAGCATTGACCTGCCTGCGCCGTGAGGTCTTAGTTTCCTGGGAAGAAATGGGAATTCTGGAAGAGAAAGCAGTATGGAGGGTACTATCATCTGCAAAGCTGTGGATGGGGCAAGTTGTTACTCCCAACAGATCATTGATATGAAGCAGGAATAATGTTGGTGCCAAAATTGATCCTTGTGGAACGCCGGAATTGATGCCAATGGTATCAGACGATACACCGTCCACCACCACGTGAAGCGATCTGCCTGAAAGAAAACTCGATAAGAGATGGCATAGCTGAGGTGGTAAGCCGTATGATGGTAGTTTGTGGAGGAGTCCTTCGTGCCAAACACGGTCGAATGCTTTCGATATGTCCAACGCGACAGCTAGAGATTCCCCGTGTTTTTCTATTGAAGATTGCCATAAATGGGTGACGTAGGCAAGTAGATCTCCAGTAGATCTTCGGTGGCGAAAGCCGTATTGTCTATCATTGATGATTCCTGAGCTCTCCAGATATTTGATAAGCTCAATATTGATGGCTTTCTCCATCACTTTGGAGATTACTGATGATAACAGGGCAATGGGCCTGTAGTTGTTGGGCAGGTTCTTGTTCCCTTTTTTGGGGATTGGTTGGACTCTAGCTGTCTTCCAGCATGATGGAAAAATACCCGACCTGTACGAGATGGTAAACAACTTGCAGAGAATCGGTGTTAATTCTGGTGCACATTTTTTGAGGATAATGGGTGGAATTCCATCAGGACCGTTAGCCTTATTCGTTTTGAGACCAAGCAAAATTCGTCTGATAGTGCTTGACGGAAGACGATTTCGGGCATTCGACTCTCAACGGGTGGAATGTCTGGCGGCAGGATGTAATTCAATGTTCTGCGTGGCATCAGCCAGGAGAGTAGTTGTTTTTCCTCCCGAAATCTACCATTGTTGTTCATTTTATGCAAGTTATGTGGAAATGAGCTTCTTGTATTCATTTAACATTTCATTCCACTTTGAGCAATGTGGCTTATTTCGTAGTTGAATATAATGTTTGCCGATAGTATCTGCTCAACTTACACTATTATCAAGACTTCAAATAGGAGACATACTTGATTGAATCGAGATATCTCAAAATATATTTGATGTGACTTTGCAGGATCATTGATTCTTGAACAAGTATCTCAATCGTTGGAGATTGACACTACTACAGACTATATGCACCATGGATAATCTTCTACTACCTATTCATCATTAAATATCATTTCTAGAATGTTCTCTGAGATCAGCAACAGGATTTCGCTTACACAAAGGAATTGTCAAGAAATTTTACGCGGTACCGAATATCTACGAGTGTGAACGACTTTGTTTCAGAGAAAAAGATTTTCCCTGTTCCTCATATGCCTTCAGGTAACAAAAAAAAGTAGACTTTTTTATCAAAGCTATATGAAATCTCTTGAATGAACATGACATTCGTTTGGACCATATTTGGTTTATTAACTTTCAATGGAGTACCAATTTGTTTTGAGTCAATTTCGATGTTTTAGGTATACTATAAATTTATCTACAGCAACGGACAACTGTTATTTGAGTAACAGGAATTACAAAGAACTGGACTATTATACGGATCTGGAACCTGACAAAGATTTTGATATTTATACGATGAACAACAAAAATAGATGTGATGAACCCATACTACATGGGAAAGATACTAGTGGTATGTATAACATTGAATTTACTCTTCTACATACTCCAATTCACTATTGATTGATTGATTGATTAATAGCAGAATGATCAGTCAGGGTTCGAAGCCCAAAACACTGCAGCCTTTGGGCCTATTGTATTCCTGATCATGCTGTTGACTTAGTTGAACAGGTTCGCTACCTTGATAAGGTTTAGCAGCCTCTTTACCAAATCATTCTTTGGAAAGGCCTCTTGAGAATTTACTGCTCCCAGAAGGTTGTATCTCCAACGCGCTAGTGCTTCGCACTCCAATATTACATGGGTGGCAGTTTCCTCCTCCTCATTGCATAGTCTGCATATGGGTACGTATAGATGTCCATTTGATGCATATGTTTCCTCAAGGGGCAGTGACCGGTTATTAGTCCCGTCACTTGTCTGATCTGACTTCTGTTTAGGCTCAGAATGTCGTTAGTCACTGTTTTGGACAGTGTTCCAACCATCAGTTTACTGTGTCTTTCTCCTGGGACATTGTTCCACTATGCCTGATGTCTTTCTTGCCAGCCAGCCGCTTATTGAGGTTTTGGGGATACCGAACACAGGTTCCGGTCCCATAAACATCGCCGCAGACCCTTGCCAAGCTGCTTCAGTGCCTTCAATTCCCTAATGCCCTGGCACCCATTGAATAGTTACCTTGTTGTGGTTAGCCAGGGTTAGCAAGCTTTGAAGGCAATCCCAGACCAGTTTTGATTTTCAAATACAACACCCTGTATTTCATTCCATAATCGGTAAGGGATTATCATGACGAATTCAAAGATACCGGATTTGATAGGGTTATCTCAAACGATTACAAAGATATTCGCGTTCTATGTTTCCATATGCTCAATGGGTATGACTGCGCAATATAGAAACATCTTTCTCTGTCCCACTTATTGAGCAAATGGAAACTTTGAACACGAATATTTTCGTAGTCGTTTCTATTAGCCCTATCAAACCCGGTATCGTTGAATTAATAAGTAATAATCCCTAACCGATTATGGAATAAAATACAGGGTGTCTCATTGAAAAATCAAAAGTTAGGGTCGTTTCTGGTTAGACCGGAAGTGATTGAACAAAAATTGTTTCGTCAATTAATGAACAATTTGGTATACTTGCTACCCACCAATTTTCGAAATCCGATCTAGAATGATTCAGAAAATACAGCACTGTCCGTTTTTTGTGCACTTCTCTGTATGTTCGTATAGTTTTTTTCATTCTTCAATCACATCGAATTGATTTGTGATCCGGTTTAGTTTCCTACTGCCACGGGTCAGTGAACACATTTTCTCACTATAATTGTTTTGCAGATTGCTTCTGGAGAGTGCGAAGTGGACAACGCATGGACCACAAAATAGTTAGAGACTCTTTGATCGCTAAATCTATAGTGGATTGTCAATTAGAATGCTTGAAAGCGAACAGATTCACGTGTAGAGCATTCAGTTACAGGTATTTGTCCATCAATATACAGGGTGTCTCCAGAACTGGAGCGATGTTGAAATGGGTGATATGAGACGGAAAAACAAAACAAAATGGAAGAATACATTTTTACGAAAAAAAATATTTGGAAGATATTGAATTTTGAAATTTAAGCCTGAACTGGCCCAGCTTTTGAAGAACACTGATCAGGCTAGGCGATAGAGTTTCGTATAGAGGTCATCAACCGATGTCGACTCGATCGTCATAGTCAAAGGCAGGAAGGTACAGGGTGATTCACCATAAATGTCCCCCCCTCTAGCTCACTTATTTTTGAACCGATTTAAAAATTTGAAGAATAATCTGAAATGATTTTTCAGAATTTTTTTCCCGTTGCATCAGAAAATACAGGGTGCTCGGGACAAATGATCTACAGAGTACTACTTGATTTTTTCGAATGGAACACCCTGTATTTCATTGTATTTTTAGATTCTTCCTGAAGAGCTGATTCCATCAATGCATCACACTTGGGGTCTAGCGGGAATGATTACAGAGATATAGGGTGTTCAAAATCGAGATTTTTCAACTTTTTGCATAACCAAATCAGCTCTTCAGGGTGAACCTGAAAATACAATGAAAAATAGAGTGTTCCATTTAAAAAAATCAAATAGTACCCTGTAGATCGTTTGTTCCGAGCACACTGTATTTTCTGATGTAGCGGAAAAAACCTTTATCGAAAATCATTCAAGATGATATTTCAAATTTAGAAATCGGTTTGAAAATAACTGAGCTAGAGGGGGAGACATTTATGGTGAATCACCCTGTACTTATAGTGAGGAGGTTAAATAATTACTTATGATTTGAAAGAATTTCTCCCTGGGAAAAGGTGAATTAGTTGTTAAACTAACCCTGGAGAGTTAGTAGAAGAATTTTTTCCACCGGAATGTTGAGAATAGTGTCTTGAAGCTGTGATAGATTCCTGTGTTTACGAGTTATCAAGTATATAATTCATCACAATACCAAACTAAAAAACAGAAGACCAAGGAGAATAATGAAAGTATTCGACAGAAAATATCGAAATTGATTTTATTCAATAAGTTTAGTGCTAATTGATAATCTAGCTTCTTCACATGATTTCTATTTTTCAACTAGCTTCGTTTAATTCTTAAGAAACCAAACAAAACCATACTGAAAAAAAGAGAAACCAATTCCTAAAATCACCTAAGTATAGTTTATCCAAAGTCAATTGGAGTGTCTCGAGTCGCACGTGCACACACTTCAAAAGAAACTTCGAACCCGCCGACACAGCACGGTGCGGGAGATGCTTCGATTGACTTTGGACGTTGATTGATATATTACGCTTCTATATCAATCAACGCTTTGGATAAAATATACCTACACCGAGAAAAATCCAGTTATACAAGTCTCTACTAAAAAAACATCCAATAACCGCTAAATGAAACATTTCAACCACGAAATGTCATCTGATGAACGTGAAAAGTCAACGTTTTCAACGTGAAACCGGTCACCTTCCCGAATCACTCTTTTTGTTTTGAAAAGGTTAGATTTGAAATGGAACAAGATTATAGATGAAAGATGGCATTTAAAATATAATCCTTTAAATCCTAAAAGATGTCATTTCACAGTTATACAAGTATCATCTAAGTTCCGTCCCTTCTTCATTTACCATCTTCGTCATACTCGTTTACCACAATGAGTCATCTCACTCACTTATGAGCACTTGTTCCATCAGAATCGTTAGTCGTCTACGGATACCTGATATGTAAGGCCATATTAGCCCGCAGCAGCTCGTGAACACTTTTTACAGGGTGATAATTTTTATTTCGAGAAAGTGAAGTGTTTGAATGATATTCTAGAAATTTAAGGGACATATTTGTTCATATACCCCCCAAGTATAGGATCTGTTGAGGAACTACAGGAAGTTGAACTGCATCAGGGCATTATAGTATTTTCACGATAAATCGGTAATTCTTCCAATCTGTATAAAATTTTGTATTTTTAAACAACCTTACTATTCACTATAGTGGCAAAAGCTTGGATTCACACAGTTATATCGATGATAAATTGTATTGCGTATACAATATGTCCAAGAGGAGGATGTCTTTGTATCCTTATCTTGCGTGATAAGCGTGCTTGCCAGTCTTCACTACGTCGTGCGAGGATCTGCATAAATAGTGGTGGTGCTCATTTTAAACATTCATTGTAAATCTGTTCATTATCAAAAACTCGTCAACGTTCTTGTCATGAAATGAAATGACTCTATTCAGTGTCTCTGTTCCGTAATAATTTGAATCCTGGCAAAAGTGCGGGAGTGCGAATGCAGCCAGCCGCAGCGTTGCCGCATCAAACCAGTGCATCTTAAACCATGGTGAATAAAATCACACAATTTTCGAAAATTTTGACTGCTCTAAAACTTTTTTTGCGTTTTATTGTGTTGTTATAGCTCGTACAATACCCCATTTCAAAGGTCGCTCCAATTTTAGTAATTCCATGAATAGCATATTCGTAGTAGTAATATTATAGTAGTCGTATCTACCTCATAGTATAAGATCCGATCATCAGTTAAGGTAATCATTATTACCTGCTCGCTTACATCTCACATATATGGCAGCAATCTATTGAAAAATATGGTGAAATCTTAGCCGTAGCACTTGATGTCTCCAAGGCATTCGATCGAGTCTGGCACCACGGACTTCTCGCCAAGCTTCCATCTTATGGCTTGCCTCTCCAGCTATGTTCTCTGCTAGCTAGTATTCTCTCAAACAGATCTCTCCATGTAGTGGGTGACGGAGTTTCATCTGACTCTCTTATCATAAATGCTGGTGTTCCGCAAGGATCAATTCTAGCTCCAACACTATTTCTACTCCATATCAACGATTTGTTGGAAGCAACTTCATGTCCAGTACACAGCTTCGCGGATGATAGTACCCTCCATACCGCCTTCTCTTCCATGGCTCCAATACCAGCCAGGCAAATCAGAAACGAACGAGGGAGAAATGTTGACAACATAAATATGGACTTGGCAATAATTCTCGAATGGTGATCCAATAAATTGGTAGAATTCAATGCAAACAAAACACAAGCATGCCTCTTCTCTAGAAAAGCCGATCTCACTGTGCCAACATAAGCTTTTCAGGAGTAACCGTTCCTTTGAAGACACCCATTTCGATGCTTGGTATTACTATCAGCAACAAACTTTCTTGGGAAAATCACGTGAGATCAATTGCTAAAAGTGCATCCCAAAAATTTGGTTTTCAGTTTCGGGCCAGGAGCTATTTCACTTCCAGTCAGCTGCTTATGATCTATAAGGCACAGATCCGACCTGTCCTGGAATACTGTTCCCATATTTGGAGTGCAGCACCCAAACATACCCTGAAACTGTTGGATTCCATCCAAAAAAGGGCAATTCGTCTCGTGGGTGATGCCTCGCTCACAAACTCACTCACTTCTCTGGAACACCGTAGAAAAGTTGGCAATCTCGCTCTATTTTATAGATATTTCCATTGACGATGAAATATCAACAATTGTTCCTCCCTTGGCAGTCCCTGCGAGATTAACCCGTCGAGTTGAGGCTTCGTACCCCTTCGTAGTCACTTTGGAGACCTGCATAACATTTCTTTCCAAAGACTCGTTCATCCAACGAATAGCGAGACTCTGCAACACATTGCAAAGGAAGGTGTTTTCCGAGGCATATAACCTCCATAAATTTAAGAAGAACACCAATTCCTACCTTATTTCCCTTGGTTCTCACGATGTTCTCTGAACAATACAGGATATCCCTTTTCGTGCGAACCAGAACATAAACATGTCGTTTGTTTTTCATTATCACTGGTACGTCATATAGGTAATAGACTAATAAAAACATGTATTTGAACTTTTCAAATGATATACTGATATCTATAAATAAGATTCACTTGATTTATATGAGATACTCCATGAACGATATGTATCGCTCATACACTAGATTCCTCAATAGTTTACTACTACCTACCCACCTACCTACCTACCTACCTACCTACCTATCTACCTACCTACCAACCTACCAAACTACCAACCTATACCAACCTACCCAACCTACCAACCTACCATAACGTATTTTCATTCTTCTAGATACGGCTCTTCGACTATAGGAGGATCTATAGACAACTGTCAGTTGACGGATTGGCCATTTTACGAGCTGGATCCACGAATACATTTTATTCCTGAAGCTGGCTTCGAAATATACGAAAGGGGAAGCTTTGGGCACGGCTGCGAGCCTGATCATTTTGGCATCAGGGGCCAACATCACAAAGGAGGTGTTTCCAAAGCTGACGAACGTAAGTCTCAGAACCATTTCTCCTGAAGATGACAGGTCCATTATATGTCGTCTTGACAATGGGTTGCGTGCAAGAACTGTCAGATGACCGACGCTGGAGGCACAACATTGAAACACAACCTCACTTTTCTTATTTGTTTACAAGTGATGGAAATAGTTTTTCACAATTATTTTGGCATACGAATCGTATTTTTCCGCTATTCATCAATTCGCTCATGCCATCACATTATGCTGTTGTGAAATGCACAAAAACTGCAGCGGAAGACGAAGTAATCGGGTTGGTACATTATGATTTGAAAGTAAGTACCTACTATAGTCACTCACATATAGTTTTCATTTTTGAAATTTGATAATTTCTCTGATTTCTCATCGGAATTCCTTCTGCGATAGGAGCTAATAGAAATACACCTGAAATTTCTAAAATAATGCAAGAAGATTGAATTCATGCAATCAATCGGGAGGACTGGTCTGACATGCTGACGATCGTGTGTGTTGTAGACATTTTCAATTATAATAAGGAATGACAACATTTCATAATGATAACTATGTGAGATTACTATTTACCTGAAAAATCATATTCTTTAGTCTCTTGCTGCATTTTTTGTGCATTGTACAACAGCACAATGCGAAGGCATGCTCGAATTAATGCATAGCGCAAAAAACACGATTCGTATACCGAAATATTGTGAAAAACTGTAACCAAATAAAAAAGTGAGGTTGTGTTCCAATAATTCACAGAAGAATGAGGTTGTGTTTCAATATTTTGCCTCCAGGGCCGGTCATCGTGCACGCGACCTATAATATCATCAACATACCCATCGATACGTCAGGACTACATGAGGTTTTAGTTGGGTTATATTTTCGTCATCTAATGGCATATAGTTCTTAGGTAGGATCATGCTGCCATCTATAGTCGACAGGTGCAGACCCTTACGTCTACATCGCTAGAGAAGTAGTACTACAAGTAAACCAGTTCTGTTGATAGATGACACTACCTGACTACTTGATTGGGATGATCCAACAGCCCTATTCCTTGAACTACACCTTTTCCAATTGTAATTTAGAAAGCGTCAAGTGTAATTCGGACAATATTATTTGTTATTCAGATTAGTTAATTGAAATTTAGAAAATATCAAATGTTATTCAGATTAATCTATTGAAATCCAGGAAGAGTCGATTGTAATTCAGATCAATCAATTGGAATTCAGAAAGCGTCAATTGAAATTCAGAAGGCGGCAATTGAAATTCAGAAAGTATCATTTGTGATTCAGAATGTATCATTTGTAATTCAGATTTGTCAATTGAAATTCAGAAGATATCAACTTCAATTCAGATTGGCCAATTGAGATTCATAAATAGTCCATTAAAATTCAGAAAGCCTCATTTGTAATTCAGAAATATGGAACAGTGTTACCTATGCTTGTTGAGCCAAGTGTAATGAATGTAGGTAATACATTACAAAGCAATATTTTATTCGGAAATTACGTTTTTTATTATAACTTCCCCATTTTATTCCTATTAAAAATGATTTCAATTGACCATCAACGAAAATATTCCATAATTCTGAAGTCGCTGGTTTTACATGAATACCTCCATAAATCCATCAGTCTGAATTTCAATTGACACATTCTCAATTACAATTGATGATATCTGAATTTCAATTGACGCATTATGATTTTCATTTGACTAATCTGAATTACAATTGAAGATTTCTGAATTTCAATTCTCTAATCCGAATTACAATTGATATTTTTTGAATCTTCTGTAGTAGTCCATGCTCAAAGTGGATTGATATTTGATATTTTTGAATGTCATGTTACTTATCTGAATTTCAAATAACGTAGTCTGAATAACAATTGTTACATTCTGAATTACAGATGACGGTATCCGAACTTCAATTGACGATTTCCAACTTCCAATTGAAAAATCTGATTCACAACTGAAGTTTCCTGAATTTCACTTGACTAATCTAAATTGCAATTGATATTTTCTGAATTTCATTTGAGAAATCTGAATTACAATTAACGCTTTCTGAATTACAATTGAAAGAAGGTGTAGATCTCATAACTAAGAGATCGAGGATGAACATCAGAGTTGCCTACATTTTTCAGCAGGAGCGAGAGTTTATTCCGCTTGTAGTACCACTCTGTACCGTGTGGGTCTTCACTTGTCGACTATAGATGACAGCGTTAGATTCAGTGTGTGGCGTGATCGTGTGATTCTACGTTAGAACAATGCCACTAGGTGGCGATACCATGACTAGAACCTCCGGCGTCTTCGAAATGGGAGATATACTCAAAACGTTGACCGATAATGGCCGATGAGGCCAGGTGGGCCGAAACAGTACTGTCTGCTCCTGCTGACATATGTGGGCAACTATGTTCATTCTAGATCTCTTAGTTATAAGATCTAGTTCGATACACTCATCAATATTGATATATCCTTTGTTGTCATAGTTTGTTACATTGGATTTGGATCTCCAGCCCGTTTGTTACCACAAGCAACTAAGAAATCCCTCAACGTTCTTTCTGAATTGGAATGCAGAGAAGAATGTTCAAGAGCGAGAACGGAAACGCTCTTTCAGTGCATGTCTTTCAGTTTCAGGTAGGAATAATTTCAGATCACAAATACATTATTTTCACTTGGTTTTGTCTATATTCAGTATTTTTTTACTTTATTTATGTGTTCAAAATATTGTTTCATGACTAGATCGAGTTTATTTGTAAATTCAAAACAATTTCAAGCAACATTTAACATTTGTATCTTTCTGTTGATTATATCATCCATATCCGTTCTGAACATTGCAAAAAAAAACAAGTGACAGTTCATAGGCGCATGCGATCAATAATGATGTATAAATGGTAGTTTTAAAAACTAAAAAACACCCTTTCGTTGATGGCCAAACTGAAAAGAAGTAGAAGATAAAATAATTAAAGTGTGAATGTTTCGTTTCCACTCACTTCATAATTTCAGTTTCAATATATTTCGTTTATAATTTAATTGGGTATTTGGTATTAGTCTCAAAAATCTTTTCCTATTCTTTTCAATATAAATTCAATATAAAATTCACTTATACATTTTTGGCGCGTTATTCTATTGTGATTTTCCACAATCTCGTGGATTCAAACCACGGACGAGACGACGCGAGTATTTGGTGCGTACCTCCCATGGTACGATTCGGTGACAGCGAGCACAGTCGAAAAATATGCGTTAATGGTACCAGGTGTTGAGGTGTTGTGCACATTCTCGATCGGCTCAAGAATTCTCGATCTCGCTCAGAAACATTTTGATTGACCACTCTCTCGATCTACATCAATCTTTCCTATAGGTTAGTGATTATATCACAGCTCGTTTTTCTCATGTACTAAATATTTTTGTCTATAATATATACACACATTCACAGAGTGCAAAACATAGTAAATAATGAATACAGTCCATTGATTCGTAGAAGATAAACATTTTTGGTCCTTCGAGCCGGATTCGTTCAATATTTTGAACAGCTAATCACTATTCCTTGCAAATTGTCGAGAGATTTTGGGGCCAGTGCCCATCAGGGCCCCTCATCCTCAGGGAGCCCCGCGAAGTACCGACAATTTTTCTCACATTTATATTTTTGTCGAGCATATTGGTCATATTACCCATAATAAATAGAAGATCACAATAGAAAAATGATAGTATAATTCGCTATCTTAACTTTCCAAAAGGGCCATAAATTCACGTGTGCCCAAGGCCCCAGCATAGTTTAAGACGGCCTGTTTTGTTGTTATTTTGATAACCTAGAGGCCGACAAAAGCTATAGAGCTATTAATGATGTGTTCCGACGCAAAGAAAGGAGTTGTAGTGTTTGAAGCATTTTTAAATACCGCCAAATTTATGGAGATTATTACAGCCTCGTTCGAGAAATGCGACTGAATGACCCTATAATAAATATTTCAATTACTTTCGTGTAACGTGTCGTCAATTCGATGAACTTCTATCAATGGTGGGACCAGAAATACAGAAATTAATGTGTCAACAGAACCCTTACTTCCTGCAAAATTTCGTCGTATGAACGTACAATTCTGTTAAAAATTTCATATTTTGCGATTCGCATAAATTTTGCGTAATTCGTACAAGCATGAACTGAACATACCTGAAGACACTGCCGTGACTCTGGATATAAAAAAAGCAATGCGAAGTTATTCGCAAGGAAAACGAACATTTTAATTTTTGGTGAAGGAACATCTTGATTTTTTGGTGGAGGCACATCATTCACCATTTTAATCGAAAAAAAAAGCTCATCCTAAAGATCCTGATCAGATATCAGATATTCCGCGTTAGAAACAAACAAACCTACAAACATATCACATGCTAAGCGAGGTGGATAGAATATAGTGTAATCACAGTGTTTTGTTTCTCCCAAAACGATTGACAGCATATTCCGCAATAATGGCATATAAGTTCTCAGTTGTCCGCAAGATGGTGACTCTTTTTACAGATTTCTTTCATAACAGAAAACAGAAGAAGGCGCTTACACACCGCTTGCACCAGAAATAATAATATAACATTCATAACATAACCTCAAATCAAATGAGAATAAATTTAAAAGTACGAAACTCTAATTTTGGGGAATTTCAATTATCGTCAGTTATACCAACCTTGGATTTTGGCTGAGATTCCGCCATCTAACGGGTAAAATGTTATCTATATTCCGCGAAATTGAGAAGAATATTTCTGTCAAGTGGGCTGTAGGTCTAGAACTTTGACCGAAAAACAGTAGATGGGATTTGATAGGAGTTTCTACACCATCTCCTGTTCATCCTTATGCTAAGCTAATATAAGCGTGTTAATTAATAAATATACGAAACGTATTGTTTCCAGAACCGGTGCTCATCAGAAAAGTCTACCCAACTGCTTCCTCTCCGACATTTATCAAAGAGACCTACTGCCCAAATTGGATTACATTTTTGATCCAGACTTTTGGCTGTTCGCTTGGGACAACTTCAATCCAGAATGTGTAGCCCTGGCTAGTAATCCTCTACCAAATAACCACATCGGCATTGGAGGTGTAATCAGCCATGTCACCGATAGGAACGGTAATTACGAAAATTTCATAAATTCATACTCAACCAATTAGAATTCTTGGTAATTTTGCACTTATCATGCGATGGTTTTTTTTTTGATAATTTTTTTTGGTACTTACGTATTTATGCCTGAAAAACACGAATTTGATAATGAAAATGTGAACAAACCACTACTTATCGAGATATTTCAAGAAAAAGTTAGAAATTTCGCCTTCTCTTCCCCCTTATGTTGGATACAACTTATCAGTATCGACCATTTCACGGATTCTCCTGTATTCCCGCGATAGTTTTTGTTTACTAAAATTCATCAGACTTGCTCTACCAATACAAAAGCTGAATAGACCCACACGTGACCAACCAACCTCGCTTTTTAGCGATAAATATTTTGACGTTTATGACGTCAATTATGTTGGAAGCCAACATGATGAATGCAGTGTGCGAAACTCTCGCGAGGCGCTCGTTTATTGTTTCAATCATGAAATATTCATACGAATACAACTCGTGATACTATTCTGTCTTATACAGACTGTTACACAGACTAATACCAGACTATTAGGTACTTATGCTTCATTACAAACTGATATCAAAAATACATACATTGAAATGTATTCAAACGTGTCATGACAACACCTGTCATTTTTTCACCGCTCACCTAGTTACTTCGTCATTGAATATTTCCGGCGAAATTGTATCACTTGTGGTATCACATATGAATATTCACAATATCAGGATTTTACAATGTCGTTCGCCTTGTAGATTTTTCGCATGCCCTGGACACGTGGACGGTATACAGTGTGAGCGGTTGGCCGTGCAGAAGAGGCGCTCTCTGCAAAGAGAATAGGGAAGCCGGTTTCTGGTCCTGCGAACTGGAGGGGGGCGATAGGGGCGCTTGGGACTACTGCTGCAGGCCTGATCACCGGTGTGGAGCGTCGCAGGGATACCCGTATCAATGGTAAGCGAATAGAAGTCAATAATTATTTTCTTCACCGAGGGTTGTTTCAATAGGAGCTCCTGTGCTTATATAAGGATCCGCTCGATGTGACCAGCACAATGTTTATCGATTTTTCTCCTTTACAAAAAAGGTACTAGAGTAGTTATCTAATTTGTAGAGGAGAAAAATCGATAAACATTGTGCTGGTCACATCGAGTGGATCCTTATACAAGCACATTTTGAAATGTGCTTATATATAAGGATCCGAAACGAAACCACGAGCAAAATAAGAACTTCCGGTTTTTTTGTGACCACTCGTTCGTCTATAGAACGGCGCGAAGCTTTGGAATTCTGTGCCAATAGAAAGGATGTATTTCCAAGAACCTACCTCCTCTCCCTATCTTTCCTATAGGCTCGCACTATGTTCCACGAACATTATAAGAATTTCCTTTCGTGCGCTCCAAGAGATAAAAAAAATTACGCTTTCTGGAATACAACTGCGGAAAAGGTGTAGTAATTGAGGAGTTTCAGGGTGGTGAAAACATGGTTGCTGCCCATCAATTCATACTTAACTAACATTTATCGATTGATCCTTTCGTTGTGATTCTTTTCTACACCTTGTTCAATTGTAATTCAGAAAACGTAAATTGTAATTCAGATTTCTCAAATGGAATTCAGAAAATGTCAATTGTAATTCAGATTAGCTAATTGAAATTCAGAAAATATCAATTGCAATTCAGATTAGTCAAGTGAAATTCAGAAAACTTCAATTTTAATTCAGATTTTTTAATTGGAATTTAGAAAGCTACAATTGAAATTCTGGTATCGTCATTTGTAATTTAGAATGCAACAATATTGTTATTCAGACTACGTTATTCGTAAATCAGATAAATAACATGAAATTTAGAAAATATCAATTGTAATTCGGATTAGACAAGTGAAATTCAGAAAACTTCAATTGAAATTCAGATATCATCAATTGTAATTGAGGATGTGTCAATTGAAATTCAGACTGATGGATTCATAAAGGCATACATGAAGAACCAGAGCCTTCGGAATTATGGAATTATTTTCATTGATGGTTAATTGAAATCAATTTCAATAGGCAAAATAGAGAATTTATAATAGAAAACGTAGTTTCTGAAAAAAATATTGCTTTGTAATTCATTACCTACATTCATTACGCTTAGCTCAACAAGCAAAGGTAACACTGTTCCATATTTCTGAATTACAAATGTAGCTTTCTGAATTTCAATGGACTATTTCTGAATATTAATTGGCCAATCTGAATTTAAATTGATATTTTCTGAATTTCAATCGACTAATCTGAATTTCAACTAACGCTTTCTGAATTTTAATCAACTCTATTCTGAATGGGCGTGTACACCTTTAGTAGAACTTTTAACTCAAACCATGTTTATAATGATCATTTTATACATAAATAATGATTGACGACATAATTCGATCGAAAAATCAACTGGAATGTTTAATTTTTGAACATAAATAATAGTACCTTCTGAAAACGGATCCTCTCATGACGTAGAAACCTCATCCCGCCATAGTTAAAAGAATATAACAAACGCCCGAAGGAGACTGAGGCAACTGATATATTAATTCTTTCAACTGTGATCTCGCGCTAATTCACTCTGTCAGAAATCATGTATCATTCATCTCTGTCTGGAATAGTCTTGTTTCAGTATTAGGGTTTTGACGTCACATCATCGCCTCGTTTTCAGAGGTCCGAAAAATCGGGGATTTCAATAATTTTTTCTAAAACGTAGGGAGCTCACAGCAAGAAACGGTTTGCGGTGGTGAGCTAGTTTGGGTGAGTTCTATCGAATAATGAAATACACATTTTTTGTGATATAAGCCCATTACAAACGACAAAGTCTGAATTACAATTGACCAGTTCTGAATTACGAATGATTCATTATTCTGAATCACATAAATCACTTTCTAAATTTTAATTGCCGCTTTCTGAATTTCAATTAACGCTTTCTGAATTTCAATTGACTAATCTGAATAACATTAGATATTTTCTGAATTTCAATTACCTAATCTGAATTACAAATGATATTGTTCGAATTACACTTGACGCTTTCTAAATAAAGGGCGCCGTACATTATGCTATTTCTCGGCAAGTTTGAGGCAATGCAATTTTCTCGCAATTTTCTAAATTTATTGCGACTCGCCGTACATTGAGATATTTCTGTCATATTTTCTTGTTCATATTCACTATTTTCAGGGTTTTTGAGCCTTCAATGTACTTTTTGAGGATATTTGGTGTTTCAGGCCACGTTATGGAGAAAATTTGTATTTTATCAAGATGCTACGATGAATATTTCTGAAAATTTTACTAAACTTGCCTTGAAATTGCAGGAAAAATAGGACTGGTTCTATTACGAAACTTGCATGAAACTTGTTGTGAAATATCATAGACGCATGCGCATTGTTCGATTCAAAATTGCATTGCATCGAACTTGCTGGTAAATAGCATAATGTACGGCGTCCTTTACAATGGGAAAAGGTGTAGATAAATATCTCTCGCCAGTTGTTCAATTAGTAGCTTGCTGCTGTGCTGCGGTAAATCTCAAGGTTATCAGAAGGTTATAAGGTATTATGAGGTAAAAAAATATCGTTTCTGCATGAAAAAGGAGAGTACTTTTGATCTCTCGGCCTGAATGAACCTTTTTCCAGAAAAGTATAATTTTCAAAAAATTGTGATAAACAAGCCAACACACGATATTTCTTCTTTCTTCATAGATAAAACTTGCGAGTACCTTGATAGCTCAATTGGCTGTCTATCTGACTTCCATTGACATTGTATAACAAACAACATCTTTTATTTATACAATGTGTGTGTGACAGTGTTGTAAACAATATTTGTAAGAAATAAACGACTTTAATATGACTTCCATTCCGTTGGCTCGAGTTCAACTCCTTGCGAGGAGTCAATTTTTTTTACGTAATTCACGTAAAGTAATTTTTAGAAAGAGTATACTTTTTAAAAAGAAGGTTCATTCCGGCCGAGAGGTCCTATATATAGTCTTCCTTTTCATGCAGAAACGATATTTTCCTTCGTCATAACACCTTATAATCTTCTGATAACTTTGAGATTTTCCGCAACACGGCTGAAAGCTACTAACTGAATGACTGGCAAGAGACGTTTGTTTTTCTAGGTGCTACGTGGGTCCCTCTCGCACCCAATGGCGCAAATGCAGCGACCACTACTTTCCCTACATCCACAACCTGATCGACCGCCTGGACACCATCAAGCCGTACTTGCCCCCCAAGCTGCCCTGGGCCTCTTCGGCACCGTTCAGGCCCGATAGGCCACCGGCCCCACCGAGGCCGCCTCCGCACGGGGGACCCAGTCTGGATCAGTACGAGACGGCGTTCGATGAGGAGTTCCTGGATCCCCCCAAGCCGGGTGAGTTTGCTGAGATGATTTAGACCGTTACCATCGAGGTTAGAAGGCCAGCAGACTCTGACGTAAACAGCTCGTGACGTCACCTAAGAGAGGCCAGTGTTTTACCGCTTGTCGACTAACGAGTCAGTTCGTGTTAATCCATCGATTCCATCGGTGATTCACGTATGTTTTTGAAGTGGTCCCGAATTCTTTTGTTGTTTATTCATCAAAATAATTGGCGGAAAAATTACTGTTTTGTGAAATATTTTGTGTTGTGATAGGCGAAATAACAATGCCTTTCAAGTGTTGTGTTCCCTTTTGTCGGGGGAATTATGTGCAGGTGTTCCAAAAGTCCATGCTTTTAGTTTCCCGTTGGACAAGGAACTATCGAAAAAGTGGGTATATGCAATTCACCGCGAGGATTTTACTCCATCTAAGTACAGTAGTAAACAGAGCTTAATTTATAATGATGAATTAATAATAGAAGACAATTATACTCTCTCATGAAAAGTATGAGTAGAGGAAAAAGAGAAAAGCTTTGATTGTGCAGTTAGTTTTGTATTCGTATATTATATTCAACAAAATCATCTCTGAATTCGAGGAAATTTTCTTGAATGTTCATAATAAACAGGCATTTTTAACTCAATCCATTCTCAAATTTCTTCCTGAAAACGGTCATTTGCCTCGTGGCAATGAATGCAGAATTCATTCCAATGATCAAATTGCAACTATCATATTTACATGTACTACAAACACTCTACCTAAAAAGGTAAAACTGCATTAATCATGCAATGGGTTTTTTTCGAAAAAAATTTTTTTTACTTACGTATTTTTGTCTGAGAAACACGAATTTGATGATGAAAATGTGAACAAACCATTATTTATTAGGATATTTGACTATAAAGTTACAAATGTCACCTTCTTTCTCGCCTGTCTTCTGGATGGCAAAGTTCATGTAGATAAAATGTAAATACATCTTCCTAATCTCACTTTCATGATAGGAGTGTTCTTGTATTTATATCTGCTGGCAACATGAATCCTGATATTTCATTACATAAATCTTGGTATGTACATCTGATGACGAATTTTAGTACATCTGGTAACTAAATGGATTGCTCATATTTCGGAGTACATTGAGTAGCTGTCTATATTCGTCGCCTCAGAGCAACAGTAGGACATCAACAAAATCTTAGTTTAGAGTAAATTCGATTTTAAGTTTTCATAATAACTTCAATCCCACATATGTTAGGATCTAGTAAACGCATCTCAGTGAAATTTTGGACACTTCCTGAACTTCCAAGTATATTCCAAATGATGATGATTCGAAATCAATAAGAACAGCTGGGAAATAATTATATCCACTTGTCTCACTGTTGCTATAGAAATGCATGAGATTTTATAGGATATCGAAATGAATTTATATCTTGACTTAGTGTTCCTCAGGAATAATCAGCATTTTGACTAGGACATCATCCTGCAAATGTGATTGATTCCATCTTGTCCCATGTTTTTCATTGATTCAATTCAAATACATTGGGGAAATGAGCTTATCACAAAAAATAATTGATAAATAGTAGAAAAATGGTTCATTGAACGAAAAACAGACGCATACAGAATAACTGAACCTGATTCATGATCATAATTATTATTATCATTAGTTGTTGTTCCTTTCAGAGATAAAAAAAAACTGGTGATGCTTTTTTGGTATCAAATTCAGATCACACATGCTGATCAGATCATTCCTCTTATTATTTATTAGTAAAGGCGGTGGTTTGTTGTAGGCTGGAATTAATGCAACTTCCCGGCGTTGTGTTCGGGTTTTTCCTTAATCTCAATCTCTGGGTACATATTTGTGTGAATATTCACTGTGACCAACAGAAACTAAAATATTTTGAAGACGTTGCTATCAGTTCAATCGCTTCCAGAATACTAAACAGGACATGTTCAAGTATCGAAGCTGGGCGATAGAGCAACCTTAGGATAACCATAGATAACGAATGCACTCACGCGAGAATTTCAGTGCTACAGTGTTATCATAACCTACTGTTGCATTAACTCGATATCGAAATGGGAACTTGTGTAACACAAAGTTATGTTAAAAATAAAATATATAATGACGTCATAAGGCTTGTCTCAGTATTCCACTAGATGCCGAGGTAGTTTATATGATTCAAAAACTTCAATAACCCCGAAAGCCCAATTTTTTCACATGTCCTACTGTTGCTCTGAGGCGACATGTTGTTGTCTGAATTGTTATTGATGATATTACATTCATTTTTCAATAATCTGCAATCAAATTATCTTGCCACATTCACCACTCTCTACCACTTTCTTTATTATTTTTATATCACGTAACAACAAAAATATGCCTTCAAAGACATAACAAATAACAAATATCGTTTCGTAACGATTATCGTTCGCTAACGATGTCGTTACAGAATTTCCCCCTTAATTTCAATCCCGTTTTCTACCACCAGGTGGTTTTGGGCAGCCCCGCCACTGGCCTGTCTCCTACCTGCACAAAGAGATGCCGCCAAACGCGACCGACTCCCGACTCATGCGCATGGAGGCAGAGAATCCAAAGTACGCCGCCATCCAGAACCTCATCGAGGTCATAAAGAGCAACGACTTACATAATATCCAGTATCACATTTCGAACGAGTCCAACAGCCAAGATGACGTTCTCTTCGTCAAGATTCCGCTACCTGTCAATTTCACAAATCAGTCAAAAAATAGGTGAGTAAAATCGAACTTAAGACAGTTGCTAAGGTTGGAATATTCAAATTTGGTAACCTTCTTACAGCAATAAAGACCTTCAACATTCCAATAGGAGGAAGCAAATTTCGACCGTCATTTGCCCAAAGGATTGTAAAAATATTATATTTCGTCGACCGGCTCCTGTGCCAATCATTATCCTGAGCGGTTTTATTCCGGTCATATACTTTAGTCACGCGATAACGTGTTGAAATGAAATGCAAATAAAAGGAGATAATGTCGAGTTATCAAAAAGATGTTAGGGTCCTGTAGTTGAATAAAACATGATAAAACATTATAGGAGGAACCGATTATATTACCCAGCAAACATGATATTATCGGCCAAATGTTAGAATGACATATAGATTGTGCCACCAGAGCATGATGTACGCTTATTCATAAGTTTTTTTTTCTTCCATCCCGTAATTGACCGTTATAGATAAGTCACAATCGAGCCGCTTTCGATTCGACGCTGGAGACAAACTCCATTATATAAATAATCTCATAGTGTAACAATATATCTCCAGAATACTTTTATGCATTTTTTATGGTTGATCCCAGCAAACAATCGTCCGACATCAAGAATGATATATGTTATATAACAATAATTATACTCGTTATTTTCTACCAATCCATTTTTGTGGTACCTAATGATTTCGAGCTGAATATTTGTTCATTTCCCTATATTATAACAATGATGCTCCAATGCGAGGTTCAGCTCTTTACCTATATTCGAAAAATATTTGATTCCCAGTAATAGATCAAACACTGGAAAAGTAATGTGGCTAGAACATTATCAGACTACACCTATTCCACGTCGTCAAATCAACAAGTTATGATAGGTATATCGTAAGATCAAATATCAAATATAATTGAAGCCTTGTACTATTTCAATTCTGTTGAATGATGGATTCGTAATAGTATCTATCAAGTTTCGCAGTAGTCTAGTAGTGGTATAAGCGTCTGACAGTTGTTTGGATATCCGTTCGATCGCAAGTTCGAGTCCGACTCCCGACTTATTAATCTTCTTTTATTTCTAACCGAATAGTGTTGGCAGATAGTCGGGCGGCCTACTAGCGGCCGGTGTGACACGGGCTAGCCGGGCCGACGATGTATCATGATTGTGGCCCGCTGATGTTGACTGTCGGCAGTTTTTGAAGGGCGTCTAAAGGCCCGCGCGATACATGTTTGCTGGGTATAGTTCATTCTTGACTTTCTCGAGCAACCAGCATGTCCAAATATTCCATATTCTCGATAACAAAATATCATGTAAATGTTGGAGACTTGGCAACATCGTGCTGAATGCTGAGAACTGACAAGACCACGCCCACAAGACGTGCGCCGTGTTGTCACGTTCACCGGTTCAAATATCCTCTATCGTATCATGAGGGAGCATTTTGAGACAATTGAATTTTTATTGCTTATTATGAATATAACCAATACTCAATTTATGAATAATTATTGAATAACTAATATATCTGAAGTTTCCAATCGTACTTCAACACATAATCGTGGCGTCAGTTTTTACTGGCGGTAAATTTCTAGCCGTTTGAAAATTACCGTGGCATTATTGATGATTTTAGCACCTAAAAATCGACAAAAAAATTCTCAAAAAATATAAAATTGAAATGTATTCGAGTAATGATTCTATTCAAGAAATGAAAATTAAATTATTCCACTCACCTATTGGGGCAACTCTGTTCATCATTGATCGCATATCAGTTGAAATATCTAGTTCAATATGAATAGGATCGGTGGATCATTTCACTTGAGTAGTCATCAAGTAATGTCCACCCATGTTCCATGTTAAAGAGATACGAATGTATTCTTGGTTGCATATAGTGTGATCTGTCACGTGGTTTCCAATCATTGTTGAAAACCCTAGTACCACTTAGTAACGTTTCAGACGCATTGGTATACACGTGTTGACTATAGATGGCAGTGTATGCCGCGATAGCCTGATCCTACCTAAGAACTATGCCACTAGATAACATGCATGTATTATCCGGCGTCTTCGAAATGGGTGATATACTCGAGTTGTCCCAGTTGTCAGCAGACCGAGAGCGCCTAATGACGCCTGATGGGCCGAAACAGTACTGTCTCGGTCCTGCTAACAATTGGGGCAACTCTGCTGTGCATCCTAGATATCTATGATATCTAATTTAATTTGGTTTTATTGTAGCCATATCTTATCGAGGAATACCAGCATCAGTTTGGAGCCGGTGGATGTCAAAGTCGAGAATTCCATACAGCGAAAAAGATCCCACAAAGCACTGCCAGACATCATCCTCGAAAGGAAGGGAAATGAAGAATCGGCCGAATCTACCGATTCGAACGAAAAGTTTGGAGATATCTCCAGGCCCAGTCCCTTGTACAGAAGGGCCTTCATCACTAGAACTAACGTTACCATGCACGGAAGACGCCTATGAGATAATTATGAAGTTTGTGATATTTATATAATGGAAGCATTTCGAGAATATAAAATGTAATAGTGTATGATTTTTGAATACAGGGCAACCGATCACGGCGGTCATAGAACTTATTTGTTGAACAAAAAATGTGAGCATTCTTCTTTCAATAGTTAGTCTCATCCAGTATATTAGCAATAACTCATCAGAGATCTCGATTGTTCAACTCTAATAGATATAGATATTATCTCAGATATACTATTATAATATATTATAGGTATCTAATCAATAAATCAAACTACCTCCATTTGTTTTTATCGAAAATATATCCTATACAAGGTGGAATTGACTTAATCTGTTTATATCCATGGTAACGTATAGCTGATGAGCTAGGAAAGATTTATGCAACTAGCTCTGAGATGCATCTGAGGTTGAACTGTCGTTGGAACACTTTAATAGTTATTTATGCACTAGCGGGCCGTAAAGTGCTCTTTACCGCCCGGTTTTGCGGGTGTTAAGTCGCACTTTACCGCCCGCGGGCTCATTATGGCCCACGGGCCGTAAAGTGGACTTTACCGCCCGCTGTTTTCTGTTACCTTATATCCACATATCAATTCATGAAAAACCTATGATCATTTTCCTAGATTCTAATATATTCAGTGGTATATCATGAACTTCTTCTTCATCCGATTCCATATCTATCACTATTATTATTATCACTAATTTTTACTTTTCAGTCAGAGAATGACAATTCAGCTCGTTTATTGGATGTATTGATATAGACAACAACCATCAGCTTGATTGACAACGTCAAAATTAGTCAGCTATATATACTGGGTATGCATATTGTGAAATTCTGAAGAATGAATCTCTTCTAGAGATCGGAGAGTTTTACACGACACGACAATTGCAATATTCGTACGATAATTTTCATATGTAAATCATTCATGAACATTACGCTTCTCTTGATTACTGAATTTATACGTGACAAATTAAATTCGGGGGAATATTAGTTTATCGAAATCTATAGTCATTACTTTTGAGTCAGAAAATAAACCACTAGTGCATAAAATTTTGTATGTATCACGTGCGTGAAATGCGTTTATGGCCTTCAGCGTGTAATGACCCTCGGCTAGCGCCATCGGGCCATTATTCACGCCACAGGCCATAAACGCCTACTTTACGCCCTTGATACATAAATAACTATTATGTATCCAGGGCGTAAAGTATGCGTTTATAGCTTGCGGCGTGAATAATGTCCATATGGCGTCAGCGGAGGGCAATGGTTACTCAGTCAGTTTTTCGGAATAAGAGTAGTCTATTATGTGCTGTCAATCTATGTCATCACAAATAACCTATTTTGGGTTCGACCATATCATTTCGCATCTCAGAAATATCGAGAGAACAGTGATATTAGATAATGAACAATCACACCTGAAACATACTTATCACGAGTTACCCAAACACCGAGCTATATAAAGCGGTCCACAGGCGCTAAAGTGTCACTTTACGCGGGCGGTAAAGTGCTGCTTTACGTTGGTTGTGCGTAATAGTTATTCATGTATCAAGGGCGTGAAGTAGGGTGTTATGGACCGCACAGCGTGTAAGTAAGAACCCAAACGATAGCGAGTACTATATATTTGACACGCCTAGGTCCATAAAAGCCAGTTACGCCCGAAATACATACAACATTTCATGCACGACCAATTTATTCACTGTCACTATGAAATTAATTCATGATTTTGAATTCATTCGGCCTATAATTATGTATACTACTGGCAAAGAAAGTTCATTTGGTAGTCTCCACTAGAAATTACTGGAAAAACAATGAAATTACTTTACCGCAAAATCACCTATATTACTGCCCGTCGAACAACTTAATCGCCCGCTGTACTCCTTTATCGCCCTAGCGCGCTAAAGTGCTACTTTACGCTCGCGGATACGGGAGATAAAGTGTCACTTCATTGAGCCCATTCGTGCATAATAGTGATTTTCGTCGACCTCGAACACTTTTATATTCACACCACGGTCTTATTCACACGTAAAATCTATAGAATTTCGTGAATATCGGACCGTGCGTATCATAGTGACCACAGCGGATGGAACGTGTTTGCGGAAGATAAGTTAGTGACTGCGGAGGAAAAGTACTTGCCTTCAATATAATCGATTTTTCGTTCGTAAATTGGAATGTAAAATGTTATTTTGTGTAGGAAGGTGGGCATGGTAAGAACTGGGCATTGTATAGGAATTGGGTATCGTAGGAATCTAGGAAAGTGGGTGTGGTGGTAATCTCTCATAACCTGGCAACGTTTTGCGCTCTTCAGCAATCTTCGTAATCGTCGATATGAAAGGTAGGCATGGTGAGAATTGGGCATCGTGGGAATCGGGCATCGTGGGTATGGCCAACGTGGGAATTGGGTATCGTGAGTTGCTCCCGTAGAGGTCGACGAATATCATGCAATTTATAAATGTATGTAATCAACTGAAGATTTATAATAATCTAGGTAATTATAATAATGAATAAGTGTCAAAATATTTTTCAGTAGATTATGAAACGTTTCAGTAATGTTTCAGTAGATCAGAAGGTCAATATTCAAATCAGGAGATCTACTGAGAATTTAGTAGAACTGACAACCCTGCAGCGGACGAAAAGTGTTTGCGGACAAAAAGTTAGTGTCTTCGGACGAAAAGTATATATAGAAGGTAAAATGTGATATTTTGAAATGGTCGACGAAAAAAATAATATAAGCTCGCATGCTCGCAACATGTGCACTGTGATCTTAGCAGCTTAGCACTGTGCATTGGAAGCCAGAATATTGGAACACGGTACAGGAACTGTCTGCAGTCGTATGCGCCGTATTATTCATGTTCTATGCTTTGATGTTCTATGACGTTCAATGTTGACAAGTTGACAATTTTGACATTGACATTGTTTTGAAATGTTAAAGCGAAAGCGGATAACCGCGATAACGGCCCTTTGTTTATGTTTTTGAAAATTGTTGAAAACAGTAGTATTTTTGAATAAGTAGATTGTTAAGACAATTGTAGGACATGTATATCAAGTCCATTGTATTAGATGGTTTCAAATCCTACGGTCAGCGAACAGAAATCAACCATTTCGATGATCGCTTCAATGCTATCACTGGACTCAATGGCAGTGGAAAATCAAATATTCTCGACTCCATTTGCTTCGTTCTGGGAATCACCAATCTTACACATGTAAGTGCCAATATCCTCCGAAATTTCATCGTCAAAGAATCATCATTTTGTTCTGAAATCCAAATATGTTTTTAGGTTAGAGCGGCTAGCTTGCAAGATCTTATTTACAAAAGCGGTCAAGCTGGGGTGAACAAAGCCACAGTGTCCATCACTTTTGATAACACAAATCCCTCACAATGCCCTCCAGGTTTCGAAAACAACAAAGAAATCACAATAACCAGGCAAGTTGTGATGGGAGGGAAACACAAGTATATGATAAATGGAGCTAATGTTCCTAATAAGAAAGTGCAGGATCTGTTTTGTTCCATTCAACTGAATGTAAACAACCCCCATTTCTTGATTATGCAGGGAAAAATCACCAAAGTACTCAGTATGAAGGCTAATGAGGTAAGTATTTATTTTTATTTAAATTGGTGTTTGATTAAGCATTGTTGTTTAATTTAGATTTTAGCAATGGTTGAAGAAGCTGCAGGTACTAGGATGTATGAGGTAAAAAGACAGGCTGCTCAAAAGACAATTGAAAAGAAAGATGCCAAACTCAAAGAACTCAAAGCAGTGAGTATTATTTCAATCTCCAAACTACTTGTGTCATTTTTCCTGTTATATAGGGTGCAAAATCAACATTTGTTTTTATAATTTCAGATTTTTGATGATGAAATTGCTCCTAAACTCACCAAATTGCGTCAAGAAAGAGAACAGTTTCTGGAGTTTCAGCAAGTTGACAGAGAGTTAGAGAGATTGCTAGCCCTCTATCAATGTTGGCAGTACTTTCAGTCAAAAAGGGTGGTTAATAATGCTGCTAAAAATTTGGAAGATGGTCAGGCTAAGATCACAGCCCTAGAGGAAAACATTGAAAAGAACATTGCAACTGCCAATGATCTTGATAAAGAAATCACTGAACTCACCAGTAATACAGAATCTGTGAGTAATTTTGAATTAATACATTTAATCATTTACAGATTGAATGCATGAAACAATGGCAAGATTCAAATGTCATGTGTGTATTTTGACTTATGATAGTGAAACATTTCTTCAGGAATTCCAACTTTTGAAAAGTGGTTTCATAATAATGCAATGACAATCAATTTTGAAAAAACAGAATTTATTACTGAAGTGGGAAAATCTTGTAGATTATGTATGAAAAAAATTATGTGTCATTCCTAAATTGAAATGATTGAAACACATATTCCTAGTTTGGAAATGATATATTTTCTTCTGGTTTAGTTTCAATTAGTTCATTGGATTCAAGCATAGACAATCAAGGATAAGGATGAGTGAAGCAAACATATTTGATAAAATTGAAAGGTATTCAAAAATTGAACTTAATAATAATTATTAATAGAAGATATTATTCATTCCTTATTGAACAACTTCTATACAAATAATCACAAAAGATAGGAATAAATCAGGTTTATGTGTTTTTCTTCAAATATAATGATTCAAACCGAGATTCAAACTATGTATTATCAAATCAAACTAACTATTGATTTATTCCAAACTTCATGTAGGTATCAGATTAGATTATGTATGAAAAAAATTGTTTCATTCCTAAATTGAAACACTTATCAAGCATTCCTAGTATGGAAATTATATTGATTGTCTTTATTACCCCAAGAAACACGAGAAGAAACATTATTGTTTATAATAGGGATATATACAACAAAACATACATATAACATAATAAATCAAAACAATAATGATTGCACAATAATAATTGTTTTTCATGAAAAAAATTATAATAAAATATAAAATGGAAATATTATAATCAATAACAAGTAGTAATCAAATTGTGAATGATTAGTACTATTAGTAGATATGGAATTAAAGTTTACTGAGCAGATATTTCTTTGATTTGATTTCAAATTTTTCTGCTTCTATATTTTTCAACTCATTAGGTAAGGAGTTATATAAAATTATTCCATTATGGAATATTGATTGTTTACCAAAATTTTACTTATAATTATTTGCTATCAATAAATTGAATTGCCTCATTTCATGGGCGTGAATTGTATTAACTTCATTGAAATTCAAATTTGATATTTCCATCTGATCTTCCTGACAAAATGAATAAAACAACAAATTTTGAGTTTATATAATAAAACAAGATTCAGCAAGTCTTTAGGTTTGTATAGATTCACAGTTGATTCTAAAAAAGGTAAATTGAAAATGCACTTTATTGTTTTATTTTGTAATTTCATGAGTGGCTTCAATCGTGAAATATTTGTACTTCCCCAAATATATATTAGATATTGTATATTTGAATAAAAAAGACAGAAATAAATACTCTTCAGGTATCTAAAAGGAATCAAATTTCGAATTTTATATATAATACCAGCAATAGGATTCAATTTTTTCCTCAATTGATCTATATGTAGAGTCCACGTTAGTTGTTCATCAATATAAAGACCTAAAAATTTTGTTACATTTGTATATTCAATTAGTTTATGGGATTCAAGCATAGACATTCAAGGATAGGGGTGAGTGAAGCAAACATATTTGAAAAAATTTGAAGGTATTCAAAAATTGAACTTAATAATTATTAATAGAAGATATTATTCATTTCTTATTGTACAACTTCCATACAAAGAATCACAAAAGATGGGAATAAATCAGCTTTATGTGTTTTTCTTCAAATATAATGATTCAAACTATTATCAAATCAAACTAACTGTTGATTTATACCATACACCAGTAGAGATTACTACTGTATTTTAACAGGTATGAATTGAATTTTTTTTTTAACATCAACGTCAATTTTTTCGTCACTTGGAGCGCACAAAATGGAATCCCTATGATGTTCAAAAAAACATCATGCATACCTAGGGAGGAAAGGAAGAGGTAGAGTATATACAAAATTCTGGACCACCCTGTATAATAGCGCCGAGTGAAAATTATGATGAATGAAAATATTTTGAATTCATTGTCTGTATGAAAAAGTATCTATAATTTAAAGCACTGAAATACAGCTGATATTTAGCTGGTCAAAAAATCCCAACTTTCCATTTAATGATATTTGAACTTTACCAAAATTATTTTTCCTGCGGCACACTTGAAGTATACAGGGTGATTCTTAAATGCATCTATAACAAACCATTTTTAACTGACTTGATCAGGGTTTTAGTTTCTTATTACATGCCAAAAATTAGCACTCCCTAACCAAAAAACTTTCCCTACAAATTTTTAATCACCAGTGATTTAGGACATGTTTGTAGGAAATTGATCAAAACAGACCTCTTCTTACTTGATATTTTGTATTTTTGCAAATTTATTCAGAATTGAAATAGCTTTTAGAATTTGTTTACACAAAGTCAGGACCATATTAAAAAAAATAAGTTGATATGGTTCTACATTGCATAGAGAAATCAATATCACCAGGTTAAAACTCATCAAAAGTTGCTATGAGAAACTATTTTCTGTTTTTCTATATCTCCATTAACCTTTTCGCGACGGGGTTCGTTTGGCGCGCGTGATACATAATGAGAAAAACTCAATTTGATTTATAATTTAGTATATTTTGAACGCGAACAAGCCTATCAGTCAACAGTGAACACAATACATCAGAATGCCTAGTGGACGGAGGCCGCTTCCACCCGCTTCCCGTCGTTGTAACATGTGTTGTTATCCGATCATGACAACGTCAGAAGTGTACGAGAATCCCCGACCAAAACCATCTAACGGCGATGCAAATGAAGGGGATGAGACGATAGCGCGCGGTTCCCGTCGTTAGAACACTTCTCCGGTCGATTGAAAATATGCGGCTCCCGTGTATCAGATGCTTCAGTGAAATACGCATATATGCGTTTCCCGTCGCGAAAGGGTTAATAATGTAGAAAGAAAATGAAATATATTTTCGAAAAATTAAGTTTTTTTTAATATAACTGAAAAACTGAATGATCCTCTGAATGGGCAACTTTGTTCCTATCCAGAAGACTTTCAGAAGAAAAATTCAGAAGAATTCAGAAGAATTTCAGAAGAATTTATTCAATGTATAGAATACATCCTAACATTAACAATTCCAATATCATAACAACATACAGCATAACACTAACAGTTTCTTGATTAAATAATATAGGAAAATAAATATTAACTTTTGTTCTTTCATCATAGCAAGTCTCTTTGTCTCAGGTACTCCTTAATACATTTTTTAAAGTTTCTAACAGTCTCACATTATTTTATGCATTGCGGGATTATATTCTTTCAGTTCTTCATAAAACGTTGAGTTCCTACCCATATTGGTGAGCATTCTGATTAGATGAAAATCATTAGGAGATCTCGTTTGTTGATCACGAAATTCTGCACTAAAAATAACAAACTGATCTATGTAATCCGGCAATAAACCCTTCAATAGTTTTAAGATAAAAATCAATGCAAAAGTTGCATGTCATTCATTTACAGATTGCCATTGTAAATTTAGCCGAATTGAGCTCCTTTCTATATAGAACGAGAGAGAGGAAAGTTATCTCCTTTTCCATCTTTCTCTTCAATACTACCAACGTTGTCGCATTGAAATATAGAAAGATTTAATACCTACGCCGTCACCAAACGAAATGACAAAGCCGTCACCAAACGAAATATACAGAGGGGTTCCTTTACCACGAGGGTGATGTACCAATTTGCTACCCTCCAGCTCCCAGATAAGGCTACGGCTTCGGCTTCCTGCGTCCTAAGGGCTGTAGTGGATTCGTGCCCCCTATGAATGGTTAAAGGGTTTTTTTTTAGGATCACTATGGGGGGAGAGTTTATGGGTGGTCAAAAAAATCATGTGATACCTCCTTAGCAGTTACGGCAGTGTAGACTCGCCGCTAATGGCTGATATTTCTTTTTACGGGTTTGATTTCTGAGTGAAACAACTGAATGAGATTTTACAAGTTTATTAAAAAAATATGAAACGAAAGTAGGCAAGTTAATCAGTGTTAAGTAGCTCAATTGGGAGACAAAACGAAAGAAAAAAATCTTCTCATGCTACACGCAGCGTACAAAGAGCTAGATTGACTTTGAACTAATTCTAATAGCGGGCAGTAAAGAATGGTAAAATTTCGATCGTTTTCTGGCCAATATAAACGTGCGAGTCTACGATATCTTGATGTTCAAATTTTGCCATCAATTGCACCAAGAAAAGGGCCAGACGCCGTTTATATGTACCAGTAACCAAAACTACCTGGTGTAGGGTGGCAACGTACATACAGTACTGGTAGATAGTACATATAAAAGAATCTGGGATCACAAAATCAAATGCAACCCCACAGTATTAGTCAAGAAAATGTCAAAAGGCTTACCGATTCTGCGGCGTCGTCGTCGTCGCAGTTTTTTTTTTCTGGATCTCGAGACACTCCCGGAGTCAACACGAACGAAACTACCCTGATACTTAAGAATGACTTTTTGCCTAACGCGACCATTTCGCGATTCTTTCGCCGGACCGACCTGATTTGATTGATTGATTGATTGATTGATTGTCTTTATTACCCCAAGAAACTTTTCTGTTGATGATAGGGATACATAAATACATATAAAAAAATAATAATAAAGGGTTAACTATAATGAATTCCACTCAGTGGAAACGAATTAATATTGTGTCTTATAAGATTAAAGTTATATTTCATTCCTAAGTAATCAAATTATGCCACATATTTTTTTTCTTTCAAATTGTCCTGAGCAAGTATTTTTTAAGATTGATTTTAAACCTTCTTGCATCATGTATATTTTTTAACTCATTCGGTAATGAATTGTATAAAATTATTCCATTGTGAAAAACAGATTGTTTGCCAATGTTTGACTTGAATGTATTTGCTATCAAGTAATTCAATTGTCTAGTCCCATAATTATGGACTGTATTGACTTCATTGAAAGCTAAATTTGATATTTTCAACTTATTCCTGGCAAAATGAATAAAGCAACATATTTTAAGTTCATATAACGAAATCAGTTATTTTTCGTTTTTTCAATCTCGACAATTTTTTGCAGCAGCCTTGCGTCAGCCGTAGCTACCAAAAATTAAACAACAATTTTGCTGAACTAGCATCTTCATATCATTTTATTAGGTCGATAATTCGAATTGTTTAGCTATGGAAATCCTTGATTTTATTCTTCAACAAATTTATTTAATAATAATTGTCATAAAATCGATGTACCAGGTGTTGCATTTTCTTTCTATATCCCAGGATATTACAAAGGTCCGATAAATCTGTCCTTGTCTAACATATAGTTTTTTGCCACTGAACTATTTTTAATTCAGCAGTCTGTCAAATTACACACAGGGGTCATGACTCCTCCCCCAAAATCTGCACCACGTACTGTATCTCGGCAGACTCATCGCGGTAATCACCAAGGGAACGAAGAGGCATTCCTCTTCCTTAAGGAATTACTGGGCAGCACGAATGATCTGAAAGACCGCCTTTCTGAAGATACATTGGACCTGTTTGGCTTAGGTATTTTTATGCTAATATCAGAATACACTGAGGATGACCTAATAAATGTGAAGAAGGCAGCAGAATTATATACTCATTATCTGGGAGTTCCTGCTTCTTCGGTCGTTACAGAGTATCAGCT
Organism: Phaedon cochleariae; assembly: GCA_918026855.4. Classification (NCBI taxonomy): domain Eukaryota; kingdom Metazoa; phylum Arthropoda; class Insecta; order Coleoptera; family Chrysomelidae; genus Phaedon; species Phaedon cochleariae. The sequence continues at coordinate 5,157,971 of OU896710.1, read as the reverse complement.
ATGGATTTTAAAGTGGAGGCGAGAGCTCGCAGAAAATAGTTCAAACGTGACCAGTTGTGTCCCTTCTACAATAATTGAAGTTTGTGACAATGACATATCCTAATATCAAGATTTTACTGAACATTTTGGCAACCCTCCCCATAAGCGCCGCCATAGCAGAATAGCCATTTTCTACTTTGAGAGGAGAGGAAGAATGTCAGAAGAGAGGCTACCGGGCTTAGCTCTTTTAAATATTCATCCCGAGATCTCTCCTAACGCGTTGAAAATAATCAACCGATTCTCCAAATCCAATAGATTTTTTTTTGTAACTGAGTTTTTTGTTAACTTTTCCATGAATAATAGTATATTATGTAACAAGTGTTATAAACGTCCTTTTAGTAACGAGTAGTTTAAGCACGAGCGGAGCGAGTGTTTAATAAACGAGTGTCTAGAAGAGTTTATAAACGCGTTACATACTATGATTTTTGTACGAACTCCGAAAATAACATTAACATACCTGCAATTCCTGCTAACCTACAAAATAATTCGAAAGGAATGGGAATTGAGAACATAATACATGCAACTGCATGCAACCAGCGAGACACGTTTAAGTGATATTGGTTGTAGATGTGTCCAGTCGTCCAGTCCATTGCTTACTAACCTTTGCTTCACGTTTATTGTCATGCTCAGCGCAGAATAAATAAATTGTTCTCAAAGATGGATGCTCCATTTTTACACTTCTTGGAGATATGCAAGTACCAGAACATTCTCTTCGGTTTCACTTTCGTCTACTTTTCGCATATATTTTCAATGATGAATTCTGATACAAATAATGAATATTGTTTGAATAATTCTGATACAAAATTCGAAAATAACAGTTGACAGTTAATACAATTGACAGGCCAGACATGTCTCACATTACTGAAGCTGTGTTTAATGAAGTGCGTTGCCATGGTAATGTGTTTAAGAAATCGTGTTGCCATGGTAACGTGTTTAATATTTTGAATAAATCACAGATCGACAATCCGTGATTAATCGATCATTTAGCGTGGTACATATCCGTACGCTAAATGCCATTTTAGTTATGTGAGTAGAAAAATGTTTTCATATATACTTTAAGCTTTATGCTCCATTTGTTTTTTGTTCCGTTAGTTCGGTCAGAAGTCGAACAGGCAGGCGATCACACTTGTTATCAAGAGGTCGTGCGTTCGATTATTGAGCTTGGCGCTTCTTAGATTTGGGATAAATTATCCTCAGTGCATGGTATATCAGAAGGAATGGAGCCTAAATGTCACAGTGGTTTGATTTCTACTTCTTTTAAATGGAGATCCCGTCGCACAAACCTTTCAAGGGCTTCTGAAGGTTACTTTTCTGATATTTGATAAGTTCTATTGAAATCAAAAAATAATTAGAATTTGTTATACCTATCTATCTAAAGATAGGCAGATCGAAAAATATTTTTCTGAGTTGAATGTCTCTTTCAGAATGAGCAATGGAAGATTCAACTCTGTTGGCTCTTGAATTATTTTCTCAACTCACTTTGAAAGAAATTTGTTATCTTCTCCTGGGAAACAAGTTGCAAGAAAAATTTTGGAGGATTGCACAATTTAAAAAGAGTATTTCATTTTTCAAGAGACAGTGTCAAGTTTTTATTTTAAGCCACTGATCTGGATAAATGATTCCCATTTAACTAAATCAGAAGTATATGTTGTTATTGCAAACGATCCTACCAAGTTCGATGGACATCAGGTCTAGGAATTAATAAAAACAAGATTTCTTAAACTTGCCTCACTCTGTATCTCGAAAAATACGGAACTCTCTTCCATTTTTTGCGATAAATATATGCTTGAAATTTGTCACAATGTTTTACACCATACATATTTTGTTGGAAATAAAATCAGCCGACGACGTGCATCGAATCCTTCAAGAATTTTTTTTTCTACAAATCATATTGTTAAATTTTTTCGTTTAATTTGACAAAATAGTTTCAATAACGATAATTAATGTTCCAACTACCGACATTTCCAGGGGAATGAATATCCAGAAACCTAAAATCTGACCATATTGAATTTCTTCAGATATTTCATGTCTATGAACTTTTATGTCACAAGCTCCCATACTTCCATATTTTGAAATAAATGATATTGATATATAAGAGGATTTAGGTAAGCTGATATCTCGATGAAATCGTCACACAAGTCGTGACGATTTATTTGGGCAGCAGTGTACATAGATCAAAATTTGTCATGGTCAAAACATATTGAAATACTTAGAAAAAACATATATATCCAATAATAGGGACGTATACTTTTTAGGGTACCGAATAAAGTTCCTTTAAAATAGCTCAAATCTATATACTTCTCCTTGAACTATTCTAAACTATTTCTGTATGGGGATCAACAAAACTATCAATTATGAAGACTCTCAAAAATCTTCGAAATCAAATTATCAAGTGTATATACAGACTAAATTATTTGGATTTCACTAAGAACCTTTACAGAAGAAGAGAGTTATTAGAATGGATTCACTTTATAAATTCACACTATTATCATTCATTCATTCAGTTTAATATTGTCAAATGAAGGTTCAATACAATTTCACTACCAAATAACTTGAAGCTGAGTAATAGGTTTGAAAAATTTTGAAAGGAATTCAAGAAACATCTACTGCTGTAATATTGACATCTTATCTCATTTTTATAGTTTTCTCGTACAATTAATATAGGTTTTCTACCACCTAATAGCTGAGTCAATTAAGAATGATTTACAGTGGAACTTTAAGGAAAGATTTCTTCTTGAGTGTGAGTCTTATTTTACTATTTTCTTTATTTTGTGAAATATATGTATATATTCACCATGTTCCCTGCTATAACCAAATGTTGTTTCTTGGGAATAATAAAGTTGATTGATTGATTGATATGAATCTTTACGATACTCGTATCGTGAAAATCTATTATTGGTGATGCTGTTGCATTGTTTTTCACATTTTTTCTTGCCGTTTTTCTCGTTTTATGTTATACATTCAATGGAAAAATAAATATCATTTTTATAATAAAGGAAGCAAGTAAGCAACTCAAGCACCTTGAAGAACAGCTGAAAGAAAAGGAGAAACAAGAAGCGAAATCGAACGCCTCGCTGAAATCCTCGAAGGACGAGATCAACACCGAGGAGAAGAAGCTAAATCAGCTGAGGAAGAACTTGGAGGACGACAGGAAAGCTCTGGCTGCCAAAGAGCAGGAGCTGGGCAAAGTACAGGGCATGTTTGAAGCGCTGAAAGGGAATGACGAGCGGGATACGGAGGCTTTCGCTTTGTCCCAGCGCAAGTTCGAGGCTGTCAGTGCCGGTAGGTTTTTTTACAGCTTGAAGTTCACATTTCCATGCATTCGTCATTCGACTTACTACTCTGTCTAGACTGCTAGTAGTCATATCGCAGCAACCCGAAAATATAGGGTTAGTTGCTTGCCTGAAAACGCTTCTGCTCAATACGCAGGAACCTCCAAGCTGTCGTCCACGACTTTGACGTGGTATCGAAATCAACCTATAGCATCCATTTTGTTTATAGGTGGCGGCAAGGTGGATGGCGTTGTCTTAAGTGTTTTGTTTATGTCATCAGGGAAGGCTTAATAATTGTAATTTTCCTAACAAGTGCGGAAAGTGATACTTTCCCGCACGCGAATGCCGTTGACCCCGAACATCGCGAAGCGGAGTTCGGGCAGCGATTTTACTAAATATACTGTACGCTAGCACATACCACGCCCACCGTTATATCTCATCTTCAAAGTACTTTACTTAGGCAAAACTCAGAGACTATTTATCCTCAACGAACTAATCTATCCCTGATTGCAATATTTTTGAGGAAGGAAAACCGAATGGAGTGTAGAAACACATTGATTAATAATATATTTCAAAAGTTGAGTTCTTCAACAAAATTGAATAAAATGAGACTGTTTATCCTAAACGCACTAACCTATTTGACTTCAAATATTTTATGAAAAAGGAAAACCAGAATGAAGTAAGAAAACATTGGTGAAAAAAAAAGTTGCAAAAAATTGTTCAAGTTCACAGCGATTCAAACCATGGACCTTCAGACTGAAAGTCGACAGCGCTAACCAGTAGACCATTTGGGTGTATGAATTTACTGCGTACAAAAGATTGACAACGAGAGAGCTTCAGTCGAATTCGTGTCAAAATCATAAAAAGTGTATTCTTGCGTTGGAGCACAGTATAGTTAGTGCGATGTGCTGACTCCGAGTATATCGGTAATGTTTGGAGATATGACGTATTATGGTGGGCGTGGTTTGTGCTAGCGTGCACTATATTTAGTAAAATCGCGTTCGGGCAAGCAGTCGAGTGCGGGAAAGACACTTTCCGCATGAGTTAGGAAAATATTTTTTCTTCCAGCGTAGGAAAAGGAACAACTAACAATAGTGATATATTCTCTATCTTATAATAATTAGTGATATATCTATTGTGTGTACCGTTGTGTGAAGCATTATGTAGGTGAGCTTATTGCGGAAGCCAGCATGCCCATGGTGTTTGGCCTCTAGGTTACAGACATTTCTAGGAAATGAGCCAAAAATATTTCTTCTTTATTCGGTATTTTCACTTTTTTACTATTGCTACATTCAATAAATTTCGTGTAGTGCTTCTCATACCTTTCTTAAGACTTCGTAGCTGGAAGTCTTTTATCGCAATTCCACTGAATTGAAAATGACAGTAACGCTTTGTTTGTCACTCTGAGAATTACACTCATTTGTGTTTTGATTGACATGACAACTATTGTTTCCCACATCAGATCAATTGAAGGCTACAGGGGGATATACAGTGTCATTCATAAAGTCGGCATCATATGGGAAAAACTTTTATCAATGACTTATTTTGAAATTCGACTTGGACGTTAAGTTTTGCTTCAAAAAAGATGAAAAATGGCCTACTCAATCGGGGTCACGTGACTTTCGATACATGTCAAAAGTGACATTTTTTCAAATTAATCGCTGAAAGTAGGCTTATTTGTTCGAATATCGAAAAAGTTTACTTGAAAAAGTTGTTTCTATTCAAATTTTACATATGTGACTCGGATTTTATCTTTCTATTACATTTTTTAGATTTCGATATTTTTTGAAAATTTTCGAAATTTCTGTAATATTAAAAAAATTGTAAATTCGATAAAACTACTTCATACCAGTAGTTTCATCATGCTACTAACTTTCAATTACTAATTATCACTAATTATCGATAAAAATATGATTTTCTTCAGAAAATGATAATCTCCGCTTCAAAATTCTGTTATGTTTGATGCAAACATAACATCAAAATTCTGTTATGTTTGAGTCAAGCATTCAGAAACGAAATTCATTCAATTTTTTTTTACAGTACTGAAAAGATCAGTTTAAATGAATTTCGTTTCTAAATGCTTGACGATATATCAATTTTGCATCAAACATAACAGAATTTGTAAGCGGGTATTATCATTTTCTGCAGAAAATCATATTCCGGTCCATGATCAGTAATAATAAGTAATTGAAAGTAAGTAGCATGAAAAAGCTACTGGTATGAAGTAGTTTCGTGGAATTAACAATTCTTCAAATATTACAGAAATTTCGAAAAATTTGAAAAAAAAATCAAAATCTAAAAGTGGCAATAGAAAGATCAAATTTGAGAAGAATGTGTAAAATTGGAATAGAAAAAAATTTGTCAAGTAAACTTTTTCGATATTCGAACAAATAAGCCTACTTTCAGCGATTAATTTGAAAAAATGTCACTTTTGACATGTATCGAAAGTCACGTGACCCCGATTGAGTAGGCCATTTTTCATCTTTTTTGAAGCAAAACTTAACGTTCACCTCGAATTCCAAAATAAGTCATTAATAAAAGTTTTTCCCATATGATGCCGACTTTATGAATGACACTGTATACAGGGTTTCTATAAATGATCGTAACATCGTAGTAGCCGTTGAAATATTTCCTCCATTTGCCGCCTTTCATTTATGGAGATTCACACATTTGAATTTAATTTCTGACATCAATCATTATACTGTCATAGCTGATAAACTCACAATTGTCAGTTTTTCGTTTAAATTTTCTAACGATTCTGTTTTCTACTTCGTGATTGTCGTGTTGAAAAGAGGGATGGCTTATTCCTCGGAGCAGAATACATTTATTGTAATGTCTTATTGTCGAAATGGCACATTCATGAATGGTGGATGGAGTTATTCGGTAATAGCCTGCAAGAATGAGTACCTGGCGAAATATCCTAATGCACAGATTCAAGAATCTTCTTTGAAAGCCCACATCAGAACAATGATCAACAGATTCATCCAAACTGGAAACGTTAATGAAAAGAAATCAACAGGAAGGCCCCAAATATCGGAAGAAGTTGTCGAAAATCTGAGGGCGCGTGTTGAGCAAAATCCCCAAACGTCATTGAATCTGGTGTGCCACTAAGTACAGTCCATAAAGTGCTCAAGAAAAGATTGCATATGCACCCTTACAAGACCAGTGTACTATAGCAACTTCTGCCAATAGATATCCCACGTCGTCTGGAGTACTGACAATGGTTCCAAAATAATCTCAACGATGACCAGCTATTGGACCTAACATTTTTCAGCGATTTCAGGTTTTGGAGGTTTGAGAATCCCCACAATTTCATTGAGACTCCACTACATTCTCAAAAAATTGGGGTGTGGTTAGCAGTTTCTCGTAGTCGAATATATGGACCGATTTTCTTCGATAGCACTATCAATGGTGAAAGGTACAGACAAGTGATGTTGAACCATTCATCAATCAACTTGATGATGAAAAAATTCGAGTTGGCTATTTTCAGCAAGATGGGGCCACTGCCCACACCACACGTGCAAATTTAGAATATTTACAAGAATTTTATGACAACCGTGTGATGAGTCGAGGAGTTAATCCTTCTTTTCCAACACGTTCTCCAGATTTGACGCCTTTGGATTTCTGCCTTTTTGGATATTTGTAGTATACAAAAGAGACAATAATAACCTTGGAGAGCTGCAAACCTCAATAACACATTGCTGCCAAAATATTGGCCCGGAAATGCTGAGGAACATTTTCGACAACAAACGGCGAAGAGTTTTGAAATGCTTGGAGAACAACGGAGAACATTTTGAACATTTGATGTGGGTTAATGAAATAAACCGTTATTTATTACTTCGTCAATAATTATTTTTGACTTGTTCCATTATTTTTCTCTCCAATATTGGACTCTCCTTTCTTTGAGATACATTTCCATAGTGTATGCAAAACGATATAAAAAAGATCCTGTATATGATCTCTTCCTCTCTTTGTGGTCGTTAAATGTTGTTAACAGCATTAGTAGAGAGCGGCAAATGGAAAAAAATGTCAACAGCCACTACGATGTTACCATCATTTATAGAGACCCTGTATAACAATCAATTATTATTTTTCAATATTTTCACAATAAATAGTGCAATTTGATGGATGATTTTGTACAAACTTACTAAATACTGCAACAAAAAATCCTAAAATTTTCATATTGTGTCACCCACCACTCATATTTTGCGAGAATATTATATAAATGTTTTTCCCGCACTAGTGTGGGAAAAAATTTGCACTAGTGTGGGAAAACTTTTCCCGCACTACTGCGGGAAAATGACACTTCCCAAACTAAATTGCGTGCGGGTATAGGGTGAATCACGCACGCTTGTAGAAAAAAATAATATCAAGATTGAGTGATTATATTGATTGTTTCATTTTATTTTCGCCAATCCTAGGAAATATGATAGATGTTTCTTTTCATCGGTGAGTTTGTGGGTATTGAATAATTCATTATTTCAATCTGCTTTCATCAGTACAGCAAGTATTTAAATCAAATGGAATCGCTCCCCTGTAATAATAATATCCGATGGACCAGTGTGAAACTCAACATGTGGACTAGAATACTTGTAGTGTGAGCACCGCATCTCTCCACGAGCTCGAAATATCCACGAAAAAATTGACGCTCTGCCACTAAATTAGATCAGTTTGAATCGCGGCACGTTTGGATATTCTCAAAAGGGACATTTTTCCCTTTCATTTGCCTTTTCTTTCAACTCGTTATCACATGTCGAAAGTATGTCCGGAATAGATAGATAGATAGATATATTTATTTCTCAGAATCGGAAGAACAGTGGTATCAATATTACATTATAATTTAACAAAAGTTATTTCCGATTATCTAGCGTAAAGCATCGAAAAAGTCGAGCACGGTACATAAATAGTAAATTTCATGTGATATCTAATTCTAAATTGTGAGAGAAGTATTCATCTAAATGCTAATAAACATTCTCATGCAATAGTTATTTTCCTAACAAGTGCGGAAAGTGATTCTTTCCCGCACGTGACTGCCGTTGACACGAACGACGCGAAGCGGAGTTCGGGCAAGCGGTCGAGTGCGGGAAAGAAACTTTCCGCATGAGTTAGGAACAATATTTTTTCTACAAGCGTAGGAAATTGATTGAATCGTATTTAAGCAAATAGGAACAACTACCAAGAGATATATATTCTCTATCTATTAATTATTAGTATAATAGCTATTGTGAACTTACAGTTTGACGCATTATGTTGATTCATTGCGGAAGCCAGCAGGCCCATTAGGAGTTTGGTCTCTAGGTTCCAGACACTTCTATGAAATGAGCCAAAAATACCTATTCTTCATTCGGATTTTCATTTCTTTATTGTTGCACCATTCAATAAAACGCGTGTATAGCTTCTCATACCTTTCTTAAGACTTCGTTGGTGATAACGCATCTGTATCAAATCCCTATAGCTAGAAGTTTTTGATCAAATTGTGGCATTTCCACTGAATCGAAAATGACAGTAACGCTGTGTCTGTCACTTCGACAATTTCAAACTTATTTGAGGTTTGATTGGCATGACAAATTGACGTTTCCCGTCAAATCAATCCAAATCTATAGGGAGATTTTTATAAAAATCAATTTTTATTTCTCAAAATTTCTCAATTTTTACAATAAATAGTGCAATTTGATGGATGATTCTGAACATGCATACTAAATACTGCAACAAACAAACTTAAACTTTTATATTCCATCACCAACCACTTATATTACTAGCGATTTTATCATATCTTTGTTTTCCCGCACTAGTGCGGGAAAAAATTTCCCGCACTAGTGTGGGAAAATTTTCCCGCACTGTTGCGGGAAAATGACACTTCCCAAACTAAATTGCGTGCGGGTATAGGGTGAATCACGCACGCTTGTAGAAAATAGTAATTTTCCTAACAAGTGCGGAAAGTGATTCTTTCCCGCACGTGACTCCGTTGACACGAACGACGCGAAGCGGAGTTCGGGCAAGCAGTCGAGTGCGGGAAAGAAACTTTCCGCATGAGTTAGGAACAATATTCTTTCTACAAGCGTAGGAAATTGATTGAATCGTTCAATTAATTATTCAAGCAAATAGGAACAACTAACAAGAGATATATATTCCCTATCTATAAATTATTAGTAATAGCTATTGTGAACTTACAGTTTGACGCATTATGTTGGTTCATTTCGGAAGCCAGCAGGCCCATTAGGAATTTGGTCTCTAGGTTCCAGACACTTCTATGAAATGAGCCAAAAATACCTATTCATTCGGTTTTTTCATTTCTTCATTGTTGCACCATTCAATAAAACGCGTGTATAGCTTCTCATACCTTTCTTAAGACTTCGTTGGTGATAACGCATCTGTATCAAATCCCTATAGCTAGGAGTTTTTGATCACATTGTGGCATTTCCACTGAATCGAAAATGACAGTAACGCTGTGTCTGTCACTTCGACAATTTCAAACTTATTTGAGGTTTGATTGGCATGACAAATTGACGTTTCCCGTCAGATCAATTCAAATCTATAGGGGGATTTTTATAATAATCAATTTTTATTTTTCAATATTTATTAATTTTTACAATAAATAGTGCAATTTGATGGATGATTCTGAACATACATACTTAATAATGCAACAAACAAACTTAAACTTTTATATTCCATCACCGCAACCACTTATATTACTAGCGATTTTATCATATCTTTGATTTCCCGCACTGTTGCGGGAAAATGACACTTCCCAAACTAAATTACGTGCGGGTATAGGGTGAATCACGCACGCTTGTAGAAAAAATTATTTTCAACCTTGCTTTGAATCGCAAATTATTTAAAGATTTCAAACTGGAGGATAAGTGGTTATAGACTTTGATTCCTGAATACAGTGGTCCATTCCTGGATCTGTTGTAGTTATAATTTGGGAAATTATAATCTTGATTTCTAGTTGGATATGTATGTTTGTTTGATGGTCGTGGCAGAGTTGCTCGCTTTTTGTGTATTAACACACTTATTTTAAATATATAGGTGTTCGTTAAGGTAAATATCTTGTGGTCTCTGAAAAGGATTCTGCAAGAGTCTCTATAATTTAAACCAAATAATACTCGAATGGCTTTTTTTGTATTACAAACACTTCTGCTGCGTATTTTTTTTATCGCTTGGAGCGCACGAAAGGGAATCCCTATAATGTTCAAAGAACATCGTGCGTTCCTAGGGAGGATAGGAACAGGAGGTAGGTATTGGAATGTTTTTTGAACTTTTGGAGATTATATGTTGTTGGGAATACTTCCACAGGCAATGAATTCCAGAGCCTAGATGTACACCAAAATTCTATACCATATTGCATGATACTGTGAAGATAAGCAAAGTATACTAATTTTGTGGTCGAGAGGTTGGTATTTCTCTTAATGGTACATGAAGCAAAAATTGACCTACTCAATTTAGACTGAAGTGCAGAGGAATATTCCAGCCAGTTAAACTTGCAATCTATGTTTATTCCTAGGAATTTAGTTGAATTCACAGAATCAATAGAGTTTTGATCGAGGTAAATAGTGATATCATCCATATCTTTGTAAAGGCTGAATAGTATATTATTCGATTTAGAGTAGTTGAGAGACAATTTATTAGCTAGAAACCAGTCTGATACTCCCTCCATTATCCCTACTGACGAAGTAGTGAGCTGGTCCGAATTTTTTCCAGTAACTATGATACGATTTGAACCAATCTTCAGCAAGACCTCTGATTCCATAGTAGTCTAGTTTATTTAGAAGTATATTATTACTAACGCAATCAAATGCCTTAGAGAGATCGCAAAATATTCTAAGAGGATACTGTTTTGATTCTAAAATTTCATTAATTTTTTCATTTGAAAAGTAGCATCCGTAGTATTCATGTTTTTCCTGAATCCGAATTGTGAATCTGTGAGAATTTTGTGTGTGCTTAGATATGATGTTATTCTTTTGTTGACAATCCATTCCAGTAATTTTGAAAAATTTGAAAGCAGTGAGATGCCGCGGTAATTATTTGTATCTGTCTTATCTCCATTTTTAAAGAGCATCACTATGTCTTTTTATCAGTGTCATTGGTATGTTGTCTAGTCCAGTGGAATACTTAGGAGCAAATAAATCGCTGTGCTGTGGATTTGGCTCAGACTGAGGGGTGGCACAGGTTGGTTTTTGAAATATTCGATTCAATTGGTATCGGATGGCATAATTCTTATCTCGTTATCAAATCGCGAAATCGAGTGCAAATATCCGCACAGGAAAGTGCAATTGTTTAATCGTTTTGCCCATGATAGTGATTGGCACAGGTGCTGTACGATGAACTACAATGTTTTTACTTTACTTTGTGACATATATCATTTCGTTATTAGATGACGGTAGACTCTTCTACTATTAGAACGGCGGGCAAATTTCGATGTCGACAGGCTCCGAAAGGCCCGCTGTACAATTTGGTAAGATTATGTGACTAAGGCAGTAAGGCCTAAGGCAGAATGTACACATATTAATGATAGGCCTCTGTTTTCCAGTCGCTAATCTTCCACTGTATGAGAGAGATTTTGGTTACAAGTTTGGTTACCTACTGAATTGAAACATTTGATTTTTCTAGTAGTGATGAAGATGAGGATATGTTGGACGTGGTGTGCGTGAAAAAACAGGAAATGATTTCGGGTTCATGAATTGTGGCTGAAAAATAGGAGAATGATGGCACATTTGACGTTATGTATGATTCTCTCACAAATTTGACTGTTAAATTCATCATCGTCTCGCATTTCGACTATAAGCAACGAGTGACGTGCAACGGATGTGTATGTTCCTGTACACCACAAGAGACTGCAAAAAAGAGTTGTCTAGTACTTGTATAACCCTATATAGTATAAGAGATTTTTGTTTGTCGTTTACATGATGACTTGCTGTTGAAACATAATATTTATCAATATATTTCAATTTATTATCATATAATCATACAAATAACACAGTCCACTATCTATCAATCATCGAAAATATTGGTCCTTCGGGCCGGATCTATTCAAATCAAACTTTCAAGACTACCAAGTACCAAGTAGCAGAGTGTGAATTGTGTTTTAGGTATGGAGGTGAACGAGGAGGGCGAGGCGCAGACGCTGCAAGAGCAGTTCATGCGCGCCAAGGAGGAGGCTGCCAAGGCGGACACCGAGAGCAAGCAGGCGTCGATGCAGCTGACGTCCTGCCAGGCGCAGCTGGCCGAGAAGCAGCGCGGGCTCGGCGCCAACTCGGCGGACTTCGAGAAGGACAGGGGGCTGCTGGGGCAAAAGGAGAAGGAGGTGAAGGCGTTGGAGGTAAGGGGACACGAATGTTATGGTGGAAGAAACCTCAGAGTAATCCTTGATTATTTACACTTGATCCATCTACTTGTGAAATAATTTGGCATTAGTTCTTGGCTGGTTCATAGGCGGAGCTAGAGAAACTCAGCAAAATATGGCCGATTTGTCTAGACTCTTGGAATCTGCTGGAGTCCATCTATCTGCAAGTTTCTAAACTATCTAGGAATATCCATCTTTCTGAAACGGAAAAATCATTAAATTTAAAAAGAGTGATTTATTTTGCTTCTGCGGAAAAGACGCCACATTCTGAGAACCTCGGAACTGCTGCCTAATCGATGATTCGAAAGGATTTTTCAAATAAAACATCTTATTCAACTCAGCATAGTAGTAGTAGTAAGAGAGAAGGGAGGCGGTTGCCTAGCAACTAGGCCCCATGGGCCCTCTGTCGCATACATATCTACTCTTCCTACTTTCCTGGCTATTTGACACGTCGAACATCGAATTATACAGTCTGTCCAAGATAAGGTTGAACAGCATGGGGATCTCGAAAACGGTAAGAGATACGAAATCGGTTAAATGGGGAAAAAGTTGCGCATTCGGAGGCTCATATCAAGAGCCTTCGAAAATTTTGAAAATTATTTTTAGTTTTTGAGTTATATCGAAAAAAGTGAATTTTTGGAATTTCTATTTTATTTTTTTCTCCGTTATTATTAGAGATACAGCAAAACTGAGAATACTTTTTCATAGCAACTTTTGATGACGGTCAACGTGGTGATACCGATTTTTTCATGCGACGTTTCGTATTTATTTTTATTTATTTATTTATTGGAACCATCATCAACTTTTGTTTTTTAAATACGGTCCTGATAATTTTTTCACAGATTCTAAAAGGTTTTTTTATTCTGAATTCAACCATGTATTATACAAGGTGGTTCATTTGTGTTTCGACCTATTTTTGGCCATCATCAATGTTTTTTCGAAACTCCAAAGGAAAAATGCCATCAGTTCCACTTATTTCGAAGGAAAATTAGTCAACACACTAATACCTCATCAACTGGTTTCAATCAACAACCCATTTCATTTTGCGGAAACAAAAATTCCATCCATACAAATTCAGAATATGTCAATCGCTAAAACCAGGCGATGACGAAAGGCGCAAGACATTCTGTGAGTGGTATACCAGGAAATGTTGAAATTTTGCAGATTTCTTTGGAACAATCATCTGGACTGATGAAAGCATGGTCACTAATCATGGTAGCTTCGATAGAAAAAATACACATTATTGTTCACGAGAAAATGAACATTTATACATTACAGCGAGACACCAACACCGTTTCGGCTTTAAGATGTGGGTTGCAATATTTTGTACACGAATTATTGTTCCTTCTATTTACCATGAAACACAGACTTCCGAACGTTATAGAAATTCGCTTGAGAATCATCTTGAGGAAGCTCTGGATGATTTACCGATTGCGGAAGTTCAGAACTCTGTTGGTTTCAACAAGATGGCGCTCCGGTACATAATTCCAGAGAAGTCCGTGCGTTTTTATCCCTTGGCCGGCGCGGTCGCCTGATTTGACACAGCTGGATTTTTTCTTAGGGGATATATCGAACTTTGTACACGCAAATAACTTTGAGGATGAAGAAGAAGTAAGGGACAGTGTCTTCGAAGCATTCAATAGAATAACCCCAGAAATGCTTAGCAATGTCTTAGAAACAACTGTGAGAAGAGGATATCTTTGTTCAGAAAATAATGGTTATCATTTTGAACATTTGTTATGAATGTCTCTGTAGGTATTGTCAAAGTTAAGTTGTTAAAGTAATTCGTGTAAGAATTCATCAACAATTTTAAACGCTGCATTGATTGAATGATGTAGTGAAATATTTTTTATTCACTTCTCAGTATTGAATAACTAATCCATCAAGTTTGACACTAAATGATAAGAAATAAGTGGAACTGATGGCTTTTTTCTTTTGGAAGTTCGAAAAAACATTGATGATGGATAGAAATAGATCGAAACACATTCGAATCACCTTGTATAGTACATTGTTGAATTCAGAATAAAAAAAACCTTTCAGAATCTGTGAACAAATTATCAGGACCGTATTTAAAAAACAAAAGTTGATGATGGTTCCACGAATACGAAACGTCGCATAAAAAAATCGGTATCACCACGTTAAACCTCATCAAAAGTTGCAATGGAAAAGTATTTTCAGTTTTTCTGTATCTCTGATAATAGCGGAGAAAAACAATAAAATAGAAATTCAAATTATTCACTTTTTTCGATATAACTAAAAAACTAAAAATAATTTTCAAAATTTTCGAAGGCTCTTGATATGAGCCTCCGAATGCGCAACTTTTTCCTCATTTAAGCGACTTCGTATCTCCTACCGTTTCCGAGATCCCCATGCTGTTCAACCTTATCTTGGACAGACTGTATACACGTGCACACAGCCCAGCAACCCTCACAAAAATATAACTTACCAATATGTTCAGTAAACTCTGATCTTGATGAGCTTGGAACTTCCATAAAAATCATTCGTATCAGTGATATGAGAATTATATCTCTCACAAACAGGTTATATGACTTCACTCGAAAATCATTCGTATCAGTGATATGAGAATTATATCTCTCACAAACAGGTTATATGACTTCACTCGACTAAAACTGAGTTTCGGATTTCATATCCTCATCAAAAAAAAAAGAATATTCAGAAACTCACCGAGAACCGTTTCTGCTCTTTCTAGACCAACATCGGAAAACTCAACTTCTCCGAGCAACGGATGCACGAGCTGACAGAGAAAAGGCGGCACCTGAATCAAGAGACGCGCGGTATGCGCGATCGCGTCGACAACTTTTACGCGCGCCGACCGTTCATGAACTTCCAATACTCCGATCCGGAGCCGAACTTCGACAAGCGATCGGTCAAAGGGATGGTCTGCAACCTGATCGAGTGCGAGGATCCGGCGACTTGTCTCGCCCTGGAAACGGCAGCCGGCGGAAGGGTGAGTCAATCCGGCGATTTTTCACTTCATTCTCTTTTTACTTTCATACTTTTTATCTTCCTTCCTTTTTATCTGCCATCTTTATAGTCGAGGATCCGAAGTAAGGTCGACCTTCACCCATCTGTTTCAGGGATGAAAATTATTTTATAAGTAATTTAGTAAGCAAGTGAGTGATTTATTCAGTTAATGATGTGAAGCACAATGATTCATTATGATATATATAATTTAATGGTTTAACATATGTTTACGCTGGGTGAGGAAAAACCAGGAGCCGAGAGATACACAGGAGATCTGAAAGCTAGCCTATGGAGTCTCATAGAGAAGGCGGGGCTATCCGAAGAACTCTAATCCATTTTGAGGGCAGGCACAATAGATCTGACAAGGTCGCAGTGTGGAGGCAGATAGCCCGAAGGCCCCATTCTAAATCTAATCTAATCTATTCAATGAACCTCTGGAAGTTGTGAAAAAATTTCATACCTAGGTATAGCGTTCTCATCCTCCGCACTTTTTCTGGAAATGAGCAAATCGGCCACAAAAAAAGCTAATCAGTCAGTCGGTGCCGTTTTGAACTTCATGATCCGCTCCAAAATTAACTCCTGGGAATCCAGAATGAAACTATACGAATCGATTGTATTATCATCATTGTCATATGGCATTGGGGTTTGGGGTCTGCGGTATGCTGATATAGTGGAACGAGCTCAGGTAGGATTTTTTACTTTCTCTCCCAAGGAACACTCCTGATTATATTGTTCGCTTGGAAACATCATCCACCCAACTCAGACTAGTAATCTTCAAAGCAGCTCTCTCATTGCCTAATGACATCAAACTATTGGAAGACTCTCGCCTTCCTAAAATCTGCTTCTTGGCACTTACTGAATTGAATAATACAGATGGAAGGTACAATTGGGTTGAGCAGGTCAAGCAATGTTTTTTGTTCACTGATGAAGAACAACGCTGGCAGAATTTCTTATTGTACGTCTCCAAGAGTGATACAATCTATGGTGATACTGTCTGTGTTTTGGAAGCATTTCAAAGGAAATTACTGCGTTATGATTTAGAGAGATCATCGAATTCTTCATATCCCCTCATCTACCGAGATCTGTGCTTGTGTCTTGATGGCCAAAACTGCCTGAGAGCTTCTCTGCCCATGTATATTGTGAGACTGATCACTCAATTACGAACTTGCAGCAAAAAAACCCTCAGATTAACCTTCAACGGCCTAGTTTACTCAATCGACACTGAAGTAACATGTTCAATTTGTAACCTACATGAACTCGAATCACTTGAACATGTCTTGTTGGTATGTCCAATTTATAGAGGCATACGGGAAAATGAACTTTTTGAGCATCTGAATAATATAGAAGATATCACTCGGCTTTTGAGCTACGGAACACTTCTACAACTCAAAACCTTGGTTCACTCAGTGATGAGCATTTTGAAACTCAGGTCATTCATTATCAAGGAATAAACGTAGGGATAAATATAAAAATTGTTTGTTGAAAATCCTGACTTAGATCACCCAGTATCCTAGACAGGAGTTGTTAGAAAAATGTCACATAATTTATCGACTGTAATGTCAAGTTATTAATATAATTCTGTTCTCAACTAAGCTTTATTGAACCTTCACAACGAATCGATCAGGGCAGTGAAAACATATTAACGTAGTTTTCACATTGTTATTCGAATTTTCTTTCCTTTTTTTTGTACACTACTAACACTTAATCGGTTCTTGAACTCATCAGCATATATGTATACAGTTTTTTTTCACTCTTATTTTTAGAATTTTGAGATATAGTATTATGGAAACAGATTGATATAATTTTTCCGTTTTTCAACTCGAACTCCAACCCTTGTAATAAGAATTATAATTCTTTTGATACAATAAATGATCTATCTATCTATCTTATTACCATATCAACGACCACAGTAACTATGGTGAACCAGATCACGATTGTTATCGGCAACTGAAAATATTGGTGTGTTATGACAAGTAACTAAGTGAAACAAAGATACATAAATATAGGTCAAACACGCCACACCGATTGAAAGACAAATCGAAAAGGCAGCTCAAGAAGCTGAAGGCCAATTATTACCAAGGAAATCTGGAGAACAATATAAAAAACAGTTATCTGAGTTTTTCAGATGGTGCAAAAAACGGAACGTAGAAACATTTACAGAAGAAAAGGTACTGCTAGCATATTTCTTGGAAAGTCAAATAAGCTTGAAGCATCGTCATTGTGGAGCGTTTATTCGATGATACAAGCCACAATTGCAACAGACATTTCGAAAATACATTTCTAAATTTAGCTTTCATTGCAAAGAAATTCACTTAAAATTCCTAGGGATTTTTTTACTTTTTGACTACCTTCTTTTTCATTTCCTTCATTGTTTACTTCTTTTCTTTTTGTCTGCCTTCTTTACTTCTTATTTCACTTCCTTAATATCAACTTTCTTTGTTTTTAATTCAATTCCTTGTTTACTTCACTTGTTTCCTTTCTCGTTCTTTCTTGCT
Source organism: Phaedon cochleariae (assembly GCA_918026855.4). Lineage (NCBI taxonomy): Eukaryota > Metazoa > Arthropoda > Insecta > Coleoptera > Chrysomelidae > Phaedon > Phaedon cochleariae. Next base: position 5,139,837 of record OU896710.1, on the reverse strand, counting down.
TCGTTCCTGTTTAACTTATATTTCTTTTGCAACTTCATGCTTCTTTTCTACTTCTTCCATCCATCCTTCTTTCCTCTCTTCTTCATTTTCTTCTGGTCAAATACCTCCTCAATTTTCAACTTCCATTATATTTCTTGCTTTATTCACTTCCCCCTTTTTTGCTTCTTTTTCACTCCCTTGTTTAGCACCTTCCTTTTGCACTTCTTATCTCCTTTATCACTTACTTCCTTTTTCACAACCTTCCCTTTTTCTTCCTCTTCCACTATCCTTATTATTGCATATTCTTATTTACTCTATTCATTTTCTTGTTACTTACCTTTTGTTTTATTTCATTCATATTATATTCTTTTTCTTTATCACTCACTTTTTCCTTCTTTTTTTACTTTATGTCTTCTATTCCAATTAAAACTACTACAAACCGAGCTACAAACCAATTCAATAACCAACTTTTTTTTCAGCTGTATAATGTTATCGTCGATAACGAAGTTACTAGTAAGAAGCTTTTGAAAAACGGTAGACTACAGCAGAGGACAACTTTCATACCTCTCAGCCAAATTCGAGCGGGCAAAATGGATAACAACGTCATACGTAAAGCACAGCAATTGGTAAGTTAATGAATGAACAAAAATATATATGTCGTCGTGGATGCGATTCTGTTTAAGGGCATCAATCTTGATTGTCGTATAGAATATTGTGCAAGACATTATGGGCTATAATTAATAAATATGTTACCACATGGCTTTCTTTAGGTGGGCGAGGAAAATTGCAAACCAGCCCTCTCCCTTATTAGATACGACAAAGGCCTCCAGAAGGCGATGGAGTTCATTTTCGGCAATGTGTTCATTTGCAAGGACATAAACGTCGCCAAACAGGTAATTATTTGTACTACACTCAGTATGTAACTTTTTTGATTTTTCTTCTCCTGTAGCTATTGGCTTCACTCCAATCTTCATTGCGTTAATTGAAGAAAGACCCAACTTTTCGCCAAAAATATTGATCAGAATATCACAATAAAAAATGAACGAACTAACTGTATTGGCTTCACTCCAATCTTCATTGTGTTAATGAAAGTAAGACTCAACTTTTCGTCAAAAAAATCAATAAAATATTGATCAGAATATCACAATAAACAAACAAGCTGGAGCACCCTTGTAAAAAAAGTATTGAAGATTTACGTGTTCACAAATTTGCATAACATAATCTCAATTTCTAGATCATACTACGTTTTTTTTTGTGGTGAAAATTTCGAAATTAAACCAATTTTTGTCAAATAAATTTGACTACCAATGGATTCAGTATTCTTCATTAGGTTAATCACAAAATGTCATTGATAAATTTTGATTGGCAACAAAGTTATAACATCTATTGACCGTTTTAGTGGTTCACGTGACATGGGTTTTTGGAGGACACACAAACTATCTGTTAGGTTACCTTTCATGAGCATAGCCCTGGCCACAACCACAGTATAAACAGTTTCACCAAACAAAGTTATGAAATTCTTTCCGGTTTCAGCTCGGATTCCACTAGTTCTGGTTTCAAATGACAAATCTTGACAAAATACAATGTAATACAATGTTTGCCCTCCAGCGACCTGTCAAATGACGTAATTCTGAAATGATAACTTTATTAATTTTCGTAACCTACCATATTAGAGGTTAGTTAGGTGATGTAAAGGGAATGCTTAAGTAACTCATCCTTCTTCAAATTCAATGGTCTTTTATAAGGTGTAAAAAAAAACAGGTGCCATTTGGAAAAGATGAGTTTTCGGCAATTTGTCAATGCAACATTTGAAGATTGCTTACGTCCATATGGTACATAATGGGTAAATCAATGAAACATCAGGAGCCTGGAATTGCAGCTAACTGTTCCACAAATGTTGGTGTCCTAACAGTTTGCGAGATGTTTGCAGAATGTTTTCGTAAACTACTACGGCGGTTATCGTTTTGAGAAAAATCGATATATTGAGAAAACCCTGATCAATAAGTTGACATAAATGGTTGTCTGAATTTATAATTAGAAGGCCCATTGAACCATGTGAAAAAAAAGTAGGTTTCCAGTTGAAATAGCAAAGTTGGTACCGACACACCTGGTATAGCTGAAGGACTTGAAATATCCTAGGTAGATTGGAAATAATCGATTATAACAGTATACCAATTTTGAAGTTTTTAATCCAACTGCAAGTATTGCTTTCGTGAATCACCTTGTATGTGTTATTTGTATAAATTGTAATACTGAATGTCGAAGATTATCTTCCTTGTCCTGGGAATTCTCTCATGGGAAACCATGAAAACTTCCTTCCGATGGAAAAGACTCCATAGGGAATGATTGGATTGATAAATAGACTAGATTAGAGAAATGATTCTCCAACTTGCTTTTTATAACAGAAACAAAACCCTGACAGATACGAGACCAGACCAAACTCAAATCTGGCAATCAATGTCATCGTGCTAGTTGTACAGGGTACTTTTTACACTCCTAACTAGCATGATCGCGACTCGGCGACATCATCCCCCCCCTCTAACAAGTCGGAGTTTATTTAGAATGTATACAGGTACTATTCCTGAAAATAACGACTTTCGTAATATCTTCGTCTAGATTCTGGTAGAGTTGCTTGACGCCTAGGCCTCGTACTGAATTCTTCTCCACCTGAACTTCGCTCTTCGTCAAACGATGCTTCTGAACCACTCCCAGAAGTAGAAATTCCATCCACTTGGTCCTTTTCCATTTCTTGCCGTTCTAGTACATCAGTTAGTGGAACAGGATTCAAAGTAGAGTAAGGTCTGATATCATCGATATGTACTTTGAAAATACGTCCATCTCGACTTACTTCAAAAGTATCTCTACCTATTTTGGCAATAATTTCATGTGGTCCAGTCCATGTTTTGCCTAAAGAGCAGGAAGGGGTTTTGCGGAATTCTCTAATCATAACAAAGTGTCCTACTTGTATCTTAGGTGGTGTAGTTTGAGGTACTGAATAAAATTTACGATGAAAGTTCTGATGATTCAATTCTGCTGTTTGTAAACGTTCTGATACAATTTCTGCTGTATTCTTTACCTGTTCATGGGTAACGGGATTTGCCCAATCCCCAGGTCTAGGTAGCTCATGTCCCAAAAGAAGAACACTCGGAGAAAATCCGGTTGCTCGGTTTCGTCTATTATTCAGAGCAAACTGAGCTTTAGATAGATTTGTATCCCATTTACAGATCTTGCCATAGCTTGTATTGGGGTGGTGAAATGATGAATGTGTAACTTTTTCAAAAAGTCTTGCCAGTTGATACTGCGGAATTGTGGACCATTATCTGTAATGATCGATTCAGGGAAGCCCCAACGTCCAAAAACACTCTGTAGAAATGAAATCACTGTTTTTGCAGTTGAATCGGATGTAGCAGCAATTTCTATCCATTAAGATAGGATCCGTGGCTACAATCAGATATTTGTTTTTATTTTGGGTTACCGAACAAGGTCCCATGACATCACTAAAATATTCATGTACATTACGAACATTTCCATTCAAGACACATACAGGTGTGTTTTCACCTAGGTGTCATAATTCTAATATATAGCTATAAGAATGCAAAACATATTGTAAAAATATATTATATAGATATTATATCCAAAATGAAATTGAAAAAAAAATAAGAAGTTACAGTCCTGGCCGTTTTTTGTGTACTTCTATGTATATAAACAATCACCCTGTACATGAATCATTCTAAACAGGTGACGTTCCACGACCAGATCAAGAAAAAGTGCGTCACTCTAGACGGTGACGTCACTGATCCATCGGGTACGCTGAGCGGTGGTGCCCCGCAAAGGGGCGGCAGTGTTCTGTTGCAATTGGCAGAGATATTGGAGTGTCGGGTGAGTGACGATTTCTTTCTCTATGCTGAGAGTCTTCAGTTTTTTTTTCTATCTATCTAGTTGGAGACGTTTGACCGCCTTTAATATTTCGTGTTTATCGTGTATCGAGTCGGAAATAATGTCGATTTGTTTCAATTGAATAGGTCGCGTGCACGATGACCGACCCTGGTGGGAAAATATTGAAACACAACCTCACTCTTCTGTTAAACATTGAAACACAACCTCACTTTTTTTATTTGTTTACAGAAGGATCAAAGGATTTAAATAGTTTTTTCTCCGATCGGCAGCAAATATCAATTTTGCTGACACATATCAATCAGCAAAATATTACTTTTCCTGCCTAGGCAGCAAAGTGGTTACTTTGCTGATTGATATGTATCAGCAAAATTAATAATCCATGAATCGTTCATAATTTCCTTCATATTTCATCCAAGACTTCTCCAGCAACAAATTCAACTCTATATTTTTTGCCACCTCCCTCATTTCTGGAGGTGTAAGTACTTCCAGGTCGCTATCACTGTCCATTATATAATAATTTAAATATACCGATATTTTTTCGCACAACTGTCAGAAATTTCATGAATTGTCAAACTATAAATATTATGGACATTTCCATAGCAACCAACCATTCCAACAACTGCGATTTCTATCAAATTTTATTTTAATTCAACACTGCAGAAAATATAAAGAGATATATATCATTATGAACAATCGGAGAAAAAATTATATGTTCAACTCGGCAGCAAAGTAGATTGGCTGCCTCAGCTGGATTCCTAACCTCGCTACGCTCGGCTATGAATTCAGCCTCGGCAGTCAATCTACTACTTTGCTGCCTAGTTAAACAAATAACTATTTCACAATATTTTGGTATACGAATCGTGTTCTTTGCTCTTTTCATTAATTCAAGCATGCCTTCTCATTGTGCTGTTGTACAATGCACAAAAAATGCAGCGAGAGACGAAGGGATATGATTTTTCAGGTAAATACAGTAATCTCACATAGTTTTCATTATGAAATTTTGTCATTTCTTATTAAAATTCCTTCTGTCATTTCTTATTAAAATTCCTTCTGCCACTTCTGCAATAGAAGCTAATACTGCTAATAGATTGAAAATGTCTACAACAGACACGATCATATTTCGTCAGCATGTCAGACCAGTCCTTCCGTTTGATTGCATGAATCCAATCTTCTTGCATTATTTTAGAAATTTCACGAGTATTTCTATCAGCTCCTATTGCAGAAGGAATTCGGATGAGAAATCAGAGAAATTGCCAAATTTCAAAACGAAAACTATGTGAGTGACTATAGTAGGTACTTACTTTTAAATCATAATGTACCAACCGGATTCCTTCATCTCTCCCTGCATTTGTTGTGCATTGTACAACAGCACAATGTAATGGATGCGCGAATTAATGAATAGCCGAAAAACACGATTCATATGCCAAAATAATTGTGAAAAACTATTTCAATCATTCATAAACAAATAAGAAAAGTGAGGTTGTGTTTCAATGTTTCACCTCCAGGGTCGGTCATCTGACAGTTCTTGCACGCAACCCATATTTGTCAACATGGAAAATTGTAGGTTGAAGTTTTCATCTTCTATTTTTTCATAACTGTACCTAACCAGAGAAAGATTTTTTCTATTTAATCTTCAAAAAGAGTTGCTTCAGTTGACTTTGGTAAGATTGTACCTACATGAAAAAATATTTTATTGGGCGTTGACTTTGCTTTGAAGAAGATGGAAAATGGCCTTTTCGGTCGGAGCAACGTGACTTCCGCTACATGTCAAAAGTTGAATTTTTTCAAATTAATTGGTGGAAATTGGCTTATTTGTTCTTTCGAAAAAAGTTGTCTGGGAAGAATTGTTTCTATTGCAGCTTTTAGTTAGTAAAGAAGTCTGATGATATTTTGATCGATGACTTTAGCATAATTTTGGTAAATATCACAGACATATCGTAAATATTGAAAAAAAAATCAAAATTTGAAACTTATAAATCGTTCTAATTCGAGACTCATAATTACTTTTCCCTGTGAACTTTCTTGAAATTCGAACAAATAAGCCCATTTTCAAAGATTAATTCGATAAAATGTAACTTTTGACATGTAGCGAAAGCCACGTGACATAAACCGAGTAGTCCAGATTTCATATTTTTCATGGCTTAACTTAATGCCCAAGTCGAATTTGGAAATGAATTATCATTAAAAGTTTTTCCCATGTGATGCCGACTTTATGAATGACACTGTATATCCTCATTTCAGATGTGGTATTATCCTTATTGTTTCAATAGTTTTAACCATCTTATATCCATCCATTTTTTTCCTCTTTGTTACATCAATATAATTTTCCTTATTATGATTCCTTCCACCAGACCACTTATGTGTGAAATATCGTTTTTTTTTGCTCATCATTCAAACTTTTTTTTTCTCATTATATAAACTATTGCTGTAGTTGAAATTTTTAGCTATCAACAATATGAAGGTAAATGAGTAGTTCCTACCTTCCTATTTTATTAGCTTGCATGCCATAAATTGCAAACAGTAATGTTTCATTACAGTACTGACGAGTTTCCAGTCCTACTCAAATTCAAATAGCTTCAATAATTCAAAATATTTCATCATTCATTGCAAAAACGATGTTTTTTCGCTATGCATCATTATATGATTTGAACTGTATGTGTGTGAGAATGAACAATATTCATACTCAAAATGTTTTAACATGAGAAATTCTTGTTCATAAACTGGAAGTTGAATCTTGGCAGGAATACGAAAAATTTCTAGGGTTAGGAAAACAAATGGACAACTTTGCTCTGAACAGAGGTCACAGCTTACTGAAAATATATAATATGGCCGATTTTGCATATTTTTTTCCAATGAACAGACAATGATATACCTCGCTTACTAGATTTTCATTTAGAACATTCGAAAATGTATATCACCTCTCCTTCTCACTCTTGTTGTTTTGTTTTGTGGTCTGTTGAAATAAAATATTGACCCGTTTTCCACTCATTTTGTTAATTACTAAATGATTTTCCGTGTAATAGTTTATCTTTTTTATTTATTTATTGAAAATGTGACATTTCGTTCGGAAACGATCAATTTTTATATTCTCTGATAATTTGTTATATTCTAAAAGATAGCAGCGTGGGTGAATCTTTTTTGGCCTATAGAAGAATTAGCGATATCAAGATGAAATAAACCATGTTGTCTAGTTTGGTAATCATGAATTTCATTGTTTCGTGTTGAAATAAAATTGGATTTCAATCTTTTATTTATGATATTGTATGTAATTTTCATATTTTCAATTTTGAACATTTCTTCTAATGAGAATGATTCAGTTATTTTATATAATTGATTTGTTGGTGTATCATATGGTAAACGATACAGTACCTTCAATGTCTTTATATAATGTAGATATTTAGTTAAAATTGTTCTTTGAACAGTATCCCCAAACATTTATCAAATAGTTAATACCACTGAGTATATGAGAATATAGAATTACATTTGCATCTTTTTTATCCAGCTTAATTAATATTTTTCAAAATGTCTCCGGTCCTCTTCAACTAGAAAATCTAAATCAATGTTGGAGACCATTCACTCCATATTTGAGAAAATATGCAAAATAATTTTCATCAATTTGTATTAATTTTCATTTTTACCCCAAATTTCGTAGAACCAACTGACTGGCAAAGACAGAGAATTCGAAAGAGTCAACGCTGAGTTAGATCAATTGAGCAGGGTACAGGAGAATTATAATTCTCTGAAAGAGAGACTGGATTTGAACAGACACGAACTGAATCTGTTGAAACAAAGACTCCAGCAAACGACACATCATAGACAACAGGAAGAGGTTGATAATCTGAAAACTCAGATCGGTAGGTTCATCCTCTTTCATCAAACTTTTTTGTTCAGAAAATAGTTCCACTCATCATAATTATACAAACAGTATATACAAATATTTCAAATCTAATAGATTTATTGTAAATGTTCAATTGAACACAATGGAATCCGCCCTTGTTCTTGGTTTTTAGAGATATGTAAAATGAGGGAGAAGAAGTAGTTTGAAATGACTTACATTCTCATTTTATAAGGACTATTTTTTTTTTTCAACTGTAACTCTTCTTTCTGAGATCATCAGCTGAAATTTTAATGAAACCTAGATGTCAGAGAAACAACTTATTCACCCCATTTCGTGTGGTTGTGGCTTCGTGTTTAGCCAAAATAAATTTTGTTGATATCCCGTTGTTATGGTGCTAATTCAGAAGCCACAGACAAAATGCAAATGGTATAAATAGAATTGTTCTTGTATCATTGTCTGTGAGCCACTTCTACTTGTCCTGCTGCTATGGATCTAGTAATCATTGTTAGATATTAATATTTCAATTCCAGAGCCTTCCGCAATTTCAGCAATCTCAGGTGGTACAGGTTTTCCCATATTATTACTGATGGGACCACCCAGTATATAATAGTCAATACACTTCAGATCCAAGTCGTTCCAAATAATTCCCCTAAGTTAATCAAACAATCAGATTCATTCACCTCGCCTGAATCGAAGATGTCAACAAAAACCGACCATCAAGTGAATTGAACTCAGGAGTTTTACGACCTAGACCCGATTCCAGGAGTTTAGCGAACGAAGCAAAATGCTCGCTAATGAATACTGGCCGGACGATTCAGACATTGATTCATTCAAAAGAACCCTGGAACTTCGTAGAAATGTCGGCGACCTTTTACTTTTCAATAGATACTTACATGGGAAATGTTCTTTAGAAATCTCTGCTATCATTCCACGACTAGCAATACCAGTCAGACGAACTCGACAAGCGCAGTCAGCACATCGTTTCGTTGTCAACCTCGAAATATGTCGAACAGCAACAGTACTACTTTAATGAGTTTTATATTAATATTTCAATAAAGGTGTTCCGTATTTTGTTTTTTCAACATGTGAAACATTTTCCCCAGAACAAGTGAGGGTTTGACTTCCATTATCTGAATGTTTGTCTGATGTATCTTTTTGTCATTCTTATTGTAGTAGTTCCTGTAACATAAAATGTTTGCTGATACTGAAGCTTTGAAGCTTCGAAACATATCCCAACTCCAATGTTGAATAAAGTACAGTTTTGGTGGAGTTGACTGTAAGATTTTCTTCCTGCCCAAGCACAATGTTCTTCAAACATTATAGGTTTTCCCTTTCGTGCGCACCAAGCGATAAGAAAAAGATGGCCCATCCCAGACGTATTGTCTCCGCTGAGAACTTGGTAGCAGTACCTACCTGGTTGTCAGTTCGCCCCATTGGTAGGAAAATAGGGATCAGTACTCACTTTGAACGCCTCTAATCTTGTGTTTGGCGCCTCAGGCAAGTCTCAGTGAATCCAAGGATGAGGTTAGTGGTAGCACTAATGAAGTGGCGCCTCGCACGTTACCCTGATAGGGACTAGTAGCCGTCATCCCTTCTTTCGTATTGATTTTTAGAACACTTGATTTCGTTACACTTGGTTTTACTCACGATTGATTTTTTTGGTACACTTGATTCTTGTTCCACTTAACTTTTAGTTACACCTGTTTTTTTTTTAATTTGATTTACACTTGATTCCTTTTACACTTACACTTGCCTTGATTTGTTTTGATTTACACTTGATTTTGATAGCACTTGATTCATCCACTTCGAACACATACAACTTTAATTTCATCGTATTATTCTTAATCACACTCTTGTTTTTCTTCGCTGCAATTTCCTCCATAGTCAGATCACCTATCGCATGTCATTACAACCCCTAATAATCTAAACCCTACAGCTTGACATATCATACAAAGAAACGCAGCTGGGGGGTGGTGTAGCCCATCACGAAGAAGTTAGAAGTTAGCTCAGGAAATAGGGAAATCGTACTCACCCCCGTGGTACAGAGGTAGGGAGGATCACCCTACTGTGACATATGGTGGAGGCGTCAACCGTCACCGTGACAATATGTCCTCCTGTTTGTTGCTTCAAACACTGTGTCACGACACCTTTGCACCAAATTGAGAAACATTCGCGGTGTTGAATGATTTCTTAACGGAAATCTCACCGCGTAGAATCGAAATGCTGCAGCTGCATCTTGGCGACATTTGCCATAAATCAAAAACATGTCAATAAGTTGATTATTTAATTTATTTATTTATTTAAGATTTCTCTCTTACAAACACAGCCAGGAGTATTTACATATAAGAGATAGTGCTTCAAAACACAAAGACTTAGAGCTAACTTATCTTCGTAAACTGCGCAATTTTTTAACAATTCTCAAAAAACAGTTGAAAAACCGGATCCAATGGCTAGCGCTAGACAAACAAAATTCTACTTTCTCTTAAAAAATGACCCATCTTTGAGAACACTCTTTATAGGTAAAAGTAAATGGAGATAATACAATTCCATCAAATTAAATATCCAAACGAACGCATGATTTACTCATGTTTTGTTTTTAAAATGCCTATAGAAAGTATAAAACGACCTATTTCATACACTCTCTGCTCCTCCCAACATTTTCTCATATCTCTAAAAACAAAATAGTTTTGGAAGGGTGTTTCTTTCCAAGAATCACACCCTATACGTGGAATCTACCCCCCTTTCCTAAACCGTTCTATCTACAGAGGAGCTCAAGGAAAAGGTGAAATCCTGCAAAGACATGGCCTCTAGATGCAACCAAAAAGCCAAAGAGCTGGAAGCTAAAATGAAGGACGCCAAAGGCTACCGAGACAGGCAGCTGAAAGAGGCCGAGGCCGAAATGAAGAAGCTGAAACAGAAGGCGGACAAGAGCAAGAAGGAGTGGAAGCAGCGAGAGCAGGACTACGAGACGCTGAAGATGGAGATAGCGGAGTTGAAAACGGGGATCGTAAACGTGGAGGCCCAGCTGCAAGGGTGCCAGGAAAGTTTGGAGCAGTTGAAGGGGAAGCACGAGGAGATGTCGGGAGGCATGAGTGAGTTGAAGGTATGAAATACTTTCCATAATTGTTCATTGTTATTCACGAAATATCAACTTTAACAGTCCTACAGGTAAGGTAATTACTCAGACTAAATAACAAACTATATGTCAACAATTCTAAACGCCGAACACGGATAAATGAATAAAATCCCGAATGGTGGGGATAACTGTGGAATCCTGGGCAGAAAATTGATATTTTTTTTTTGCAATTGCATACCTCGTTGGTCCCAGCACTGGGACCAAACGCCCCATAAGTCGAAACTTGTGCGGGGTTAGGTGTACATACAAAACACAAACATCCATGACCTAACTAGGATTCGAACCTATGCCTCGGTGGGAGTCCCCATACAAACTCAGCGCCTTCACGCTCTTCACGCTCTCGACCACCGAGTCACCTATTTGAAAGGTATATTTAATATATCTAATAAATCAGAATTTCTCTCAGTATGTATATAAACATGGATAAGTTATCTCTCACGTGTTGTAACATAATTGTATATTATTGTGTAATATCTTATAGAGGTTATTTGATATTTTCAATTCGCGAAAATAACAAAGTGAACTGTATCAGGTTAGCATTGTCAGCATGGAATTCATTATAATTGTTTCAAGCAGAATTTTATGCTTTTTCCTAGCGATTATGTACGATTATTGAGCCAGAACTCTCATCGACTCTCTACTATTGTATAGAGCTGATATTAAATGACGTATGAATTATATTTCAAAATTTCTACATGAAAATGCACTTTCAAAATAGTTTATTCAGTTCTGCGGAACTATAATCATTGAAAAATATTGCTAGTGATGGAAAAACTTCAAGTTACATCTTGGTAGTGAGGAATATTATCACCACGGAACATGCTCCTTTTCCTTACTACCATGGTATGTAAATAACTATTGTATTTCAGAATATTGTGAAGAACTTGAAGAATGAAGTGCATGAGGCCAAAGCAGTCATAGCTGAAAGAAACAAAGACATAAGCAGAAAGAATAGGAAGAAAGAGGAGCTGCTGGCTCAAAATAATGAGTTGCAACTCAAAATAAAAGAGTATGCCCACGAAATCAAGAAATTGGAAGATAGTTTGAAACATGCCAAAGCCAAGGTAAGTTTCGTACGTTGTTCTTCATATTCCCGTATTGATTGATTGATTGTCTTTATCACCCCAAGAAACATAGTGGTTTATAATAGGGGTACATAAACAATACACCTACATAATATGTTATACTTACAAATATGAAATTAAAAAAATATATATCACAAGCAAACAAAAAAAATGCTAATAATCATGCAATACCAAACTTGTCCATTATAATCTATGGTAAAATTCCATGTCTGGAGCAGATATTTTTTCAAGTTAATTTTGAATTCAGTTGCTTCCTGTATATTTCTCAATCCATTTGGTAATAAGTTGTATAGAATGATTCAAGTATGAAAAATTGATTGTCAATATTTGACTAATATGTATTTGCTATCAGTAAATTTGATTGTCTTGTTTCATGATTATGTAATGAATTGATTTCATTGAACTATAAATTTGAATTTTTCAATTATTTGAGACAAATTGAATTTAACAATATATCTTAAGTTTGTAAAGTGATATTAGATCTAATAAATCTCTAGGTTTGTATAAACTCATGGTTGGTTTTAGAAAATGTAAATAGCAAATATACACTTCAATGTTTCATCTCGTAATTTCATCAGTATTATCCAGTCGTATATATTTTAGGAACAGGAACTCGCTAAAAGAATCAAAGGAAACAATCCCAATCTGGAGAAAGCCGAGGAACTTTCCCACAAAGAAGGTTTGGAATTGGAATCGAGGGTGAAAACTATCCAAGAAAAAAAACAGAAGCTGGGCAGGGTCGTGAACACGAAAGCACAAAGTATGTTTGAACAGGAGGAAAAATTGGTAAGTAAGCAAATGAATATGAAAAAGGTTGAGATGAAAGTTTATTAGAACTCTGATTTAAATGAAATTATTAATTAGGCTCCTCTGGTATTTTCAGCAGCACTTTTGAATTTCCATTTTCTTTCAATGTACCGGATTGTGGTCAACAACATAAATTCCGTTTATAAGATTTCCGATGCATTAAAAGTTGTTGATTACAACCCTGGTATGAGCAGTCGATAATAAATTCACTACAAGTGTATTGACAACATTACATCAGCACGAAATGTTCAACGACTATATCACCACGAAGATCAGAGGATGACAACATATCTCTGTTATAGTCATCATTTTATTGACACTTACTTGCAGTGGTGCAACATAAACAGTTTCTTCTATGGAATACTGTCAGTCGTATATCCTCGACTGAGTTTTAATAATAGGTCTTTCCAGTATGGCAAAATTTTACCTTTTTTCGCTACAATTTCATGAAGGGAAGTCAAAAACGTTATACCAACCACATATTTATTGAAAAAATCGAATTATTCAATATTGAAACTGCTATTTCAATATCTGTGAATTTAAACGCTACTGAGCTGTGATGTCAGTATCCCCTTGCATTTTGATTGGTTGGAGTTTGTGAAGCACGCCGCTGTTGCCAGGTCTCTATGAAATCCTCGAATTGATCCCATATGCAATATGATGCAAGGAATGCCATGATTCGAAATTACTATGTAGTAGGTGATTAATTGATTGGTAATTCACTACTGATCACATTCAATTTACTCTGAACTCCGAAATATTCCATTAGTTTCAAGATTACCTATGATAAAATGTGATGCAGGCATCTAACAGTGAGACGCTTTTAATATGGTTCGGTTTGACTAATTGTTATAATCAACAAATTGAACAGTGTTTGAACGACTAAATCTCTAGTACACATTCCCAGATAATTTAATTGCTAAAATGGCAACTATGTTTACGAGAGAACGAGATGAAGCAGCTGGCGCTAACACAATGTTGCCAAGTTAAAATACCTCATTCTCCGCATAACTTCACTGTTCTCATTTCTCAATATCATTGACAAGAAGGCAGTGATGTTTGTACTAAAGTAATGATTGATTAAAATTTGTTCGTTTCCCTATAGTAGGTATAGGTATACATACCGGGTGTCAACGAATCTATTAGACAAGTCATAGCTTCTAGACCATTAGGTGTTTCAAAATGAGATTTGGTATTGGTAAATGGTATGTGAAGAGGAGAGTTTTCACATATTTTTTACTTTCCGGTTACTTCCGGATTCACCGGAAATGGCTCCGGTTCTAAATTTTTAAAGGGAACACCCTGTATATTGTAACATTTTTGGATTTCTGAGACAATTCTAGATCAGAATGTGACATTTTCGAAAGTTTTCATGCCTATTTGATTTTTTCTGAGTCACTTTTGAAATTAAATCTAGGTGGCCATGATCGGAAGTAAACTAATCTAAGGACCTCAGGTGATATCAGAAAATTACAATCGCGAAGTTTTAGTGACAAGTATGATAGATATGAATAAGACAAGTTGGCAAAATTACATTTTCGTGCCTAACTATTATTTTTCAAATGGCCACCATTTTTTGACAAGCACTTTCCGAAAAAAGGATATTTTGACGAATCTAAAGATACTAATTTAACTATACCAAATCTCATTTTGATATACTTAATAGTCTAGAAGTTATGACTTGTCTAATAGATTCGTTGACACCCGGTATATGTAAAGGTGAGTACCTGTACTTGAAGAAACTTCACTGGATGAGATTTGAAACTGATAAACGTTTATTTCAGTAAAATATCTGCACTTTATAAGAAAGCACTGAAAGTATTGTATCGCCTCTCATTTGATATCCCAACAAATGATCTGTATGCCATAACAGAAAAATTTTCATTGGATGAATTATATAAAATAGATTCTCTTAAAGTTTCATATAATATAATAAACAATAATCTGAAATCCAATTTTATTTTGATAAGAAACTCAGAAATTCATGGCCATCACACGAGACAATCAAAGTTATTTCATCTTGATTCTGCTACTTCTATAATTGGCCAAAAAAAAATTACTCACTCTGCTCTAGCTGAATTTAATAAATTCCACATAATATAAAAAATTTAAAGTTGAATTAAAAAAACACATGATTTCATCACGTGTAGTATATGTAGATGTAAATGTTATAAGATGAAGCATATACTTGGTAGTATATTAGGTAATTTAGTAACGTACGGTATATTATAATGTATAACATATAACTAGGTTACTTCTGACGTGCGTCAAATATATTATGATTAATAAGTGAATATTGTTATGCTTATATAAATAAATATATTGTAAACTGTACTAAATTGGGGAATGAAGAGAATTAGAATGATTTTGGACACGAGAAGAGACTGGCCTTAATTGCTTGAACCTGTCCCAAGTCCCGATATATTACATGGCGACCCTGCCGAAAACGTGGAAAATAAGGAACAAACAAATTGGACATCTTATGATCTGATGAAGAGCATGGTGAAGAAAAAATGAAAGTAATAAGGAAACTTCCAAAAAGTAGAAATGGGAGGCGAAAATTCGAAGGAAGAAGTCATAATATCGCAAGCTGGAAATAGTGGTGGCCAGACGACAGGGACAGCTTTTGGAACAGCAAAAGAGGTACTTACAATGGGAGTTTTAGTTTTAGCTATCATATGCATTATTGGTGCATGCTTCTGTCATTGTAAGAAAATATTGAAAAAGAAGATTAGAACAGAAATATCAAGAAGCATGGAACAAATCTAGGAATAATGGCAATGGCAATGGAATGGAATGTCAGTACCAGAAGAATTGATATACATATTGGAGGAAGCCCGAGTATTTTATAGAAATTTGAATAAAGACAATTTGGAAAGAAGGAAAAGTGCAAAATGTGTTAATAGTAAGGTAAATAAGTTAGATAGAATTAGGTCAGAGCTAGGGAGTTATAAGGTCAAATTTAATTCAGGTCAGCATAACCCAAAAATAATAGCTATAGTTAAGGAATATGTAAAGGAAATAGAGAAAGCTTTGAGTGCGAGCCAGAATACGTTAGATTCTCGTTTGCTAGATATAGGGAAAGTTGATGAGCCAGGTGACATCCAGACCGGTTCCTCCGGGTCTGAGAGTGATATTGTCTATCCAAATGAGCAAGTAAATTCACCTACGTCTGGAATAATGGGTGAAAAGTTCGATTTAAAGACGGCGTCAAGCCTTTTGCCCGTAATGAATGGTTCAGAACTTATCACTAAACAGTTAGTCGACTCTATTGAATGGTATGATGCACTCTTGGACCAGGCAGGAAAAAGGTTGTTAACTACATATGTGTTGAAAACACGTCTGTCTGAGGGGGCAAAATTGAGGTTAAAGTCGGATTATGCTAGTAACAATATTTTAATTCAGGATATCAAGTCAAATTTCATTTCAAAAAAGTCTCCAGCAGTCCTGTCTGTGAAACTCAATTCAGCTAAACAGCGCGGGAAATCTGTAGAAGAGTTTGGTAAATCTATTGAGGAGATGTTGGTTGATCTAACAATTTCACAAGCAAATGGTGACACTCACACTGCAGAAATTCTTAGACCAGTCAATGAAAAAATCGCTATTAATTCTTTCGCAAATGGGCTGCAAAACAACGATTTGCGCACTATAGTTAAATCTCAAAATTTCCAGTCACTGAGCGAAGCTATTAGGGGTGCAATGAATGAAGAGCTAACACATGATACACCTAAACCATTTTTTCATATGCGAGGAAATAATAGAACATTTCGTGGACAAGCGAATTTTGGCGGACAATTTGGACACCGTGGTGCACCACCACAACGCTTCAGTCCTAGGGGTAGCTATGGTTACCGTGGGAATGCGAGTAGGGGTCAGTTCCGAAAAAATTTCAATACCCAAGGATACAATCGTTTTCATTCCAGTCAATCAAGGGGAAATTTCGATGCGGGAAGAAATTTCTCAAGGAATAGTGAAACTAGGGGTAGGAATTATTTTTTGAGTAGTAACGAACGCCCACATACAAATAATACTGAGAATAAAGACACATCTGCTGACATGTTTTTTCGTTCCTGATACACAATATATAGCAAACATAAATGGATTAAATTTTATCAATGCTAGGTACAAAAATAAAAATTTTAAGCTTTTAATCGACACAGGTGCATCTGTCAGTGTCCTATTTAAAAATAATGTTGACAAACTTGAGAATGTGGATTACTCGAAACATATCAAAATACATGGTATTTCAGGGTCAGTGATTTCTCAAGGCTGCGTGAGTGTTGAGTTACAATTAAATGATAGCACAGAAGTGTGTCATGACTTTCTGCTGATGGATTCATCTGATGACGATTTCAATGGGGTTTTAGGTTCAGATTTTTTCATGCACTACTATACGAAAATTGATTTTGAAAAATCTATTCTTTCTTTTTGGATAAATGATGAGAAAATATGTGTACCGATGAGGTCAAAACATGAACAAGTTGTATCTATTCCTGCAAGATGCGAAATTATTAAATACTTTGACATTCGTACAAGTGAAGATTGCATTGTTTTACCAGAAGAGGTATCTGAAGGAGTTTTTGTGGCCAGCGCCGCAACTAGACCAAATAAGCTCAATAAGATTCCTGTTCGGATTTTGAATGTGCGTGAAAATGATGTACTGTTGAAAAATTTCACACCAAAAACAAGGTCACTTAATGAGTACGAATTCTGCAGTTTCAGCACAACAGATAAATCAGTTGCTAGAATAGATGCAATTTTGGGCATGTTGAAACTTGATCATTTACGACAATCCGAGAAATATTCGATTCAAAAAATTTGTTCAAAATATTCAGATGTTTTTTACTTAGATGAGGATCCTTTTACGACCACAAACATTTATAAACAAAAAATAAATTTACAGCCATCTAAGGCACCTATATATGTTAAACCGTACAGGTTGCCACATGCTCATAAGGAAGAAGTGAATA
Source organism: Phaedon cochleariae (assembly GCA_918026855.4). Lineage (NCBI taxonomy): Eukaryota > Metazoa > Arthropoda > Insecta > Coleoptera > Chrysomelidae > Phaedon > Phaedon cochleariae. The sequence goes on along the minus strand of OU896710.1, from coordinate 5,122,125 downwards.
GGCAAGTTAATGACATGCTGAAAAACGGTATAATCGAAGAGGCCAAGTCACCATGGTCCTCGCCTTTATTAGTAGTACCAAAGCATGCAGATAGGGAAGGAAATAAAAAATGGCGTTTAGTTTTGGATTACAGACTTTTGAATAATTGTATTCAAGATGATAAATTTCCTTTGCCTTGCATAACCGATATTTTAGATTCCTTATCGGGAGCAGTATATTTCTCACATTTGGACTTGTCACAAGGTTATTACCAAATAGAACTAGAGAAGGAAAGCAGACAATGTACTGCCTTTGTCACCGACAAAGGGCAATTCCAAATGACAAGACTCCCAATGGGGTTAAAGATTAGTCCGAGTTCCTTCTCAAGGGCTATGTCAATTGCAATGGCAGGCTTGAATAATTCTTCGTGTTTTATTTACCTAGACGACTTAATTGTCTTTGGTAATAGCTTAACAAATCATAATCAAAATTTGGTGAAAATACTAGAGAGACTACGGCAAGTCAACTTGAAGTTGAATCCAAACAAATGTGACTTCCTCAAGCAAGAAATATTATATTTAGGTCATTTGATATCGAAGGAAGGGGTAGCTCCAGATCCAGAAAAAACTAAGGCAATTTTAAACTTTCCGGTTCCAAAAGATGCAACTGAAACCAAACGTTTTGTAGCATTCGCTAATTACTATAGAAAACATATAGCAAACTTTGCAGATATAGCTTCACCTCTAAATTTCTTAAGTAAAAAAGGAGTTCCATTTAGGTGGGATTCACGATGCCAGCAAGCTTTTGAAGCTTTAAAGCAGGCATTGATGAACCCTCCAGTTTTGCAGTACCCAGATTTTTCAGAAACAAACACATTTATTCTTAAAACCGATGCTTCAAATGTGGCATTAGGAGCGATTTTGTCTAATGAAAATGACAAACCTGTCGCTTACGCCAGCAGAAGCTTGAATATTCATGAGAGAAATTATCCAGTTATAGATAAAGAACTTTTAGCGATTTGCTTTGCAGTGAAAACTTTTAGAACTTATTTATATGGAAGAAAGTTTATTATATATACAGACCATAGGCCTTTAGTTTACTTATTCGGCATGACTAACCCTTCCAGTCGATTAACCAAATTTAGGTTACTTTTAGAGGAGTACACATATGAAGTACGATATTTGAAGGGTAAGACTAATGTGGCAGCAGACGCTTTGTCCCGTATCACAATCTCGTCAGATGAATTGAAGAATATGTCAAATAGTGTATGTAGAATGTTCGCTGTTTCGAGACAACAAGCCAAATCCGTTGGCGATAGCAGTTTTAGTAGCACTGTCCACGAAAGACTTGATCACCCTGGAGTGGTAGAGCTATTGAAACCGCCTAAAAGTTATGTAGAGGCTTATGTCACATCAGTGAATGATTTCAATAAAAACATAAGCAAAAATAATTACTGTTTGGAAAATGTAATTTATTTGGAAAAAGCAAATGTCATTTTATTTAAGCCAACTCGATCAGCGTAAGCATCTGGTGCATCGTTGAGAGACTTAAAAAAAATTTGCGAAACGTTTCAACTTCCGGAAGTAATTATATTGAAAAATGACAACAATAAATTATTGATTGAAAGTATTTTTAGGGATCCCAGAATAATTAGAAATATGAATATGAAATTATCGATAATAAAAGATGTGCAAAAGGTACATGGTAAGGAAATGCAACAAATAATTTTAAACGATTTTCACATTCTACCAAGTGGGGGGCATGCAGGTATCAGCCGCATGTACAACAATATCAAAAAATTTTATTTCTGGAATGGCTTGCAAAAAGATGTTCAAGATTTTGTTAAACGTTGTGATGAGTGTCAGAGGTATAAACATTCGAGGCCTTATGTAGAGCCTATGACAATCACTACAACCGCGACGACGGCCTTTCAAAGGGTTTTTTTGGATCTTGTTGGCCCACTACCAGTAGACTGTGATAATAATCAGTATATACTCACACTTCAGTGTGAATTAACGAAGTTCGTTGAATGCTATCCAATTAATAATAAGGAAGCAATAACAGTTGCGAAAGCCTTCGTTCAAAATTTCATCTTACGTTACGGTGTCCCACAAACTATTGTTTCGGACCAAGGTACAGAGTTTATGTCGAAAATTCTTAAAGAAATATGCAAAATTCTTAAGGTTCAACAAATTTCTTCTACGGCATATCACCATCAAACTTTGGGAAGTTTGGAAAATACGCACAAAAGTTTGGGCGCATTTTTAAGAATGCAGTGTGGTAAGTTTCCAGATTCCTGGAGTTCATGGGTATATTTTTGGAGCTTTGCTTTCAATACTACAGTTCATACTGAAACGGAGTACACCCCGTATGAGTTAGTATTTGGAAAAGTTTGTAATTTACCTTCACAGATAAAACGGCAAATTGATCCTTTATACAACTTTGATAGCTATCCGCTGGAATTGAAGTTCAGGTTGCAACAGGCACAAGCGGAGGCAAGGGATAATTTGATAAAATCGAAAATGAAAAGAAAAATCAAATATGACGAGAAAACTAAAACTATAGTATACAAACCAGGGGATAAAATTTTGATGAAAAACGAGGTAGGTACAAAAATGGAGGCGTTGTTTAAAGGACCATATGTAGTTATTGAGGATATGGCTCCAAATATTTTGATACGGATAGGGCATAAGGTTAAGGAAGTACATAAAAATAGGATTAAGCCATATTTCGAATGATAGATTATATCAGGAATCGACAACTATTTGATTAGTTTTTTTTTTTTTTTTGTTTTTTTTGTTTGCGTGAATGGTGTAGTATATGTAGATGTAAATGTTATGAGATGAAGCATATACTTGGTAGTATATTACGTAATTTAGTAACGTACGGTATATTATAATGTATAACATATAACTAGGTTACTTCTGACGTGCGTCAAATATATTATGATTAATAAGTGAATATTGTTATGCTTATATAAATAAATATATTGTAAACTGTACTAAATTGGGGAATGAAGAGAATTAGAATGATTTTGGACACGAGAAGAGACTGGCCTTAATTGCTTGAACCTGTCCCAAGTCCCGATATATTACACACGAAATAGATAAAATTTATACTTTGCCATCTACTGATTAGTCCCTGTGGCTATTTTTATGACTTGATCGATTTAGCATTTTTAGATTTTTTTGTTTGTTGTTGTTGTTGTTGTTGTCACCTTATATTATTTTATTATTGTTGTTTGTAATCAACTTCCTCATACCAGAATTTTATTTCTGACTGGAAGCTAGTTTTTGAATAAACAATAAACAATCAATCAATCAATGTCATGAATAACTGCCCTGTAATTCGATACAAAATTAAATTTCACTCATAATTTTGAATAATCCACCAACAGAAATTAACCGTCTAACTAATTATGCAATGCAATTTGTCAGGACCACGAATTTTCATGTAGGTATCATTGATCTAACAGCATCTGTATTATTTGCTGAAATAAAGAAATCGAGGAATGAATATCCTAATAATTATAACTTTCTGTCTAAATTGGCATTATTGTCAAGTCCATTGTGCATTTTATTGGCACCCGCGAGAAGGTGAAAGCATTACTCATCCAAATTGGTCGCGCATTCCATTCGAGATATATTTTTTTCTAAAAATCACTGGAAAGGCTTATTGGAAAATGAAGTTTCTTGAGGAATTCATAAATTTAATTTAACTGTTTGGCAAAATTTCCTCCGTTCCACAGTTGAGCTAGAAGATATTTCAGAACTTTTTTTAGTACAACGAATTGAGAAGGAAGGAACGAATCGTGGAATCGGACAAGAAAAAAATCTTGGAGACGATAGAGACGATGGACAGGCAGAAAGAGGTGACCCTGAAGTTGGCTTACGAGCAAGTGTCGAAAGATTTCGGTTCGATCTTCGGTACTCTACTTCCCGGAGCCAACGCCAAACTGGAGCCGCCTGCCGGAAAAAACATCCTGCAGGGATTGGAGGTATGTTAATCCTCATATCAACAAGAAACCCTAGATCAATGAACAGATGCTGAGTTCGGAAATGGAAAAGTGTCTACACTTTTGACACAGTATTCACCATTCTGTTCGTTAAATGATCAGGTGTAAGTGCAGAGTGCATTATTCAACGTTCTGAATAGAAAGATATATGCGATTAGTGTTCACACTTTTTACTCATCAGTTTTCGTCTGTGGATATTGAAACATCAAAAATGTTAACCCCAAATTTTATTGACAAGACTCATTCAAAGTTTGAACCAAAGAATAATTATCAAAGTGCCCATTATCATTTCCTGCGAATATACTAAAAATATTATTTCCCAGTTATCATAAGCATATTAATGTTAAAAATTTATCATCTTGTTCAGTGAACAGCTAATTGTTTTTCTGTAGATTGTTATTCAACTTGGATGAAAATAAAATAAAGCAAATGAAAAAAGGTACAACATAATTTTATTCACAATGTTAGTAGATATGATATGAGGTCAAGGTGATTCACATTCGCTAAGTACCACATGGAGATAGCAGCATTCTTCAACTGATATTTCTGGATGTCCTATTCTCGAAGCTTTATACATACTTTGCGTGTATGCCGTGTATTGATAAATCTGAATAATACTCGTATATGTTACGTTGAACAATCCATCATTTGATGAAGATCCATCAGTTGGTAAATTCAGCAAAACAGTGAATATGTATTTACTATATTCACTAAATAATTTGACATCCGATGTTAATTCGTTAATTTTCCGTGTAGTGCTATGAGCAAATGACACCAAGATCAGGTGACTTTTCACACTACACCAAACAACACCACGCCATCTCGCCTGACACCGTGATTTCCGAACTCACCTCTTATATAAACACCTGGAAGGGAGACTGCAACAAGGATAGCTTGTGTTACGGTAACCTGTCTCTTTCATACTCGTGTTGTTTAATGGCAAATTTGTGTATACATTTTCTTTCATCTGGAGTACTTGAGATCTTTTTTCATCTAAACAAGCAAAGAAGTGAAGACAGAACTTCATTGTTTTTTGTTATGTGAAATATCGCTAAATTTGGCGTGTTTTGTTTCTTCAAAAGGACTGAATTTGTTGGTGTGAATTGATTATTGTTGAAAAGATTTGTGATTTCGAATTAATAAACAATGGTTATTTATATTGTGTTGCCTTTGGATGCAAAACAAGCAAGACAAACAGAAATTGTCCTCCATGGGTAAGTTGAAAATTGTTCAGATTGAAAAAAACTATATTAATTTATTTTCAGGATGTGTTCATAACTTGGATTCTACGGACAAGGTTTTTCAAATGGACATTAATTTGCTTACAACTGCTTCTAATAGTGAAATGTTTATGGAAAAATAAATAGACCTTTTTTCTATTTTTTTTTTATAGTACTGAGACATTGAGCTTCGCTCACCCTGTACAATATATCCATTTGAATGAGAATATAATAATATAATTTCAATTTCGTATTCATTTGCCTTCCTAATCCTGTAAGAATCAAAATGGAATTTCACTTTTGAGTCAATAAAAAAATCAATAATCATTTTCAAATAATAATTCATTGCAACATTATCCTTTTTCCTTAATGAATATTTATATCAATCACGTATACTCTTAAATAAAAGCAAAAAACAAGAAAATATTTCAAATAATGCGAGCGCTTCCCATTAGCCAACATCAGATAGAAAGAGATAGGTATCCGACGCTCCAATGTTTTGATTCGAAGATAAATTCGGGTTTATGAATGTAAAAAACTTCTCAAACTATAAGATTTCCACAAATACTGGTACAATGAACTAAACTTAAATTGGCTTGAAAGGTCAAACAATATCTTCCTCCTCTCCCTATCCGCACGATGTTCTTCGGACACTATAGGACTTTCCTTTCGTGTGTTCCAAGAGATAAAATAAACTTTCTGAAAGACACTGTATATGAGTAGTTATCCCAGCTCTCCAGACCAGCCCCCCCCCTCCACTTTTCTCCAAACCACGTGACTCGGTCACGGAACATGGAAATGTCATGGAAGTGTCACGGAAGCGTCACGGAACATAGAAATGTCATGGAAGTGTTACGGAAGTGTCACGGAACATGGAAATGTCATGGAAGTGTCACGGAAGTGTCACGGAAACGTCACGGAACAGTGGGTTTGGCCTCCACCTAGATGCTGGTCTCTGATTGGCTAGCCGAGTCACGTTGACTGGAGAAAAGTGGTGGGGTGGGGCTGGTCTGGAGAGCTGGGATAACTACTTATATGTCATGACGAGGTCAACGCCATTTTCCATCTTTTTCAAAGCAAAACTTAACGCCCAAGTCTAACTTCAAAATAAATTATTATTGAAAGATTTTTCCACATGATGACAAGTTGAAAAACATTGTATGAGTTGACGTTCAATCTCGTGAGATACAGGGTGTATCTAAATAACACCAAAAAATTCGAGGAGTGTTTCCTTGTGAAATTCTAGCAAATAAAGTTCATATAAACATGTGTCCTAAGTTGCTTCGTATTTGAGAAACAGGATGTTGAAGTTGGAAGTATTAATTGTTTTTATTTATAACCCTCCTGTAAAATTTCAGAATGATTCTAATTGGGGTTATTGAGTAATTTCAAAACAAAATTTGAAAACATCTACATTAAAATTTGGAGTCAAAGCTAGATACAAAAATCACACAGAGGATAAAAAAAGTTGTTATTTCAATAGTCCAATCTAATAAAAATATAAAACTCAGAAAAACCGGTTGCGTACAATAAAATTCACCATGAATATCGATAAATTCACTCATTGTGACGCCACTGGAAGTATTATTTCGAATCTAATTGCACTATATTACTATTAACAAAACCACAACGTTTTATTGAAATTGATGAAAAGACAATTGAATAGAAAAAAGATTTTCCATGGAAATATTAATACCCTGTATCTCGAAAACGAAGCAAGTTAGGACACATGTTTATATGAACTTTTTATCTCCCAAAAGGGATCATAGGACACAAGGAATCGCCCCATGCATTTTTTCGGTGTTATTTAGATACACCCTGTATCTCACGAGATTGAACGTCAACTTTTTTGTCCCTCTCGAGGTGAAAGTGTCTTTGGGCGGCGTGTGGAAGGAGAATCTGTCTGAGCTGAGCGGCGGGCAGCGCTCTTTAGCAGCGTTATCGCTCATCCTTGCCATGCTGCTGTTCAAGCCCGCCCCCCTCTACGTCCTCGACGAGGTCGACGCCGCCTTGGACCTGTCGCACACGCAGAACATCGGGCACATGCTGAAGACGCACTTCAAAAAGAGCCAGGTGAGTCACCAACATAAATTATAGTCATAGGCAAGGTCACTTGAGACACCGGAAAACAAATTCAACCGGTCACGCGTCGGCAAATCCTTTGAGAATGTTCCGCAAGCGACATATTCTTGGATTGTTCATACCGAAACGGTTGAGATTATCTGGATCTCGCAGAACATCGGCCACACGCTGAAGACTCACTTCAAAAAGAGCCAGGTGAGTCACCCACATAAATGATAGTATTTGCGAGTTACTTGAGACACCAAAAAAAGTTTCACCAGACACGCGTCGGCAAATCCTTTGAGAATGTTTCGCAACAGAAAAATTCTTAAATTGTTCATACGGAAACGGTTGAAATTATCTGGATCTATCGTACACGCAGAACATCGGGCACATGCCAAAGACTCGCTTCAAAAAGAGCCAGGTGAGTCACCCACATAAATGATAGTATTTGCAAGTCACTTGAGACACCAAAAAAAAGTTTCACCAGACACGCGTCGGCAAATCCTTTGAGAATGTTTCGCAACAGAAAAATTCTTAAATTGTTCATACGGAAACGGTTTAGATTATCTGGATCTATCGACGACGAACTTCAAGAAGAGCCAGTTGAGTCACCCACATCAATTGTAGTCTGTGTGTTATATCGGAGACTGGAACCTTTGGCACGCTAATACACTACATACTGTTTTACCACTAACCAAACCAAATTTTCACACCTCGACACTTGTTTTGCTAACTATGTTAACATCTTCAGGAGAAGATTAAAACTGCAAGGTAACTCGAGTCACCGGGAAACAAATTTAACCGGGCACGAGTCGGCAAATCCTTTGAGAATGTTCCTTCCGTAAGCGAAATATTCTTGGATTGTTCATACAGAAACTGTTGAGATTATCTGGATCTATCGTACATCTAGGGCCAGCACCTTCTGAGGAGGCGAATTTACCCGAGCGCCGACAGCGGACACGATAAAAAAGAATCCGAGAACGATCGATATTATTTTTTGTACAGTGCCACTCGTAATAATTGAAGGTGCCTAAAGTTCGTTCTTAGTATTACTCATATTATTATTTGCAATAGATATGGAGAATTTCATAACAGAAATTAGTCGGTTTCAGGTCTTTTTCATTTTTTTTTTGTGTTTTACCCATTCTTCACATCATCTATCAATCCGATGTGTGTGATACTGAAGACTGATAATCGACCGAGAGCTTTCGTATATGTACATACTTATACCTATGTAGGTAATAATACCAGAGCACAGCTTATTAAGCTGTGACCGGAGTACCAACCAAGAAATATTTACGAAACAAGTCCGCAGAAAAATGATTATGAGGATAGGGGATACAAAAAACATGAGTGCTGAAGTTCTTCACAATTCATATGAACTTTTTTTGGCATTCCGTTTATTCATTCGATATTTACTCAATTTCAATGTTGAAATCATTCATGTGTATCATGACTGTTTGATTTGATTGAAAACTGAACGTGATAAGTGCGTATGTATAGATTCTAGGTGAATATCTGTAGAAAGTACCTATTCAATATAATATATACAGGGTTTTCGAACTTTAAAGTCGGCACTATTGCTAATTTGGTTATTATTGGAGCTATGATGTCAGTTAAATGAATAACAAACTATATAGTAGTATTTTTTCCGCCGATTACGGTGATGAAAACGAAACCAAAATCTATAACATCGCGTTAACGAGTTAAGTCAAGAAGTATTCAATATATGTTAAATGGGACACCCAGTATACATATTCTCCATCGATAGAAGATTCGATTCTGAAGAAGAAGTATATCTTATAAAGTTTTATCCTAAATTCAAAAATGACCAATAAACCATCGACGTTTTTCTCTTTACTTTATGATATATAAGGCAAATATACGATCGACAGTATAATACCTAGATGGACTCTTAACACAGAATCACTTTGGTTTTGAAAAATCATCGGTATATATATAGCAAATAGTATTCTTTTAATGTATGATCAAACATTTTGAGACAGTTTTCGTTCTGAATCGAATTTCCTAACGATTGTATACTGGGTAAAAAATATATTATATTATAACCTTTCGACATACTTCGTGAACGCAATGTTCGATTTTTCTTTCGATTTCATCATCGTCAAATCAGCGCAAAAAATACGACCTAGGTACTCTATTAGTTATAGTTTGCCCTTTTAACTAGCTCAACTAGCTCCATGGATAATAACCAAATCAGCAAATAATACTGACTTACTTTTGAAAACTCTGTAGGTATATACAAAGCTATTATATACTTAATAATGAACTTCATGTGTCATATTTTCGTGGAGCCACCCTGTTTACTAATTTCTGGTAGTCATGGACATTCTTACGTTCCGGTACGTTCGCCTCCTCAGAAAGTGCTAGCCCTAGACTCTAGTATCGTACACGCAGAACATCTACAGAATTCGGTCAGATCATCGGGCACATGAGGAAAAATCACTTCAAAAAGAGCACTGTGAGAATAAGGGATCTCAGAATAAATAACAATAGATACGAGGGCACTTGATCTAAAGTAGCCATTATTTGTTATATATAATTATGCATCTTTCGATGATATTATTTTGGTTATGGAAAGATGTATGATATGTTATTGAAGAAAATTATTTTTATAAAATGCCATGTTTTATGTGAAAGCCAGGGTCTTGGTTGATACAATTCTTTATACTGTTTGTGTTTATGAATTTCATATACTACTATTCATTAGTAATAGGTATTATGATTGGAAATATAATCAGTTGAAAATGTGTTTGTTTTTATCATAACCTCAAGAAGTAGGTATTATATTCATAATATAGACGTAGGTACATTTTAGTACATGAAACTATATGGGTTAATTTTCAGTGAAGTGTAAACAACAATTTCTCATGCGTTCAGACGCTTTTTTTGTCAATCTTCAAGTTATGAATCCAAAACTTTCTTCTATCGATCACTTCCTTGTTTCCCAACTTATTAGTTTCAAATACAGATTTGGATTGTCCTGATTTTGGAGAGGTATGAAAGCTATATTCGGGATTTTTTGCTCAAGATGAACAGTGAGGTACACAACAATAATGATTCATGTTTTTGATCGTTTGAAAAAGTTCTCAAACAAAATTATAGACAATTGAAATACGACTACTCCTCATACAAAACACACGCAAACTAATGTAAACAAAGCAATCAATGGCCCATACGTTAGTTATATTAGACAACGGTAGAGGGCGTACTCCTTAGCAAGATTCGCCTATAGGCCCTACAAGTAATGTTACAAAATGTCAATTACCTTGTACATACTTCAATTCTGTTTTGGAAGAATGGTAAAATGTGCGTTAGATTGTATCAATCGGTTGGATGACAAATTTGAATTTGAACCGACATTGTCATTGTGCTATTGTGCGTGATTATCACTCCACAAACTTTTAAATGCATTTTAGTAAAAACAGTTCCAATGAGCCAGTCGTTTTGACATTATTGCAAAAATGTCTATGAAGGTTTTTTTTCAATGCATTATTGTATCTTGAATTGAAATACCATTACGAATTTGTTTTACTGAGGTCGTGTTGCGATATTACTGACATTACTGGCCACAATTTAGGAACACTAAACAGTAGCAGTAGCTTTGAATTTCGATCTTATTTCGGAACGATCTTGGCAGTACTTGTACAGTGGCAGCAAAACAACCATAGTGCATAACCTATGATCTTTCGATTTTCGATGTCTTGTCATTTTCATAATTCTTATTATTGAATTCTTTGGTCACGTTGAAATTATGGATGGAATGATAATAGTATATTATGTAACAAGTGTTATAAACGTCCTTTTAGTAACGAGTATTTTAAGCACGAGCGGAGCAGAGCGGAGCGAGTGTTTGATAAACGAGTGTCTAGAAGAGTTTATAAACGCGTTACATACTATGCTTTTTCTACGAACTCCGAAAATTACAGTAACATACCTGCTATTCCTGCTCACCTACAAAATAATTCGAAAGGAATGGGAATTGAGAACATAATACATGCAACTGCATGCAACCAGCGAGACATGTGTAAGTGATATTGGTTGTAGATGTGTCCAGTCCATTGCTTACTAACCTTTGTTTCACCTTTATTGTCATGCTTAGCACAGAATAAATAAATTGTTCTCAAAGATGGATGCTTCATTTGTACACTTCTTGGAGATATGCAAGAACCAGAACATTCCCTTCGATTTCACTTTCGTCTACATTCCGCATATATTTTTAATGGAGAACTCTGATACAAACGAATATTGTTTGAATAATTCTGATACAAAATTTGAAAATTACAGTTGACAGTTAATACAATTGACAGGCCAGACATGTCTCAAATTACTGAAGCTGTGTTTAATGAACTGCGTTGCCATGGTAATGTGTTTAAGAAATCGTGTTGCCATGGTAACGTGTTTAATATTTTGAATAAATCACAGATCGACAATCCGTGATTAATCGATCATTTAGCGTGGTACATATCCGTACGCTAAATGCCATTTTAGTTATGTGAGTAGAAAAATCATATTATCTTAGAAGACATATTATTATCCTATGGTGATTCTGATTCATCAGAACCACCAACCTCTAGTACATCTAGTTCCAATGATGAAGAAATGAAGCATATCAAAAGTGGGAATAACAAACCATCTTGTAGATTAGTGACAGTTTCAGCGTCTACTGCCACTGTGAGATCTTCCAGTTCAACTCCATACATTTTATCGACTCATACCTTACCATTCAAACGCTTTACCGAACATTACATGAATACTGGCACTACATAACCATTTCTGCACCAGTGGCCAACAGTAAACATTTAGCCTCCAAGCAGGGTTCCTTCGAAAACGTTGCCAGTAAATTTCAGTGAAATTGGAATGATAAAATATACTGGGCAAGAATATCGGAACTTGCTCTGAGCAATCCCAACTCATTTCGTGATGTTTTAACTATCCTAGCAACGGGCCATCTTATCCAAAACATTTTTTTTTCAGTTTATCATCGTTTCTCTCAAGGATGGAATGTTCAACAACGCGAACGTTCTTTTCCGCACCAAATTTGTTGACGGCGTTTCGATGATCAACAGAACTGAAAACAAGGGAGGTTGAGATATTCCTCAGAATGAGATGCTTGTGCTGAATTTATACTTTTTTGTAATTAAAATTGTTTTAGACGTATAAGACACCTTTTTCGGCTTTTTCCCATGTGACATTGTCCCATATGAAAAATTGAAATATTTCTCAGCGGAAGAGGTGAGTCTTTAATTTCAATTATAAATAATCATCAGTAAGTGAACAATTATTTATGGAGTACCAGCTCGCGATTACATTTTCATTAGTAGTATCAAGATGTTCTAAATATATAATAATTCTTTCTTTCACGAAATTGTCGAGCAACACCACCAGTCCATCAGGACGAATGGTATTGCTGTGCGGCACACTATAGGCGTTTTCGGAAACCTACTCGGGTTGACTCGATCCCTAACCTGCACGTTCGTTTACCTAACCCGAGTAACATACCGATGTTCGGAAACTTCGGTGTTAAGAGTTACTACCTTAGATCATACACTAACTACCACAGAACTACTCGCGATTCATGTATTTCTAAAGGTCACTTCAGATATTATTCGATTTCATCAATTGAACAAGAAGTGAATTATGTTGAATAGCATTAGTTTGATGATGAAAATACACCATCATGAGCAGAAGCAAAATTCATCATTTCTAGAACAATAACAACGTGTATCTTTTAAGAGTTTAGTGGTATGTTTTTGAAGATATGGAGAAATTGATCTGAAAATATTGATATCGTATAGCAAACTAAAAAAATTGCATACAGCTGTAAGAAATCAAGAAGTTCTATTCGAAGAGGTATAAAGCTAACTCAATAAAATAGTAACCTGATAAGTTCGTAAACTATAGTATTAGGATAAGTGATCCGACTGATCCATCACGTGACCCGTTCAGATCGAGTCAACAACCCAGAGTAAGTTTCCGAAAACGCCTTATTTCACGTTGGTTACATCGTACATGATAGACCAATCAGAATATGGGAGTGGACTTTTTTTTTCATTTCTTGAATAGATTCATCACTCAAATACCTTGCAATTTCATATTTCTCAAGATTTTTCGGGTCGATTTTGAGGTGTTGAAACCATCAATATTGCCACGGTAATATTCAAACGGCTAGAAATTACCACCAGTAAAACTGACGCCACGATTTCATAAGTAGGGGCAGACCATAGCACAGTTGCCATGTGTTAAAATACGATTGGGGATTTCAGAAATATTGGTTATTGGATAATTTATATATTCTCAATTGAGTATTGGTAATACTCCTAATTAGCAATAAAAATTCAATTGTCTCAAAATGTTCCCTTTTGATTTGTGGCTTATTGCTTATAATAAATTTGTGTAAATAATAATTATATTAATTCACACTAGAGGACATTTGAATCGGTGAACGTGACAACACGGTGCACGAATTGTGGGCGTGGTCTTGTCAGTTCTCAGCATTCAGCACAATGTTGCCAAGTCTCCGACATTTACATACTTTGTTATAGAGAATAAGAAGTATTTGGACATGTTGGTTGCTCGGTGAAGTCAAGAATGAACTATAGTATCATATATTATTCAACGACAGAACTCTAACATCTCTAACATAACATTATAATTGATGACTCGACAAACCTTGCTTCATGAGTGGAAATGGAAGATTATCTGACCAATATCGAAACAGCATAAAACTGACGTCACCATGTATTCGACATATCTCCAAATGGCGGCCATGAAGGTTCATTTGAAATGAGCTCTGAAATTAAACAACTTCGAACAACGCATAGGCTCATCATTTACATAAAAAAAAGCGTTAGAAGTGTTGCCAAAATTAATTTGGGTTCCTAAAACGATACAGTGGAGTAATTGGATGTCAATAATTCATTAAAATTAATGGCATTTCATTTGCCTTACCTATAACTTTCACTTTTATGAAAACATTTAGGTACTCAACACATCACAAAAATATTCACAGTAGGTACCTAATTCCCAATAATAATTCATCGAAAATATATTTAGACTAGCAGACCTCGCAAACGTTGCTTTGCTTTATACATTATTTCTAAAATATATTTTTTCAGTTCAATATTCATCAAGGCACTATTATTATTTTATTTTCTACTTCTTTTTAGTTCATTCGCTATCTATAACAGCGTGTTTCTTTAGTTTTTCAAACAATCATTTATTTCAACTTCTTTTTAGTGCACTTGAATTCACCAATTTTGAATAGAATCGGAACATAATTACAAAAGTCGATCTAACTAACCATCTTGAATTCTCTCATTTTGACGAAGGAATCATGATTTCTGAGCCCGAAAACGCCCACTCACAAATTTCGAATAGAATCGGTATATAATTAAAAAACTCGTCTGGAATATTTTATTCCACCGTCTTGAATTTCCAAATCCCGACCTTTCCAAATTTTGACAAAAGAATCATAATCTCCGACCCGTAAAACACCCAGATAACAATTAAGAGAGTCGGATCAAAATTACAGTACCCGTTCGCCATATTGGGTCCACCATCTTGAATTTTCTAATTTTGACGAAAGAATCATAATCTCCGACCCCGAGATCCACCAGATACCAAGTTTGAAAACAATATCGGATCCCAATTACAAAATCCGCCATTTTGGATCCGCCATCTTGAATTTCTCAATTTTGACGAAGGAATCATAATCCCCGATCACGAAAACCCCTAGGTACCAATTTTGAGAAGAATCGGATTATAATTACAAAACTCGTCCGCCATATTGGTTCCGCCATCTTGAATTTCCAAATTCCGCCCGAATTTTCAAGTTCTGACGAAAGAATCATAATCTCCGACCCCGAAAACCCCCAGATACCAATTTTGAATAGAACCGGACCATAATTACAAAACTCGTCCGATATATCAGATTCGCCATCTTGAATTTTCTGATGGTACCGGGATAAAAAGTATCCTATAACCCTCCCCTGGTTCTAAGCTACCTCCCCACCAATTTTCAGCCAAATCGATCCAGTAGTTTCGGGACCTATTCAATACATACAAACAAACAAACAATCAAATCTTTCCTCTTTATAATATTAGTATAGATGATATAAAAGTCTGAAAATCTTTTCAGGTCTACCCACTCAAATTTCGAAATTGATATTACAGGCATAAGCAGGGAGTGTTATCAAAAAATATAATAGGTATATAACCTATCTGAAAATTTTAGTCTCCAAATCTCTACTTTGGTCATTAGGCGTATTACTTAATTCCTTAATAAGTTCATTTGAAATATCTGCTAGAAATAAATCAGTAATTCATTCGCCTACACGGCGTTTACTATGATTTGCAATGGACATTTTTGAATTCATGGTCATACGAAACGTGGATAAGTCATCGACGCCACGCCCTCCGCCAACAAAGTGGCTCGAATAAACACTGTAGAATGTACTACCGATGTATTACCTTTGATGTAATCCTTGATGTATTTAAAGTCAACAACTGGTGTTATCAGTTCCTATTGAAAGGCGTTTCGGAATCTCTCGATATCGCCTACTTTGTAAAATTAGCGAAGTTTCAAACTAAATTTACAGGTATCATGACATATTCATTGGAGTTCACATTTTAATTCTCACAATTTTTTGTCTCATTGGAAACGGTGCGTTATATTTTCGATTTTCAGTGGTGAATTCATGGACGACACGAAGCCCTAACTCAAGAAAGTTCTGTGATATTAGTTTATTTACTCACTTTTGGTACATAAAATAAAACGACTCTCGTATGTAGAATCACGATATCACGATCAAATGATCAAGATGTTTCGGCACGGATTATTTGTTGCGCTTTGTCTCTTTTGCATTGAAAATTTCATACCAGTCATTTTCAGCCAATCATATGCTTTATTTCGACATTTTTACTATGCAAAACCAGCAGATTTTTCGGAAATGTTTCATCCTCATGAGTCATTCTCATGAGCATGTAGACGTAAAATTAATAAATCGAAATTTTGTGGCACATGACAGCTATCATATAAAAATTAAAATAATTCTGACAATATTTTTTAATTTCCGGAAACCTAGTAAGAAAATCATATGGAAATAATTATATTTATATAATAATGTATCTGATAAAGGGCTTACACCCTGGGTTGATAGTTGCGCAATACTTGGTAACAATGTCGTGCCAAAACTGCACATTGAAAAATACTAGTAACTTTCGAAATGGGCGAACGGCGTTATCGATTTAAGTTGGCAAAACTGTACACCGATGCCAGTTTTATTTGACATTTCTAGAAGCGATTTGTTGTGATCAGCTGATCTCTGCGAATAATTCATTACTGACAATTTGTACTTTCAAGGAATTTTTTGTGATTTATTTGTGGATCATAGGTGGAATTCGATTTATTCAAAATGCCTAAACCATTGAGTGCGTAAGCGCAGAAGATGGTCCATTACTTCCAATGACTGCTGTGAAAGATGTAAGTTGAATGATGGTATTATAATGATATTTTGTGTTGGCCGAATGATTCAAATATGATTTGTGTTAGTTTATTGTAATGACATAGTGGTTTCATGAGTTTTTGTGGGTTTTCCTCATGAATTATATTGAGAATATTGAAGTAAGAACAACTCTTGTATTTCATAATTTCCAATATAAGTAGATGAACCACTATTTATTTTCCCACGAAATAAAATCAATTGATCGAATTTCTATTTCATCTCACCAATTTATAGTAATTGAAAAACATTCAAAACGATTAGATAACCTCAAAATTGAATTCAAAGTTTTTATTATTGTGTTAAATGTGAATACTGATCAGTTTCATTAAAAAAAATAATTCAAGACATAATTGTGTATTGGTAGAAAAATAAGTTATTTTCAATGTCAATATCTGTGATTATTTGTTGATGTTGTTATATAATAAATCATTCTTCAAGTTATTATTCTTTATAAGAATTTCATTATCATTAAATTTCATATTCAGTATATTGTTTAGGTGCATGGTTCATCAAATACAAATATTGAAGTTCATTTATCAACTTCAAGTGCTGATTTTGAAACATAAATGGACGGCTTTTGAGTTGGTTCCAAAAAACATTATAACGTCCGACGATCGTAACACTAGACATATCCATATTCGGGCGGTTGGTCATTCAGTCATTTCCTTCCAACTGGCAACACTGTATGTGTTGACATATTGACGTCACTATAACCTTAACTATAAATTTTATTTTACGTAAATATTCACTTTAATGTATTCTTTTTAAATATAATTCCTGTGTAAAATCTCCCAAGTGCATGAATTAATATCTGGAAATTTGTCTGGTACATGAATTTGTAAAAAAAATTCCGGAAGTGTCATGTTTGGTCTGAAACTATGGAAATTGTACACTCATTAAATTTTTTATAATGATTGTCACATTTTCTGATTCTTAGACTAGTGAAACTATCATCTGGTGAAAAAGAATCGTATGATCACTACTTCCAAATAAAGAACAAGATTTTATTGAAAAAAAAAACAGTTTTGATTATGAAGATATGATGCTGAAAAATCAAAAGTCATACTAGAAAATGTTTTGCTAAGTATTCAAAATTTTAAAACAAAGTGATTAAATCAGTTTTTCATTCTAGACAACTTGGGGATGTTTTTTATAAAAACTAAAAATCGGAGAGAAATTAATTCTTTATAGACATGTACCAGGAGTATTCCATAATTCAAGTACCTGATTTACATGAATTGAATATGATATTCAAATGAAATGAAATTTTTCTTCCTATTTTCATTTCTCAGCATTTTTCTTATTTTCAGTGGTAATAAATAACACATCATAACAGTGTGAAATATAAAAATATTTATTTTGCACTAATATCTAAAGGATTGTGACATCAGAATACTGTCTTGTAAATTTTCCTTATACTGTTTTTGTATTTTCCCCTTCCATACAGATTTGTGAGTAGCAATTATGTGATTCATGGGCCTTTCCAATGTTTGAATATTTTTCCCCAAAACTTTTATCACATTCAGAAGCAGCTTTCCAAATGGTTTATTGGTGGAATAATTATTTGCTGACATTGACATTATCTCTACCAGTTTGTTCAGAGAGTCGATGTCTGATGTACCATGTAGGGCTTCTATGAGAGGGATGTGGTTATCTTGGAGTGTGGTGCAATTGAAAATGAAGTTCCTGAAAATGTAGAAAACTATGGAAAAGCTCCATATTGGGTTGTATACTCAAATTAATGATAATTTTCCAGAAAATTCATGTATTGTTCAAGAATAAACCTTGGAATAAACTATGTTCATCATACAGAATATTTTATGATTTATGACAAAGTCAACTTTTTCAGGACAGGAAATAATTGATCATAACACAGACACTGTTTATTTTTAGTTATTCTTTCTAAAAAAATAGTTTTCATAATGTATTTTGAATTTTAAATTCACACTCTTAAGAAATCCTTTTTGGTACTGACCTGAATAGTTTTGATTTGAAATTGGTTTCTGATTCATTCAGATATTGTAAAAAAACTCTGGTATAATCAGTCTTAGTATTTAGTATCACATTTGTTAACTCTTCCATCAAAATGTTTGAATATCTTTGGCAAAATTCATTGTAGATTGATTGGAACTGGTCTGAGAACTCCACTGCAAGCTGCAAAAGGATCACAAAATATGTGTAATTGGTAATGAAATGGAATCAAAAATAACTTCAAAAAAGTTTACCTGTTTTAGTAAAAGGTATTTGATGAAATGTGATATTATCCTATCATCACCAATGAGAGCTGAATTTAGGGACAATCCAAGATTCAGAACTTCCTCATAGTTCAACTCATTGGATAGATTCAAAAAGACATCTTCAAGATTCAAATCTGATTTGTGTAAGGTGCCTATTACACTTGCAGAGAGGCATTTCTCAGTTTCTAAATTTTCCTTGATTGCATAAGTGATGTCATCTATGGTTGTTTCATTCAAAATTCTTTGGCTTGATTCAGGTGCATTGAAAACATCTTCTATGGAGATGTCAAGGGCTTGTAAATTTTCACTGTGCCCCTCAGAAATGTCTCCATCACTTTGGGTAATATCAACAACTTCTTCAATGAGCAGCTCTTTCAAATGTTCATTCTGAAAACTAGTCAATCTTGGAATACTAATGTTTTCGTGGTAGTATGATAATTCCTACCACTGGCAAAATGTTTGTCAATCTATCATGTTCTTGGAGGTTACAAAATTTATTCGACTTGTATTCTTCGGATTTCTTCAGAAATTCAGCGAGGAGGGCTTTATTTTCTTTGCGAAATTCATAACGGGGAATATTCATTTTCATTAATCCTTTTTTACTAAAACATAAGGCACTGTCTACACGACCGCCGCGGCGGTTGGATACTGAAACATAAACAACCGCCGGCGGTTACCTATTTTTATATAGAAGACCGCCGTGAGACATGAGGAAGGAAAATATCGTTTCTGCATCAAAAAGAAGACTAATTTTTTCAAACAAACTGACCTAACTCACCTAAATGAACCTTTCTCCTGAGAAGTATATTTTTCGAGGAATTATTTGTGAAAAAAAGTTTAAAAAAAATAAGGCCTAGTAGGGATTGAACCCGAGCCACAGGCGTGGTGGTCAGGTGAATTTCCAACTGAGTTATCGCTTTGCTTTGCTCGGAAGTACTCTCTATGAAGAAGGAAGAAATATCATCGCGGCAGTTGTTTATGTATCAGTATCCAACCGCCGCGGCGGTCGTTTATGAATCAGCATCCAACCGCCGCGGCGGTCGTGTAGACAGTATCAAAACATAACTATCAAAAACTACAAAAAGTTGGGTTATGGATGGATCCTGAATGTCAGTGTTGCCAGCTGATGAAGTGCTGAACATAAAATGTCGCAAAAACTGCAATGGGTTGCGTGCAAGAACTGTCAGATAACCGACGCTGGTGGCAAAACATTGAAACAGAACGTCACTTTTCTTATTTGTTTACAAGTGATCGAAATAGTTGAATCGTATTTTTCCGCTATTCATCAATTCGCTCATGCCATCACATTATGCTGTTGTGAAATGCACAAAAACTGCAGCGGAAGACGAAGTAATCCAGTTGGTACAATATGATTTAAAAGTAAGTACCTGCTATAGTACTCACATATAGTTGTCATTTTTGAAATTTGGTAATTTCTCTGATTCCTCATCGGAATTCCTTCTGCGATAGGAGCTAATAGAAATACACCTGAAATTTCTAAAATAATGCCGAAGATTGGATTCATGCAATCAATCGGGAGGACTGGTCTGACATGCTGACGATCGTGTGTATTTTAGACATTTGCAATCTATTAGCAGTATTAACTTGTATTGCAGAAGTCGCAGAAGGCAGAAGGAATTTTAATAAGGAATGACAACATATCATATTGATAACTATGTGAGATTACTATTTACCTGAAAAATCATATTCTTTAGTCTCTTGCTGCATTTTTTGTGCATTGTACAACAGCACAATGCGAAGGCATGCTTGAATTAATGAATAACGCAAGAAACACGATTCGTAAGCCAAAATATTGTGAAAAACTATTTCAAACTTTTGATTCCTCTGTAAACAAATGAAAAAGTGAGGTTGTATTTCAATAATTCACAGAAGAATGAGGTTGTGTTTCAATATTTTGCCTCCAGGGTCGGTCATCGTGCACGCGACCTATGAGTCGCAACTTTATCGACTTTAGGGTACCTTGATGGAAATTGACGTTAAAGTCATGTGATGATTTCTGTGCCCTAGTCCACAGAACTCATATTACTTTATGAATAAGGTTTTCCGAGGTATAGAAAAGGTTGGCAATGCTGGAACGCCTTGACATTTCTTTGACACTTGAAATATGACAGTACTCAATTCAAATAATGAAAATTTGAAATAATTTATTTGAAATTCGATTTCAAATTACTTATTCTTGCGGTGAACGTCGTATGGTGCACATCAGCCTTCTGACAGCGTCAAGAAAAAAACTCCTATCCATATTATAATCCATTATAATTCCAGGTAGAATTAACAGACACGTAAGTGTATGTGATTGTCTTTTCATTCTCTTCATTCTTTTCGAGGAATTTTCATACAAGTATTATAATTATATCTTTATTTTTTTTTTTCATTTTGATATTGGAACAAAAATAGTTTTTTAAATCCTTGTGAGTTGAAATGGGGGATAATACCCCCGGTGACCCCGGGGGGAGTCCTTTTTCTGATGAAGATATATCTGTCTATAAAAATCTTATAAATAGATCGCCATCCACAAAAGAAGCGGTTAATCTGTTATTCAATTTTGCATACGCTAAGGAATTTGATTCACAGAAGTGTAAGGATTTGATACTAAACATTAACATTAATGAGGATTTTACGTCCGAATTCAATGAAGTCATAAGGGAAGGATTCTTCATTAATGACGAAAACGATCTCAAGGTCAAGTGTCCAGCTAAGGTAAACATCTTATCAGACCTGGTCATACAAAAAGCATACAACAATATTTCAGAAAAAAAGAACAAAAAACATAACTCTCTAGATAAAATTAATTCTGTTGATAGGGAAGGTAAACGCATTAAAATAGATATAGTTCCAGATAAATCTCAATCAGACAAAAATAATGATATGGAAATAGCTTCCCCTGGAAGTGAGGAAATACATATAGATAAACAATTTTTGGAAAATAGATATGAAACTTCAGACCGAGGTCCATATAGTATATACATCGAATCATTAGATAAAAATATTGGCTTTCTATCTAGCTTAGCAGTGGGAAAAATCTTTCATATAAGCAAACAATATAATCCAACTTCAATTGATAGAAGAGGCAAAAACAGATTGATGCTAACATTTAAAAAAATGGATGAGGCTAACAAATTGCTAGATGATAATCATTTTCTATCTACTAATAAATTTAGAGCTTCAATCCCTAATAATATGGTTACATCTAAAGCAATAGTTAAAGATATTGACTTGGACCTTACAGAAGAAGAAATTCTAGATAATCTTAGAACAATAGATAACAAAAAAGTAATTCATGTTAGAAGATTAAAAAAGAAAGTAATAACAGATTCAGGTATCCAATATAAGGATATCCCAGTCATTCTTATTACTTTCCGAGGAAAATGTATACCAAACAGAGTGTTTATGTACTCTTGCTCATTTGAAACATTAAATTATTATGCACCGGTGATACAATGTCATCAATGTTTGCGATACGGACATACAAAAAATCAGTGCAGAGGAAAAGTACGATGCCCAAAATGTGGAGAAAATCATGGTATTGAGAAATGTAAAGAACAAGAAATGTCATGTATATTTTGTGGAGGAGATCATCTCACTAGCGAGCCAGATAAATCAGTGAAAAATAGAATTTGTCCAGAATTTCATAGGCAGAAAAGAATCAAAGAAATAATAGCAGAAAGAAATATAACCTTTTTCGAAGCATCTAAGATTATTCCGATGATAGATAATAATAAGAGAAATGAGCAAAATAGTCAATTTAATTTCAATGTAAACAATTTTCCACAATTACCTAATGATGATACAACTTTTTACCAATCTATAAATGAAAATACTCCCTCCCGGGTAAAAACTCCGCAAGGATACAATAAAATAACAAGAATAAAATCCAATATTTCCTCTAATCATAATACTCATAGCAAAGATAAAAACTATAGGGAAAGAATTTCTGGAATGAGTCAACAACACAGAGATTGTCTCATTAGTCCTGATGGCCAAATAAGGTCGTCTCCCTCTGTGATGCCTATCAATGAATTATCTAGAGGATTACCTCCACCAATTAGTTATACAAAACAAAAAATTAGAGATGATATTAGCAACATCTACTTCAAATACCCCGAACTCTTTCTTGAACTTATTAAGGAATTCGTTCCACCTACTGACAATTTTGATTCAACAGAACTTGGAGAGAAAGCTTCTGCATGGTAAAGCTGAGTATACTCAACTGGAACATGAGAAGCTTTCATGCCAATAAAGCCAATTTATGTAACTTACTTGAAACTATTCAGACAGACATAGTCTGTTTAACTGAAACTTGGTTAAAACCTAATCAATACATATCAGTTAAAGGATATAAATCATTAAATCATTTCAGAGACGATGGAAAAGGTGGTGCTGGGTTTTTGATCAAAAATAATATCAAATTTAATAAGTTAAATATCCAATTTCAAATCCCTCATAGAGTAAATATAATGGGAATTAAAATCAAAGATATAGACATTTTTTCTATATATATACCTCCTGATATTTCTGTTCCAGAAAATTTCTGGACAAATCTTACTGATAATCAGAAATTTATTCTATGTGGAGACTTCAACTGTCACCACAAAAGTTGGGGAAATTCTATTAACAATAGAGGAGGAATTGAGCTTAATTCTGCCATAGATGATGGTAATATGATTATCATAAATGATCTTCAACCCACATTGCTTTCCAGTCAATCAAAAAGTGTTATTGACCTCATTATCATATCTGCAAATTTATTAAATGATGTGAACTTTTGCAATACAGTAAATGACACATATGGATCAGACCATTTCCCAATTCATACAGAAATAATGATAGATAATTGCATAGATAAAAACCATATAATAAATAATGACGATAGAAACATAAGATACAATTATAAGAAAACCAATTGGTTAGACTATGAGAGCAACATAGATACTTTGGATATTGAATCATATGAAGATTTAGTTCAGGCAATGAGATGGAGTCTTTCACAGAACACCCCAACTATAAATACTAACAATAGAAACAATTATATGATGAAACCGCCTTGGTGGGATGAGGAATGCTTAGACGCTATAAAAAAGAGGTCAGCAAGCTTTAAAAAGTATAAACTAAATTCTAATATTGAAAACTTTATAGAAATCAAAAAAGAAATAGCTAAATCCAGGAAAATATTCAAAAACAAAAAAAAGAAAGCATTCAAAAAATTCACAGAGTCTTTATCCAGAGAAAGTGACATCTCTGATGTATGGCGTAACATCAAAAAATTCTCTAGGCCATTTAATTTTGAACCTAATAATCATGATAATGATATAGACAACACGACTTTAGTAGAATCACTATTAGATAAATTCTGCCCTGCTGATATACAGAGACCTCCTCCTGAGGTAGACAGAATTCAGATCAATAGGGACATTAATTATACCTTTACAGAAAGAGAAGTTAGATGTATTATAGGAAAACTAAAAGCTACATCACCTGGAAAAGACGAAATCACATATAAGATGATTGAACATTTACCAAAAAAGGCGTTCAAATGGTTAGTAAATTTCTACAATGACATATGGTTAAATGGTGTAGAAACGCCTAAAGAATGGAATGATGTTATCCTTATCCCTATATTAAAACCTGGGAAAAATCCGAATGATTTTAATAGTTATAGGCCAATTGCTCTGACATCATGCTTAAAGAAAACATTTGAACACCTCATCAAATACCGTTTGGACTGGTGGTTAGAGCATAATACAATACTTCCTGACAATCAATTCGGATTTAGAAAGGGAAAGGGTACTATAGAAGCACTGTTTCACTTATATGCTGATATTTTGATAAGTAATCTGAAAAAAGAAAAAACTTTAGCTGTATTTCTGGACATCAAATCGGCATATGATAATGTTATCCCGGAAATATTAATTAAAAATCTACTAGATATAGGAATAAATAGAAATGTGGTCAAGATAATTTTTGAATTGATAAAAGAAAAAAATATTTATATTAGAGACAAAAATCACAAAATCTGGGGTCCAAGGAAATGCTATAAGGGCATTTTACAGGGTTCAGTGTTGAGTCCAATTTTATTCAATTTATACACTATATCCCTATGGGACGCAATAACTCCACATTGCAAATATATCCAATATGCAGATGATATAACTATTTTCAAATCACTCAAAAATACACGTTTTGCAGAACATCACATTAATCGAGCTTTATCTTCTATAGAAAATTGGTTACAAGATCATGGTCTATCAATCTCAACCGATAAATCAAAAGTTATGGTATTTTCCAAATCCCACCAACAAGAAAACATAAATATTGAAATAGATAACAACAGAATGGCTCAGGTCGAAAAGCACAAAATTCTGGGCATCACCTTTGATAGGAAAATGACGTGGAAATTTCATGTAACTGACTTAATTAATAAATGTAATAAAATTTTAAATATTCTCAGATATTTGACGAAAGTTAGTTGGGGAGCTGATCCTAAAATTATGCTAACTATTCATAATGCATTAATCTCATCAAGAATCGAATATGGTCTAATGATCTATGGAAATACCAGTAAAAATAATATAAAGAAGATATCCAGTATTCAATACAAGTCACTTAGAATCTGCTTGGGTCTTATGAAATCATCTCCTACCAATGCTATTTTAGTAGAGGCAAATCAATATCCCTTGGACATAAAACAAAACCTTATAACCCTTAAATTTATTGTAAAACAATTAGGCATCAAATCCTATAATTAAAATAATGAAAATATTTGAACAAACGGTAACAAACATGCATTGCAACAAATGGAGAAATAGTATGTTATATAACTCTATTCGTGAGTCCTTGTTGCCACCGTTTAACCAAGTTATATCTTCAAGTAACCATCCTGCATTCAATATTCCACTCGAAAGTATATATGACAAGTATGAGATTTATCATAGTATAGGTATAGAGAAAAAAGACAAAATTCATAGGTCTAATAATTCGAAATTCCTAGATATCATTAATGAGAAATGGCCTAACCATAAATTAATTTTTACTGATGGGTCTAAGACTGAAGACAAGACATCGTTTGGTATATATATTCCTCACAAAAATATGACGAAGGGGGGAATAATCCACCCAAAATCCTCTATTCTTTCTGCAGAACTAATGGCAATATACTTTGCATTATTAATAATAAATGATGAACCAGATAGATACTTAATTTGCTCCGATTCTAAGAGCGCAATTACAGGTATGCATAATAACGTAATAAATACTAGTACTAATTATATATATCTTAAAATTAAAGAGACATGGTTTGAGCTTAAAAAAGAAAATTTTGAAATCATACTTTGCTGGATTCCAGGCCATTGTAATATAGAAGGTAATGATAAAGCAGATGAAGCAGCCAAAAATGCAAATATTAGATACAAAACAGACAAAATCCAAAATTTGGACCTGATTCCTCATATCAAAACTCTTATGAAAAACAAATTCCAGAATTTCTGGAATGAGACTTCAAACATTAGAGGTAAAAGACTTAAAGAAATTCAACCCCTTATTCAAATTAAACCTTGGTTCAGCACTTGTCAATTCCTCCCGAGGAAAATATATTCAGCAATAACTAGACTGAGAATTGGGCATTGTAGTTTACCAGATCACCTATGTAGAATCAAAATAAAGGAAAACAATCTTTGTGATTGTGGGAAAATAGGAGATATTAACCACTTCTTTTTCGAATGCGATAATAATAAACAAAACATTGATAATCTATATTCAAAGTTAATAAAATCAGGGCTCAAACCTCCATTCTCATATCAAATGATTCTAAGAGACTTAAATCATGACAAAATAAAAATGTTGAGTAAATTTATTGAAAAAAGTCTGATTACTATCTGAATACTGTATGGAAATTACTGGAACAATTACTCTATTTTACTTCTATTATCTTTGTAGAATTGTGATGTTCTATGGGAACCTTGAATGTTATAAAACTCATCCACACTTTAACAAAGGGAATTAACATGTCAATCACCTTCCTAATCCTTAACATAAAGTAAATACATCCTATACCCGATCTGGTGGAATTGGCACCGCAAGGAGTCAGAAAACCAATAAAGACAACAGAAGAAGAAGAAGAAGAAGAAGATTTCAAATTAACCGATATTTCTTTTCATTGATATTTCAAGTAGTCTGAATAGATTGATATGATATTTGTGTTACCTTCTGATTACAATGGCAGATCTTCAGCAGTACAAAGAATCGGAAAAAAAGGTACATGAACAACTCTACAACAATTTATACTTGTTATCCCATTGCTACCCCACATGTACTGATTTCAAAAGAATTTTCAAGAAGGACATGTTCCATAAAAACAACAAGGCTGCTTTCTATCAAGTTGTGTATTACCTACTAGACATCCTGAATCCCCAGCTCACCAAAGATAAATTGACGACCTGGCCTCCATATGAAATTAAACTTGAAAACAAATTTCGAAGTGAACTGTTGAGATACATTAACGAATTGAATAATCTTTATGGTAATGCGGACATTCCACCCATAATGCCTTCCCAATTGATATCCCCAGGTGGTTACAAGTTCACCAAATTCATGTTGAAGTTGTCTCAATTGGTTCTGTCTGAACATGTGAGGAAAACAAATGGCTTTCTGCTACATACTTTGAAACCTAGTAAAAGTCCAACTATAACAGAAGCTTCCATTGAAAGTATGAAGAAGCAAGTTGCAACTATTGAGAATAACAATCGGTTGCAGTTAGACACATTTAAAAGGTTTCAAGAAGAGCTTAAGTTGAAAGCAGTGTCTACGGTCGAAAATTCCAGCAAATTGGAGGAAAAGACTGTGGAAGCCAAGAACAAACTCTTGCAAATCAAAGAGGAGTTCTACAGGAAATACCCCAACTATCCCAGTTTGAACAGCTTGAAAGAAAAATTCTTGGTTTTAAAAAAGGAATGGGATAATTTGCAAAATATTCATGTACTATTTGCAGAGGCAGAAACTTTACTAACATATTTGAAAGGTATTTATATCACATATCCACAACTTTTCAATTTCAAATCAGTATTGATGATGGTTATTGCCCATAGATGGATTTTATGAATATTTTCAGGAGATGATTCAGTGTTGGAAAACAAAGAAGACTTGAAATTCCCAGCTGAACTAGAATGTGACCTGAAGAGCTCAACTGAACTTGATTTGATTGCATTTTTCCATGGAATTGACCTAATACTTCAGAGAAAATCATTGGAACTTCCCAATCCAACCAATGCCTTCATTGATAAAAATATTGAGGAACTGCAAAAATTAAATGAAACTTTTTCACAGCAAGAGAAAGAACTTGTTGAGAGAAATTTGCAAACTGAAAGTCTTTTGAATAATATGCAGGAAAGTTTGAAATATATCAATGATCTGATTACTGTGCCACAAAAAAGTGATGATCATCAGGTAATAGATGTGTCAGATGATATGTTGGGCACCAAACCTTTAGTAAATTTTTAAATTCATGATTTTGTACCACTTTTATACAGGGTGTGTAATTTAATTGATGGTTAAAAATATAGAATATGGTGCCTATAGGCTCATTTTAAAAAGAAAAGTTCATATGAACATATGCCCTAAACCTCTATACTGTTGTAGATACTTTCATGAAATTTGACTTGTACCTACTAATCACAAATATGCCTATTTTTGATGCAGGATATTTTTCAATATTTCTACCATTGACATCCATGTGGAATGTATACTGAAGATTTTTATAAATAAATATTGTGAGCTCTTGCTTTAAAAAAAAAATCATTTTCAAAATTTCCTTAATCAATAATAAAGAGGAAATAAAATATTATCACCCTATAGCTCAAAAGTTAGGAACTCTTCTTAAAATATTTTTTTCTGTCAATTAAATAACACCCTGTATAATCAACCAATGTTTGAGTATGTATAATATGTCCCATTCTAACCACCCCTCCCCCCCTCTTCATTTCTTCAATCAAATATACAGGATAATGGTTGGAATCAGAGCCTCATCATAGGGACCTAGATCTTTTATTTCATTTTATTCCACTTTAGGACAGGGTTGGCATGAATTAATTCATATGAATTAAATCAGTGATTTAATTCGTGAATTAATTCCATTTTTTTGAAAAAGTCATGAATTCATTCAAATTTTTAAAAATGAGACAAATTGCACTATTACCTTTGATTTTAACTGATTTAAACTGAAAAATTCGATCCTATTTTGGCAAGACTTTGTTATTTCAAGCATGACAGAGATTTTCACTAACAGATATATACAGTATCAAGTATCATCCATAAAGTTCATAACATATGAGAACAGGTTTATTATCACAGCATCGAATTTTTTTCTCTCGGCGATCCATTATTCATATCCGATAACTTGAAAATCGATTTTGACACATGTCACGTGATTTATGGTATGGTGATGAATAAAAATAATACTATAAAGCGACGAAAAGTGAAGTTACATAACAAAATATCCATAAATATTTCTTATTAAGTTGCTATTCCACATTCAGTTTTCAGCAATTTTTGGAGTAGAATGGAAAATAGCTATATTTTTTCGAATATTCTTCAATTTTGTTACAATTCCCTTTTTTCTGACAGTAGTGATGTTGATGATGTACAAGTTGAATAGAATTCAATTTCATGCTCACATATGGAGTTTCCAGCCATTATTTGAGAAAACTGAAAATAGCTATTTTCATTTTTTTTAAATACCTTCATCTTCCCATCTAACCCCACTTTTTGCCATCGTAATTTTTTGAATTTACCGCCATACCAGTGGTCAAGTGACATGTGTCAAAATCGACTTTTAAGTAGTCAGACATGCATATTAGATCCCCGGGAAAAAATGTTTCAATATTCTACTAATAAACTTTTTCTCCATGTGTTACGAACTTTATGGATGATACTGGATCTATATGTATCTATTATTTTGTATTCTATCGTCACTTTTAATATTGTTTTGCAAAAATGACATGTTATATCATGATGTTATTCTACAAGATTTCTGAAGGGAATAAAAACATAGTTTTTTGTTTCTTTTTTTTATATTTCGCTTTGGGTAAATGAAATTTGTTTGTTTTTTTTTCCAAATGAATTAATTCAAAAAAGTCTGACTTAATTCAAAAAGTCGGGGACTTTGATGACTTATTCCAACCCTGCTTTAGGATATCCCAAAAGTTATGATAGCTATTACAAATTTTTATTTTCCAATTTTTCGTTCACAAAAATACCGAAACTCAATAAAAATGAAAAAGGTTTCATGAAATTTCGGAATTTTCCCAAGTATTTATTATAGTGTTATTTATTGTATTTTTTTATAGGTAAAAAAAATTTTTCATATAGTTTGTTATATCTTTTTTTCAGTGGGTTGATAAAAATGTACCTACCTACCTACCCATACATTTTATTTACAAAAAACTGCATATTTCGACCGTCACCTGAAAACAAAATGATATATGCCCCAAGGGCATGTAAATACATTGTAATTTATCATATGGCACCTGTGCCAATCACTACCCTGAGCAAAATGATTGGAAAATGGCACTTTCCTGTGCGGTCATTCACACTTAATTTCGCGATTTGATAACGAGATGAGAATTGTGCCATCCGAAACCAATTGAATGGTGGATCTCAAAAACCTACCTGTGCCATCCCTCAATCTGTGATAACAAGTTGAAACAGAAAGCAAATGAAAGGGGATTAATATCCAATTTGCTGATATACAAACGTGCCGCGATTTAAACTGAGGTAAGTTAGTGGCAGAGCGTCAGTATTTCCAAGAATATTTTGCCCCTCTCGAAAGATAATATCCGATGGACCTAACTCCGTTTGAATGAACCTTCTTTCTAGAAAGTATATTATTCGGACAACCACTTGAGAATAAAATTTGAAAGAATACATTCCTAGCGAGAGCGTATCTGAGAGTCGGGGGATCTGATATTCCTGTTGATTTCTACTATTACCACAGGAAATATTTCCACCATTTTTGTGGATAGTGCAAGCATGTACTTTCAGTGTAGGTGTGTGATGAGTGGATTCAACAATACATTTTTCTTCGTGTATATTTGGTGGTGATATTCGAGGCAACGAATTTTAAGCCATTCAACATCAAAAATAAGAAACGGGAGTAGGGGTGTACACACGAGTCACAGTATATGAATATGATTTTGAATTTATAGTTGTCGAAAAAAAATATATCTACTAACGGGAGACCTTTTAATTAACTATGCACGTTTTCATTTTGCACCCTCTGTGATGTTTCAGGTATTTTTTGTAAATCGAAAATATTTTTTCCATCATTCTCATGAATTATTCAGGAGATCGAGAGCATACGAAAACGGTTCATGAATGACCCTAGATTGTTATTGCTGATTAAAAAAAACAATCATGAACTTCATTTTCAAAGTATCTCCAAAGTAACAACTGCCCTGATTTGCACAAACTGAATAATAAAAAAAATCCCGTATGACGGGAATTATGTTGTAGAGAAATGCAACCTTGCTGTTTCTCCCGAGAAGAGTGCTGACCACGCTTTTATCCAACTTCGCCTAGAAGAACCAGAAAAGCATCAGTCTGATTGTAGCATCCGTATTGTAAAGTTTGAACTTAATAATTTTGTATCAGTTTATTGAATCGATGTCGAAATAAATTCTTTTTAAAAAGGGTATTCGAGTATCGATAAATATAATTGGCGCAGTCGGTAGGATTCCGAAAGTCGTGCGTTTATCGAAAAACACTTCTGCAGTATCTACTGTTAATTCGGAATCGCGAACCATCGTTCCATCGAGGATCCGGAGGTTCATAGTTACGAAGGATTACTAGAAGCAACTCAAGGAGCAGCCCAAGTAGCAGCCCAAGTAGCAGCCCAAGGAAGAAGCCATCGCCACAGATAATGGTTTTATTGGTTTTATTATGAGTACATATTCATTTATACGGTCAGACTCCTCTGTGCTCCAGAGTATCACTTCCTATAATATCCCCCAACAATTACCTCATATTATACGTAAAAGCTAACAACAAAAGCATTCAAAATGCCAGTTCCAATAGTTAATTCAGATCTCTTAAAAACCATTCCCGATTACGATGGGAACCCGATCGGACTTGTCAGATTCGTTAAAACAGTTTCTCAAATAACCGCAACTTATTATGACGAGGCAAATCCCGCTTGTCCTCAGAACATACTGATTACCAATACAATATTTTCCAAACTGAAAGATTCTGCCCTTGAAGTAGTCAATATTTATAACGCTTCAACCTGGAACGAAATTCGAGAAACATTGATCCAAAATTTCGGCGATCAGAGAGATCTCAACACATTGATACAGAATTTGATGGCATTAAGACAAGATCAAGATTCCCCACAACAATTTTATTCTCGTTGTATACATATGCTCAACACAATCTGTAACAATATTGATTTACATACACGAAACGAAATTGAGAAAGCAAGTCAACGCAATCTCTTTACAGACCAAACACTGAGAGTTTTCCTTACCGGTTTGAGGGACCCCCTCAGTGCCAGAGTTAGAGCCAGAAATCCCACGACTTTGCCCCAAGCATTGACTATACTCAACGACGAAATCAATATTTACAATTTGCAGAACCCACGAAATAATTCGATTGTGAAATACCAAAATAACTCATCTCGCCCCAAAACTATGCAACGACCCACATATCAGAACCACCCTAAACAAGAAAATTTCAACCACTCATATCAAAATTTTCCGAGGTATAACTTCAACCCGCATTTTAACTCGAATTCTAACCAGAACTCGAACCCAAATTTCAATCAAAACCAACGTCCCGCTTTTCCTAGTGCACCTATACCTATCCAACCAGTCAATCGCCCACCTCAAAGATTTTTCACGAATACCCAGGTATTTGGTCGCCCGCAAAATGTCTGGAAGAATCCTCCAAGACAAACCAATAATTTTCGTCCAACCCCCATGAGCGGAATATCACACGGACCATCACAAACCACTCAACAACGACGAAACCCTTCCTCACAGGAATTATTCAGTACTGAACAAAGTCCTTATCCCGAAATTGAATACCCCGAAGAGAATTCAGACTTCTTCGATAACTCCGAAGAAGGTGCCGTAGGCTATAACTTCGAAGATTCATATGAGAATCGGGAGGAATCCGAAAATTTTTCCGAAGCCACCAACCCACCGGATTTCACGTAGTGTTCGAATCACATAGCACCAATGAGAGAGTATTACCTTTCATCAAAATCCATAATCCACCACTAAAATTACTGATAGATACCGGCTCTACCCGATCATTCCTAGACCCAAACATAGCAAATAAATATTTTTCAGATTTCATATATGAAGAACCCTTCTCAGTTTCCACATGTTTCAATACCTCACAACATAAACTCGCTATGGAGATCACTGCTTTCAATGAATTCCAAACTAACAAGAAAATTAAATTCTTCCTGTATAAATTCCATAATGTTTTTGATGGACTATTAGGCGTAGATAACTTGAAATCATTAGAATCAAATCTAGACTTGATCAATAATAAAATCAACACCCGAAACTCTACAATCCCTATTGAATTTTTCAAGTCCAACCCTCTTATTTTATTCGAAGAAGTGATTCCCAGGCAGACTAAAATATCTGCGAAAATTCCAGTTGACCGCAAAGAAGGTGAAGTGCTTATTCAGTCCCAAGAAATTCTATCTTGTAAAATACCTGAAACTCTAACACATGTTAAAGATAACGACACAGCGCTCGTAGAAATTCATAATCCAACAGATAACGATATCAAGTTAGTAATGTTATATCCCATTAAAACCATACCATTGCAAAACAACGAGATATATCATCTCGCAGAATTTCCAAGTATAAATAATAATCATTTTCACGAACATTTCGAAATTTTTTATACAGATACCTTGCAAAAAATTGATAGATCAAATATTACAGATTCCATCAGAACAGATCACATGAATGTTGAGGAAAAAGATATTATTCTAAAACTATGTAAGAAATACTCCGATATATTTTATATAGAGGGTGAACCGCTAACTTCGACAACCCAAGTGAAACACGTGATAAAAACGAAAGATGAAATTCCAATTTATACCAAGTCTTACCGATACCCGTTTGTTCACAAACAGGAGGTCAGTTCACAAGTCAATAAGATGTTGGAACAGAATATCATACGTCCTAGTAAGTCGCCATGGTCTTCTCCAATTTGGATTGTGCCGAAGAAGGTCGATGCTTCGGGCAAAAAGAAATGGAGGATAGTAATCGACTATAGGAAGTTGAATGAGAAAACTATAGACGATCGATACCCTATTCCAAACATCACTGATGTTCTTGATAAAATTGGCCGTTGCCAATATTTCACGACCTTAGACTTGGCATCCGGGTTTCACCAAATCCAGATGAATCCAGCAGACATTGAAAAGACGGCTTTCAATGTGGAGGGGGGCCACTACGAGTTTTTGCGTATGCCATTTGGCCTGAAAAACTCTCCCCCTCTACCTTCCAACGCTGTTTGTTTAGACAATATTCTGAAAGAGTATATCAACAAAATTTGTTTAATCTATCTCGACGATATCCTGATATATTCGACTTCACTACAAGAACATATCGACAGTTTAAATAAAATCTTCCAAAAGTTAAGAGAGGCAAATTTCAAAATCCAAATGGATAAATCTGAATTCCTAAAGCGCGAAACAGCCTATCTTGGACATATCATCACCACTGAGGGTATCAAACCCAACCCCGACAAAATCACGGCCATTCAAAAGTTTCCATTGCCCCAGACGACCAAACAAATTAAAGGATTCTTAGGACTCCTGGGCTACTATAGACGTTTCATCAAAGACTTTGCCAGACTGACTAAGCCCATGACCCTTTGTCTAAAAAAGAACGCCAAAATTGTACATGACTCTGACTTCATCAACTGTTTCGAACACTGCAAAACACTCCTGACGAACGAACCCATTCTGATATATCCTGATTTCGAAAAAGAGTTCATCCTCACCACCGATGCGAGCAATGTTGCTCTCGGAGCGATCCTTTCCCAAGGACCGATCGGGTCTGACAAACCCGTAGCTTTCGCTTCGCGAACTTTGAATGCTTCGGAACAAAATTATTCGACGATAGAGAAGGAGCTTCTATCTATCGTTTGGGCCACTAAATATTTTAGGCCATATTTATTCGGCCGCAAGTTCAAAATCGTCACGGACCATAAACCACTTCAGTGGATCATGTCCCTGAAGGAACCAAATTCCCGCTTGGTGAGATGGAGGCTCAGACTCGAGGAATTCGACTATGAGATCATCTATAAACGGGGAAAATTGAACAGCAATGCCGACGCATTATCACGAGTCGAGATTCACGCTAATGAAACTGACGACACAATTGACAAAGAACTACAAGAGTATATTGACCTCTGTAGCAGAAATAGGGACCCCAACCAAAGAGACGAAGAAATAGAATCAGTTATCGGCCAGGTGAACGAAACACCTGATGTTCGAGACTTTGACGACACAAACACAGTTCATACAAGTAACGAGAACCCCGTTTTGGGAATACCCATATCAGAATACCCACTAAACAAATACGACAACCAGATCAAAATTACTACCGTGTTCCATTCACCCGCTTCGCCCAAGACAAGACAAATTTTCCCCACGAGAAAACGAACCGTTGTACAATTAGGCCTAGACAATCTTGAACAAAATATCGTAAATTTCGTAAAGGACTATTTGGACCCAAAGTTAAAATATGCTCTATATTTTGAAGACGAATCGATTGTTCCCCAATTTTGCCAAACCGTTCAAAAAACGTTTGTAACACCCTCATACGAATTCATCCGCTGTACAAAGATCCTCAAAGATGTCATCAAAGAGGAAGATCAAAAACAAACTGTGAAACAACACCACGAAGGTAAAACCAACCATC
This sequence comes from Phaedon cochleariae, assembly GCA_918026855.4. NCBI lineage: Eukaryota > Metazoa > Arthropoda > Insecta > Coleoptera > Chrysomelidae > Phaedon > Phaedon cochleariae. The sequence continues at coordinate 5,086,122 of OU896710.1, read as the reverse complement.
GAGGTATTGTGGAAACAGAAAAACGTATTAGGGAGAACTATTATTGGCCTAAATTAGGAATCGATACCCGACTATATATCAATAAATGCGAAATATGTCACATTAATAAATACGACAGAAATCCCCCCAGACAAGAGTTTTCGATAACACCAACAGCCAGTCGACCTTTCGAACTTGTTCATGTAGACACTTACCAGATCCGAAATCAAAAGTTCTTAACCATAATAGATGCTTTTTCGAAATATGCTCAAGCGTATCCACTATCTCACAAAAGTGGAATAGAAATAGCCAATAAATTAATCACATTTTTCGGACACCACGGTATCCCAAAAACCATAATTTCAGATTGCGGTTCAGAGTTCAAAAATGAAACTCTTCAAGAGTTAACAAGTCTTCATAAAATTGAGGTTCATTTTGGGACCCCTGACCATCATGAATCTAACTCTATGATCGAACGGTTCCATTCAACCATCGCGGAACATATCAGAGTACTTCAAAGTTCGAACAACGAACAAGACATCACGAAACTAATGACATATGCTGTTTTAGGATATAATCACTCAATCCACTCTGCCACAAAAATGAAACCAATTGATGTTATAACAGGCCATATTTCCAATTCAGATCCATTCAATATCGACCTAGAATATCGCGTTCAGAGCGCCTATGTCTCCAGTCATAAAGAAAAAACTAAAGAAATGTATAAAGCCCTAAACCAACGGTTAGTCGAACAGAAAGAGAAAAATATTAGCAAGAGAAATGAGAATCGCGAAAAACCCTTAGTATATCACCCAGAAGACACCGCTTACAAAGAAACTAGCCCTCGTAACAAACGACTCCCCAGATTCAAAATCGTAAGAGTAACCTCAGACGAGAATACCAAAATTAAAACCTCAGACAACAAAAAGGTCCACAAGTCAAATATAAAACGTCCATTGTTTCAGATCCGTCCTGTCGACGACGATGAGCCAGGAAGTTCAAATACTCCCCCTGAATAAAAATCCTGGCATATTACCCTTCAAACTAGGAACAACTAGAGTTAAAGAAAAATCCCATACCTTTATTCACTACTTTGACCTGAAACCGATCCACGACGAGATACAGACTATTTCTTACCAATATGCACAACTCATCGATGCCGTACATAACGGACTGTCGAATCCTTACTTTATCGAACTATCAACAATAAATCAATCTATTAATATTCAGTTGCAACTGTCAATAAAAAAATATAACTCCATCGCTCCTGAAAAACGAATAAAAAGAGGATTAATTGACGGTCTTGGCTCAATACTCAAAAGCATAACAGGAAATTTAGACTCTACAGACGCAGAAAAATATGAAAACGCAATTTCTGTTCTACAAACCAATCAAGACAATGTTATTCAAAAACTAAACGATCAGATCTCATTATCCAAACACATCATAGAAACCTTCAATGAAACAGTCAGTTTATTAAAACGAAATGAAAATACGATGACGGACAGAATTAATAAAATTTCTTCAAAATTGTCAACATTTGTGTACGATTTCAATCACTACTTAGAGACAAAAGAAGCTTTCGAACAACTCAGTTCAACACTCCATATAATCTCACAAATATTGTCAGACGTAGAAAATGCCATCACATTCTCAAAACTGAATATAGCCCACACAAGCATTATCAATATTGATGAGTTAGAAGTATTGGTCAGAATCTTGGCAAATCAGTATATTCCCGAAAACTTGATATTTGGTATTGACCCTATTAACATTCATAAATATTACGATATACTAGAGGTAGGAACCTATCAAAAAGAGAGCAAGATAGTATTCGTGATCAAGTTTCCCCTTGTATTTCCAGAATACTTTACCTACTATCACCTATACTCAATCCCAACTCCCGATCAAAATACCCTGATTCCACCTGCACCTTACCTGACTATGAATGAAATTTACTTTCAATATACCGCTATGCCATGTGTGGATCTCCATGAAACATACTATTGCCAGTCAAACGACCTGCTCCTTGGAAACACAGGAATGGATTGTATATTCCAAATATTGAATATTGGCACCACCCCTTCCGGATGTTCACGAATTCCAATCCAAATCGAAAAGGACATCATCGAGCAAGTCAACGAAGCCCACTACATTGGAATATTCAAGAATTCAACCAGAATTCAAACAGTATGCAAGACCACAGATTTGGTGACCTTGACAGGGACATATCTGTTGTCGCTTCCCCCAGGATGTCTGTTCAGAACTCCAACAAATACCTACCTGAACGAAGCTACCGAAGTGCAGCAGCAACCCCTACTACTGCCAGACTTAACCCTGCCAAAATATGCAGAAACCGAGTTTATGCAGCCCCTGAAACTTCGAGACATCCCTCTTGACAAATTGAACGGACTTCGTGAAGAATCAGAACGAATCACACCTCTGGGTAAAATCACGCACACACCAACGGTGCATGCTTGGACAATCCCTCTGTATATTATCATCATAGTCTTCGCCTGTGTGTTTGTTACAGTTAAATACAAACACTTGCTGTCGAGAAGAAAGCCATCAAGCGATCTACAAGACAACCACACCGGAACATCGGACAACCCGTTTCCTTTGGAAAGAAAAACCATTTTTCCAAAGAAGAAATAGTTTTTCATCTTCGAGGGGAGGAATTATGTTGTAGAGAAATGCAACCTTGCTGTTTCTCCCGAGAAGAGTGCTGACCACGCTTTTATCCAACTTTGCCTAGAAGAACCAGAAAAGCATCAGTCTGATTGTAGCATCCGTATTGTAAAGTTTGAACTTAATAATTTTGTATCAGTTTATTGAATCGATGTCGAAATAAATTCTTTTTAAAAAGGGTATTCGAGTATCGATAAATATAATTCGGGACAGTGTATATTAAATGTGTATATTAAATGTATTTCCACCCTACCCCGATAATATCGGATTTAGTCATACACTTATTCGGGAATTAATCGGTTGAAAGGATGACGTCAATAATTTAGTCATTAGAATTGTGAATCAAACCAAACAGCAGTCTCGTTAAAGATTTCATCGCGTACGGGATTGAAGTGATATAAAAAAGAACTCGAATCATTTAAGAGTGGGAAATTAGAATTCATTAGTGATTGCATTTTCATTTGAGTGTGTGAAAGATGTATTTTTTCAAGATGGTAAGTGTTTTTGTATATAAATATGAATGAATACCTCGACGTGGTTAGTATTTTGCTTATAACGATGAAAAAAATTTGATTTTCGCTTTATTCACCAATACCGGGTGACACATACTTATGATATACCCCCTTTTCTCCTTTGTTTTTCTAGCTATATTTTTGAAATTTGGGACATACGCTCACTTTCTCACATTTTATGATTTCTCTTCATCTTTTGGTTTAACTGGAAATTATCAACTTTAGATTTTCAAATAATAAATTATTAGGCGACAGTTTAGTATAAAACTATTCTTACACCTAACCTATGAAGTGGAACACCCTGTATTTTATTCCATATTCGGTAAGGGATTATTATAAAAATGAACGATACCGGGTTTGATGAGTTATTTCAATTTCAAACGATCACGAAGATATTCGCTGAAGGAGTGTGACAGAGAAATAAGTTTGGATATTACGCCGTCCGCCGTCACACGCAGGCATTAGAAGTAGTAGATATATGCACGCAGGTATGATTACCTGTCAATTGAAGTTTGAACGATTTCTAATTTTGTTTTCGTTTCTTCAATAGTATCATCACTCAAACACCTTTCAATTTTATATTTCTTCAGAATTTTTCGGTCGATTATATACAGTGTTCCTCGTTAAGGGAAAAGGTGTTGGCTATCTGTTCCTTTCATTTATGACTAATGAAAATATGTAAAGGAATTTTAAAAAGTTTTCATAAATATTTCAGTTTCGTATTTCAAATAACTTTTATGAACTCGATTCTAAATATAATTAAAATTCGAGATATAATACCAACTATGTTTCAGATCGAAGAAACAAAATGTTTTTGATTGAGGGAAAAATTGCACAGTAGAGGAAACCAGCAACCGGTGTTTTTATTCCAGTTACGAATTATATTCGATATATTTCGAAGAAAAAAAAAATTATCGAAATTTTATATTTGTTATGGAAGGCGATATATTATCATGAAACATTTTTCGATAGCCACCTTCATGTCTCAATGGAGACACGACAGGTACCCTTACGAGGGGAGAGTATCAACCCTTGGCACCGGTAAACCCTCGTTGCAACCGGGGTAGGCGCCTGATGGGTTAGGTATATACAGTGTTTTTCATTAAGGAGAACATTGTTGGCTATCTGTTCCGTTCATTTCATATTTCTTCCAAATTTGAAATTTGTTATGGAAGGTGATTGGGCGTGCAAGCAGAACCCTGTAAGTCCACTTTTTTCGGAAATGAGGAATTTATCACACATAAGTCCATATTAGCGTAACGCTCCAGGCAAATAAACATTCAAGTCCATTTTGCGTTTGTTTCCGGAGATATAGTCAATGAAAATCCACTTAAGTCTAATTTCGTTATAATTTTACAGGTTGATTCGAATATTCAATTGTCAATTCAATTATATTATTTTCTGGACTTACATGATTCTGCTTGTACGCCCACGAATTATATTATAGAAACTCCTTTGATAGTCACCTTTATATGTCCCAATGGAGACACGACAGGTACCCTTACAAGGGGACAGTATCAACCCTTGGAGTTTCCCATTCCTCTCTAATATATATGATATTCAAAATAGGAAATTTATTACCAACTATGTTTACGATCAGAGAAGCAATAACGTGTTTAAAATCGACCATTTAGCTAGACCCAAGAGAACAATTGAACAAAAGAGGAAACGAGACCATAAACCAGCGACCGGTGATGAGTTCCATTATTTATACGAATTATATTCAATTTATTTCGAATTTTCGTGGTATTACTAAGCACTCATGGTAATACCTCTGATAGTTTTGTTTATACTGAGTACTCGGTTCGATTCTCTTTCTAACTGAAATGAAAATGGATGAAGGTGAAGTATCTGTCCTATACTGTAACTCATAGGAGTGGAGAAAAATTCCAGATCCAATTGAAACGTAACTAATGAAACAACATACCACAGTAATTAAAATGAATTGAGAGTGTGTTGCCCACGCTTGGTCCGATGCTCGTTCAGAACTTCTTTGCTTTTGTTGTGGTCGGACTACTGTGGTCAGACCTGTCGCTGAACGTAGCCCTACTGAACCTAAGGAAAAAACTGTCTGGTCGGAGAAAAAGTAGAATTTCGAAAGATTACAGAAATGTTCACTTTGCAAGAGATCAGTGATTTGCTCCGAACAAGTCTGTTGCATGATCGAAGGTGATTCGAGTTTATCGCTTAAAATGCACGATTCGAAATTACCGCTAATGATAAAATCAAAATCACCCAAGCGCAACTTTTCCACGTTTCGATTGTTCTATCGGTTCGTTCGCACGGATGTTTGGGCAAAAAGAATTCGTGCCGATGGACGAACTGCAAACTTCTTTGAATCTGTGATCAACATTTTGTTCTATGAAATTCATTTTGTTTTTGTTTACTTAATTTGTATGTTCCGTGTCAAATTTATTGTTGTAGTGTGGTTGTAATGTTGTTGTTACCTGTTCTGGGAAAGTAGGAAGTAATTTTATTTATTATTGTTTTCAATTCCTAATATTTAAATTTTTGATTGACGCCGGTGTTTCGATATCATGGCCCAGGTAAGTCACACAATTTTCAATCTTGTAGCCCATGTGTTGAATTCAACAGTACTTTTTGATTGGAATGGGTGAAAAATTATGTTTTCAGAATGCAATAGAACCGATGCAAGTAGACGCTCCTCCAGAAGACAACGATAACAATGAGGAAGATAACTACATAGTGGAAAATCCTTCCCTAGACCTAGAGGTTTATGCCAACAGCTACATAGGATTGACCAAGCTATACCGTCTGATCTATATAATAGATCATTGCCCGTCACTGAGACTAGAAGCCCTCAAAACAGCCATATCCTATGTTATGTCTACCTATAATGTCAACCTGTACCAAGTTTTACACCAGAAGTTAGGGGAGGTCACAACAGCCATGAGTGTTCCTGATGTTGCTGCTCCATCAACATCTCAAGACATACCAGTTATTGATAATTTGTGGATGGAGACTCGATCTAAAAAAGCGGCACTCAAGCTGGAAAAGTTGGACAATGACTTGAAGAATTACAAGTCAAATTCCATCAAGGAAAGCATTCGGAGAGGCCATGATGATTTGGGGGACCACTATCTGGACTGTGGAGATTTGTCTAATGCTTTAAAATGCTATTCAAGGGCTAGAGACTATTGTACTAGTGGGAAGCATGTTGTCAATATGTGTTTGAATGTGATCAAAGTTTCTGTTTACCTGCAAAATTGGTCTCATGTTTTGAGTTATGTATCAAAAGCAGAAAGTACTCCAGACTTTTCAGAATCACAGTCCAAAGACTCCAATCAGATCATACTTACCAAGCTCAAGTGTGCTGCAGGCTTAGCAGAATTAGCCACAAAGAAGTATAAGTCAGCTGCCAAACATTTTCTACTAGCCAATTTGGATCACTGTGATTTTCCAGAGCTATTGTCCCCTAGCAATGTTGCTATGTATGGGGGTCTATGTGCTCTTGCTACTTTTGATCGCCATGAATTACAGAAAAATGTTATTTTCTCCAGTTCCTTCAAGCTGTTTTTAGAACTGGAACCACAGCTCAGAGATATAATATTCAAATTCTATGAATCTAAGTATGCTTCCTGTCTCAAACTGCTGGACGAAATAAAAGACAATTTGTTGTTGGACATGTACATTGCCCCCCATGTCAACACCCTGTACACTCAAATTCGAAACAGGGCACTTATCCAGTACTTCAGCCCTTATTTGTCAGCAGATATGCGAAAAATGGCACTAGCTTTCAATAGGTTAGTATTTGGTGAGAAAAAATGAAAGCCTTTGGGGGTTACAATCTGGTAGGTAAGTTATTGCTCTTTTGCCCTTCACCTATACAATAATTGAAACTTCAATTTCCTTACCTATGATATAAACTGATCAAAAAAATTAAGGGTATTTTCAAAGGCAAAAGACAGGTATTGATAGCTATATCACATTTTTTTCTAGAAAAATTCCTTAGCAAAAACAACAGCCTTAATTTTTTTTCAGTCAGTTTCATAGTTTAGTATCTGTTATAATCAGCAGTTTGAATGAATTTTTCATGGGTTTTATATCCTCCCTAGGTACACATGACGTTCCATGAAAATTATAGGAATTTCCTCGGGAATTTCCTTTTGTGCGGTTGTGCGCTGCAATCTTGTTTCTGGTACATAATATTGTACAGGGTGATTCACCATAAATGTCCCCCCCCCTCTAGCTCAGTTATTTTTGTAGATTTCAAAATTTGAAATATTATCTCAAATGATTTTCAATAAAGATTTTTTTCTCTACATCAAAAAATACAGGGTGCTCGGAACAAATGATCTACAGGGTACTATTTGATTTTTTTTAATGGAATATCCTATTTTTCATTGTATTTCTAGATTCTCCCTGAAGAGCTGATTTGATCAATGTATCACACTTGGGGGTCTAGCGAGAATGATTACAGAGATATAGGGTGTTTAAAATCAAGATTTTTCAACTTTACAATTTTTTTGTGACGAAACTATTTATTATCGGTCAAAACGGCATTCATGTCCGTATCTTAACTTTTGATTTACTATCCACTGACATTAAATGATTGGAACAGATACAGGGTGAGCAGAATCCTGAATCTTGAACCACCCTGTGAATGTTCCAATTAAATGTCAGTAGATAGTAAATCATAAGTTGAGATGGGGATATAGAAGCCGTTTTGACCAATAATGAATAGTTTTGACACAAAATAATCCTAAACTTGAAAAATCTCGATGTTGAACACCCTATGTCTCTGTAATCATTCCCGCTAGACCCCAAGTGTGATACATCGATGAAATCAGCTCTCCAGGAAGAATCTAAAAATACAATGAAATACAGGGTGTTCCATTTGAAAAAATCAAGTAGTACTCTGTAGATTGTTTGTTACGAGCACCCTGTATTTTATGATGCAACGGGCAAAAAATTTCTGAAAAATCATTTCAGATTATTTTTCAAATTTTCAAATCGGTTCAAAAATGAGTGAGCTAGAGGGGGGGACATTTATGGTGAATCACCCTTCACAATAAAATACATTGTGTTTAGGGTTCGCAATCCCGGAGTGATAAAACAATCCCGGGATTTCGGGATCAAATTGATACGAACTCGGGATCCCGGTATCGTGGAGTAGAATATGAAATGAAATAAGTAGGGGGTATACTGTAGATACTCGTATATATAAATGTAATCAATTCATCAAAAACTAGAGATAAAAAAGGGCCGAACATTTATTACTCACAGTGTTGACTGAATAAGGAGTGTACGAAAATCCATTCGTTAAGGGTATTATCTGCGAGTCAAGTGCTGATTTTTGTGCAAATGGTATCTGCTGAGTAAAATGCACTCACATCCCAGGCAACCAGATGACGTCCCAGTGACGTCTTTTTTACGTCACTTGAATGACCAAGGTGACGGCAGTAGTTGACGTCGCATGACGTGATAATGACGTGAATAAGTCACAGCTCTATGACGTCATATTACTCACGTCGTATTGACGTCATTCGCTCATCAAACTGTGACATCCGACTGACGTCATAATGACGTCAAAATGGCGATTAAATTTGGCGATGCTACGTAAAAAATATTCTTTTTACATGGTGTGATAAACACCACTGGCCTCTGATGACATTAAGTATATAATATTGATTATGCATTTTTGAGTCTGCTTGGTGAGTCCCTCCTGTGTCATGTTCATTCAATCGCCCATTCAGCAGCGCTATCCTTCAGTACGCATCTCCATCAGAATGCAATCAGTTACTCGTATTTGTATCAAAAATTATGTAGTTTGTGTCGGCGAGATGTAAGCAAACAAAGAATATCTACCATTGTCGTTCATTTTATGAACTAGTATGTGGTAATGACTTTGAGTTTCTCTCTCTTTGTGACCATTGGAAACAAAGAATAGTTTGATAGCAATGGAAAGGATGTTGGCGAATTTGGCTTCACTTTGTTGCCTTATGTATATTGATGCATTTTTTGTTACCCAACAAAAATCTAAAAAGTGAATTATTGAAAAAATTTCTGCATGAAAAGCTCACCAAATTGGTACGTCACACCGACGTGATTTCTAGACGTCATAGATACGTCACTGCAACGTCATAAGAGTAACGGTTTCAATATAGGTATACACCTTAACAATCATTTGTATATACAGTCTGTCCAAGATACGGTTGAACAGCATGGGGATCTCGAAAACGGTAAGAGATACGAAATCGGTTAAATGGGGAAAAAGTTGCGCATTCGGAGGCTCATATCAAGAGCCTTCGAAAATTTTGAAAATTATTTTTAGTTTTTGAGTTATATCGAAAAAAGTGAATTTTTGGAATTTCTATTTTATTTTTTTTCTCCGTTATTATTAGAGATACAGCAAAACTGAGAATACTTTTTCATAGCAACTTTTGATGACGGTCAACGTGGTGATACCGATTTTTTCATGCGACGTTTCGTATTCGTGGAACCATCATCAACTTTTGTTTTTTAAATACGGTCCTGATAATTTTTTCACAGATTCTAAAAGGTTTTTTTATCCTGAATTCAACCATGTATTATACAAGGTGGTTCATTTGTGTTTCGACCTATTTTTGGTCATCATCAATGTTTTTTCGAAACTCCAAAGGAAAAATGCCATCAGTTCCACTTATTTTGAAGGAAAATTAGTCAACACACTATTACCTCATCAACTGGTTTCAATCAACAACCCATTTCATTTTGCGGAAACAAAAATTCCATCCATACACATTCAGAATATGTCAAGCGCTAAAACCAGGCGATGACGAAAGGCGCAAGACATTCTGTGAGTGGTATACCAGGAAATGTTAAAACTTTGCAGATTTCTTTCGAACAATCATCTGGACTGATGAAAGCATGGTCACTAATCATGGTAGCTTCGATAGAAAAAATACACATTATTGTTCACGAGAAAATGAACATTTATACATTACAGCGAGACACCAACACCGTTTCGGCTTTAATATGTGGGTTGCAATATTTGGTACACGAATTATTGTTCCTTCTATTTACCATGAAACACAGACTTCCGAACGTTATAGAAATTCGCTTGAGAATCATCTTGAGGAAGCTCTGGATGATTTACCGATTGCGGAAGTTCAGAACTCTGTTGGTTTCAACAAGATGGCGCTCCGGTACATAATTCCAGAGAAGTCCGTGCGTTTTTATCCCTTGGCCGGCGCGGTCGCCTGATTTGACACAGCTGGATTTTTTCTTAGGGGATATATCGAACTTTGTACACGCAAATACCTTTGAGGATGAAGAAGAACTAAGGGACAGTGTCTTCGAAGCATTCAATAGAATAACCCCAGAAATGCTTAGCAATGTCTTAGAAACAACTGTGAGAAGAGGATATCTTTGTTCAGAAAATAATGGTTATCATTTTGAACATTTGTTATGAATGTCTCTGTAGGTATTGTCAAAGTTAAGTTGTTGAAGTAATTCGTGTAAGAATTCATCAACAATTTTAAACGCTGCATTGATCGAATGATGTAGTGAAATATTTTTTATTCACTTTTCAGTATTGAATAACTAATCCATCAAGTTTGACACTAAATGATAAGAAATAAGTGGAACTGATGGATTTTTTCTTTTGGAAGTTCGAAAAAACATTGATGATGGATAGAAATAGGTCGAAACACATTCGAATCACCTTGTATAGTACATTGTTGAATTCAGAATAAAAAAACCTTTCAGAATCTGTGAAAAAATTATCAGGACCGTATTTAAAAAACAAAAGTTGATGATGGTTCCACGAATACGAAACGTCGCATAAAAAAATCCGTATCACCACGTTAAACCTCATCAAAAGTTGCAATGAAAAAGTATTTTCAGTTTTTCTGTATCTCTGATAATAACGGAGAAAAAAAATAAAATAGAAATTCCAAAAATTCACTTTTTTCGATATAACTAAAAAACTAAAAATAATTTTCAAAATTTTCGAAGGCTCTTGATATGAGCCTCCGAATGCGCAACTTTTTCCTCATTTAAGCGACTTCGTATCTCCTACCGTTTCCGAGATCCCCATGCTGTTCAACCTTATCTTGGACAGACTGTATACATAGCTTGTTGGTTTCCGAGATATACAGTGTGTTCTTCTACTTTTTGGGTATATTGATAATTCCAATGAAACTTACATGTTGATTTGCTTTCATGAGTTATACTTCTGTTTCATTTTCATATGATAATATATAAGTATGCATAGTTTAGAGAAGGTCTGAGAAAAATGGACGTCGACAGGACGTTCCTGCAACGTCATGATACTGACGTCTTCTTTTACCCATCTAAGTAACGTTCACTCGACGTCGAAACGATGACGTGATTATCACGTCATAGAAAGTACGTCATAATGACTTCATAAATTGGTGTGTGACGTCTCTGACGAAAAATCACCAATTAGGGACGTCATAGTGACGTGATCATTCGAGTATTTTCACCTCTGGCACGAAAAATTTCTTGGCCACGACGGCTCCTACTTAAAATAAGAGACCTTATGTCATTTTGATCAGGGTCTTCCCATATTTGAATTAGTCTCTGCCGAACGTCTTCCAAAGTATTCGAGTTAAGTTCCTCTCGTAATCTTCTTCCAAGAATATCCCAGAGATTCTCAATGGGGTTCAAAGTCGGGCTTCGTGCTGGCCATTCCATGGTAGCCATACCGACTTACTTCCTCTATACAGGGTAACTCACGGTCGATGGTACGTTAGACGTTTATGGAGAACGCAACGCAGGATTTTTCTGAAAATTTCGCATTTTACATTTTATCACCTGTTCTATCGATCTAAAATATTTTCGAAATTGCGACGTTGCCGTTTCTATCGAAAAGTCCTAGCAACTTCATTTTTTTTAAATGGAACACCCCGTATATTAACAAATTGCAGGATTAGTTAATGAAAACATCCTGTAACTCATTTGATTGCCAATGTCACCAATTGTCACTGAGAACTGAAGAGTTTCAAGACAGATACGAATTTGCTATTCAAGTAACCATTTTTTATGTTGAAAACGGGAGCAGATTCGGCCCCGAAACGTCCAAAGCTATGTGAAAATTTGATATTTTTTCTATATACCTCTATTTCTCTTCTCCAAACCTTTTTCAATACAAATTGTCACTGACAAGCTAGTGAATTTTTCTTTGAGGCTCTCTGATAGGAACATTCTTTAAACGCAGTGACATTTTGGGGCAAATTATCTGATTTGTCCTAACTACACGTATATTGAAATAATATTCATATTTTTATTTTATAGAAACGAGGAGAGAAAATCACAAAAAATCTGGAATAATAATTGTTATTTATGTATCAAGGGCGTAAAGTAGGCGTTTATGGCCTGTGGCGTGAATAATGGCCCGATGGCGCTAGCCGAGGGCCATTACACGCTGAAGGCCATAAACGCATTTCACGCACGTGATACATACAACATTTTATGCACTAGTGGTTCATTTCCTGACTCAAAAGTGATGACTATAGATTTCGATAAACTAATATTCCCCCGAATTTGATTTGTTACGTATAAATTCAGTAATCAAGAGAAGCGTAATGTTCATGGATGATTTACATATGAAAATTATCGTACGAATATTGCAATTATCGTAATAGTAAAACTCTTTGATCTCTAGAAGTGATTAATTTTTCAGAATTTTACAATATGCATACCCAGTATATATACCTAACTAATTTTGACGTTGTCAATCAATCAGATGGTTGTTGTCTATAACAATACATCCAAAAAACGAGCTGAATTGTCATTCTTTGACTGAAAAGTAAAAATTACTGATAATAATAGTAGTGAGATATGGAATCGGATAAAGAAGAAGTTTATGATATACTGCTGGTTATATATACTAGAATCTATAAAAATGATCATAGGTTTCTCATGAATTGATATGTGGATATAAGGTAACTCAGAAAAGCGGGCGGTAAAGTGCACTTTACGGCCCGCTGGTGCATAATAGTAGATTGTTTTATTAGGATCAAAAGTGACACTTTGTTTGACAAGCGAATTTTGCATTTGCGAGGCGGAGCGTTTAGCGAAGCCGAGCGAAATAATAGTGATTATTTATTCCTCTCCATACTACACTGTGTTTGACTTGATAATCAAATGAAACAATATCGTTGTTCGAGACAAAAAAAACTATTGCTTGCCGTGATTATACAAAAACAAGTTATCCATCCCGAGAATAACGAATGAAATACAGATCAAGCAAGTATTTGAATCTTGAAGGCTTCCCTGATCAAAACAAGAATACTTAACTGAGATGTTCATAATTCCAATACTAAACTATAATAAGGTGTATTTATATCTCCAGCATGGGTATGAAATGCCAAATCTGCTGAAATCGGAAACAAATCAGGTATGCGTCTCAACCCAAATAACCAACCATCACAATGTTGTTTATTCTTGATGACGTCCAGTAGATCCTTTTTAGTTCCTAGGAGCTAAAGTTCAACTTTAGCTCCTAGGAACTAAAATTCAACTTTAGCTCCTAGGAACTAAAACTCAACTTTAGCTCCTAGGAACTAAATATGTTGCCTAGCAACATACCTTTTTTGTGTCAGTAATAGATACGTCAATTCAAGAGCTAATTTTGGTATTATAATGGACGACTTTTGTGTCGGTTGCAGAAAAATATTATTATTATTATAACACCGAAACATGTCCCTTATGATTATGTAATAACATCATTAAAATTCGTGGAGATGACTTCGAGCATTCCTTTTTTCCTTTGAAAAATTTCACAACTTGAGCAATATGGACTTCTACCAAAGATTTTTATTTCGATATTCATAGGACTGTCCCAGCCCTCGAAGACGAACTGATGCAACTGATACTGGAGGGACAGATCCAGGCGCGCATCGATTCGCACAACAAGATCCTGTTCGCCAAGGACGTGGACCAGCGGAGCACCACCTTCGAGAAGAGCCTGCTGATGGGACGGGAGTACCAGAGGCGGACGCGCATGCTCATTCTGCGAGCCGCCGTTCTGAAGAACAAGATCCACGTCAAGGTGATTTTTATTGTTTTTTTTTTGTTCTCCACCAACAGGAATACGAACAGGATGAACTCAGAGACAGTCATAGTGGAAGGAGAAGATGGTGTGCCTACGCGCATATTATGTGACGTCATCTGGTATACCAATATCAGCTGCTAGTCACAGACAGATACCATTGCCATGGGCGTGCGCAATGAATTCAATCATGTTTATTGAAATTTCTATAAGTTTCTCGATCTGTTTAGAAATAAATTCAATTCATATAAACAGGTACCTATTCCTTCGATTTTACTGTTGATTCTGAAAATTGTGATCTTGAGATAATTCGCAATCGCAAATAGCAAATACATACGAATTATCATGCATTGCCAATCCCATCTGATTCATCTGAATGATCCACTACTGTGTCGATTCTGACAGATTAAAATTCAGCAGTTAACGACGTTGACGTTGCTTCTGCTCCGACATCGACAACAGGAGTATCAATTTTTGCCGTTTTCAAATTCAAAATTTCATTCAAATCTTTGCTGCAATTTATATTTTGTGAGAAATTAAGAGTTTCGAATTCATTTTCAATTATTTCTGACTTGATATTCGGAAGATGTTCTGTAGGAATGGCATCTTGTTTCAAATATTTGTGATTTTTTGGAGGTGTGTAATTCAAGAACCGTACTTTCGCACTTGTTTGGGAACATTTTGCATGGAAATGTTTTGAAGAAATACGTGCTGTAATATGAATGTGATGATAATATGATAGGTGAATACTTTGGAATGAGGATATAAGGAATATAAGGTAGGTACCATTATTTGAGTTTATATTCTGTCGGCAGCAAGCTCCCATCGTTTCATTAGGTCTCCATTCTTGGAAAAGCAGAAAAATTCAATAACTGTGCCTTTTGTATGTTAGTTGGAATTTCCATAACCAGAAACGAAACTAGTAGGCATCTCGAAAATATTTCATTCAATTTTAGTACTTATATAATATCTGAAGTTCGAGACATCAATCACGAAAACAAATAATAACAATGACAGTTATATCCCAGCTGACGTCATGCGCAGAACAAAACGAGTTTGAGCTTTCTGTTGAGCACACCATAATATTCTCCTTCCACTATGGAGACAGTGTTCGCAGCATATTATGGATAATCTCTATCTGTTTCCATAGCGCAAAAGGAAGCCGTTTTTTGAAGACAAATGACTATCCATAAGCATAAGGTGATATACTGCGCATCTTCAAATGCGCAAGTTCAAATGACTGACACATCATTGTGACATCTAACTTATTAATCTTTGACATACCATTTATGAATATTTATGCACAAAGATCTAAAATACCTGATGCTAGGGTCCCTTGATGGTAATTGACGTTAAAGTCATCTTAACAGGGTACGGACAGATCCTCGTCTCCTCTCACTCTAAAGCGTTTGTGAAACAGTTATACAGGGTGTCTGTAAAAGGTCTTTACAAAAACATACCACATATACCTCAGACCAAAATAAGTCGATTTAAGTGAAATTACCTCAGTACAAAGTTGCATCGTTTGGGCTCCAGAGAGCCTTGAAGTTACAATTTTTAAATCGTTTTTCCCATATAAATTTAAAATGGCATATGCGGTTTTGTTTAAATTTGGTATATTGATAGTTTTATGTGGCAAAAAAATGGTGTCAAAATTTTGTCCGATAATAATACAGGCGTAGAACTTGATTTTTTAAATAATTGCACCTTTAAAAATTCTACGCCAATGGAAGAAATGGAGTTTGAGTATGAAATTTAGATTGCGCAACTCATTTACTTTAATAAAGTACTCATGATAAGACTGGATTTCTCTCATGGATTTGACGAAATTTGCATTTTAGTAATTTTAGAACATAAACAATAATTATCAATATACAAACTTTGTCAGAACCATATGAGAGTAAATCGAGTGTTATCAAGGGTACTTTTTTGTAGTTAATGAGCAGTATCGGCTCCTCAGAGGAGGCAACGGAGGCTGAGCCTCCTCAGAGATTTTCCTCAAACTAATATTATTTATACTTCCTCATTAAAAGGACACCAAAATACATGGATTTTGATTTTATTTCCTGTTTTTAGTTAAATATTTTTGAATTGGCAACAGTGCTTGCCCACGCATCACACGTTGAAGTCTGCAAATCACGCGTAAAATATTCAACTTGGCAACATCTATAGGAGGCTAGACTCCTTCAGATTGCGCAGCCTACGCGCGCAATACAAATGCCCGAATACGCCCGACTAGCACGTGTTTGTCGTGTCGCTTCGCGAATTGCAGACAAACGCGAGTGCATTGTTTATGTTTATGTTAGGTTAATGGTTAGGGGCTCTGTAAATTTTTGAAAAATGAGTGTTTTAAACGATTGCGATTTAGTGGAATACTTTTTGGTGAACCCATTCAGTGCTTTGTCTTATGAAGATAAATTGATTGTAAAAAACAAACGTCCGACACTGGAATTAAAAAATCTGATTGTAACAGGTAAAAACAAAATCGTTCGTTCAATACTGATAATTATAAAAAATATATCTGGCTGACGGGATCTGAGGTAAGGAATAAGCTATTTTGTTGGTACTGCATATTATTTTCAACCAATAAGTCATCATCTTGGGGGCGATTGGGATATAATAATTTGAAAAATATGCCTGGAGGATTGGATAGACACTGCAAATCACAGGAACACATCTCTTCAAGTATCAAGTTCAGGTTAACTGGTAAACAGAATGTCATTAAAGCTATTGATTTGGGTGAGTAGAGAGTTGTTTTTCACAATAAATCTCATATCATTCAGCCTCCTCTGTCATGAAAGTCACGAGCCGCCACTGTTAATGAGTACCCAATCCAAATTTCATACTCAAACCCCTTTTCTGCCATTGGCGTAGAACTTGATTTTTCAAATAATTGCACCTTTATAAATTCTACGCCAATGGGTTCAATGCTCACATAAAAAAACACATTTTTGTATGTTGTTCAGAGACAAGTGAAACTTATTTGATGAAATTTAGCAATAGTGTATGTCAGAGGATTACTTTGCTTTTGGTAATCAAAGAAACCTAAAAAAAAATTGTAGAAGGGTTTAAACCACCCTCACCCCTGACATTTTTTTCAGAACTTTTTTTTGGGGTCATAATACGGTTCTGAAATTTTTTGAGCTTCAAGACTAATCAATTACCATCATTTTATTGATCTTGTAAAAATTTCATATACCGCATAGTTTCGAAGATAAAAAATGTTCTCTCAAATAATGCTACATGAAATTTGTAACTTTCTAGTGAAATATCTAGATAAATAATGGTTTGTTCACATTTTCATCATCAAATTCGTGTCTTCCAGACAAAAATAAGAAGTACCAAAAAAAAATTTACGAAAAAAAACCCTTTTCATGATAAATGCAGTTTTACCATTTTTTCTTACCTTTGGATAAACCAGAAGCTATGAGCACCTATGAGATATTACAAATTTTTATTTTTGAATGTTTCAACGACGTAGATTACGGATCCATCAGAGCCTTAATTTCGGAAATTCAAGATGGCGGACCGATTTGTCATTCATCGTCTGACAAGAGACAGGAAATTTAAAAACAAAAGGGAATACTTTTGAGGTATCAAAAGAGCTAAGATGATAACGTCTTGAAAATTTGTATTTGTGACTGGATTTTTTGTCAAACTTAGAAGTAATGGTGCCAAGAAATTAAATAAAATATAAAAATTTTGTTTCAGAGTCCACAAAGAGAGTCTGGACAAACTGGAGAAATCACCGTCGCTCCAGGTACAAGTACTGTGTTGACTGCGCGTAGTTAATTTTCGAACTGTGTTAATTTTTGAGCCATGTATCATAATTTTGTTGCGAGAATCAAATTTGTTTCATATTTAGAATGTCTATAATATACCTACTCGCTGGTCTCGAAATTTGTTTTTTTTCACGGCTTTGCACAAGAAACTTTCTGATAGAAAACTCTTTTCTTTATCGCATACATTGATGCCCAATTCAAGTTTCAGGCAGGTTAAAAAATTACGACTATTTTCTATTAAAGCTAGAGAGCTGAAATTCTGATCCGCACTAAGTAATCTATGTAGGACCCTGTATACCGAAATTGAAGGTCCAATAACGAAGTTGATTTTTATACCTGTAAAAAAACAATGAAAAAAATTTGATTTGGTTGCGGCGTTGCGAAGTTATAAATGATAAACCCATTTTTACTACTATTGAAGGGTCATGTTGAATTGGGTATGGTATATTCATTTATTAAAATTTTGAAAATATTTTTGGCATACAGTAGTAGCAAGGTCTCACGTACACCAATCCAGTGATTTTGCGAGATGATCCTTTACAGGGTGCTAAAATTTACATTCTGAATAATGTAAGATTCAGACGACGTTCGTTAGAATTTTTCAAATGGAACACCCTGTATTTTTCATTACAGATTTATTTCGACATCATTCGACTTCATTGCTGAAAAAAAATCGAAATCGGTTGCGGCGTTTTCAAATTATGAGTAATTTCCTTATGCTTATCACTATCTCAGGGCTAATTATAAGGCATGGTTCTTTTATTTGATTTGAGTGTGGGAATATTGCTTGCCACATGACATCCGAGGTTCTCCATAGATCATTCAGGTATTTCTGCGATATGTGCATTGTCCAAATTTGAAATATTCCGTAATCTTGTTACTTATGACTTAAATAATATGTGAAAAACAAACATGACAGAAGCAACACCTGCCTTTAAAACAACTTCTACAATACAAACAATGGAGATTTGGATTGCGAGAATAATTTTTTAAAATTTGGACCACTCTTATTGTCGTTATTCCCACAATCCAAATCTCCATTTAACTTGAAGGAGGCAAACTCTACATAATGATACAAACAATATTTCTTCACTACGCGGGTTTCGGGAGGGAATTCAGCAAATTTTTAAATAAATTCAAGATATATTTGATTGTGGCGATGTTTGACAGGTCCTTACACAAATAATGGAAGTGTTTTTCAAAAAATGTATTCATAGTCTACAAAAAATCTGTGAAAGTAGCATTTTCGATCAATTTGTCAAAACCCACTCTGTTTCAAATTCAAACTTGAAATATATGAATGGTCAATGGAGAAATTTGGTTATACCGTAGCAACGCAATATTTCCACAATACAAATTAGTGGAATAACTATGACGTACAAATTACCCCGAAATAGTAGTAAAAGTAAGGAAATTATCCATAATTTGACAACGCCGCAACCGATTTCGATTTTTTTTCAGTGATAAAAAGGCGAAAGATGTCGGAATAAATTTGTGGATAAAAATACAGGGTGTTCCATTTGAAAAATTCTAATGAATGTCATTTGAATCTTGCAAAATTCTGAATGCAAATTGAGCACCCTGTTGAAGAACATGTCACAAAATTACTGGATTGGTATACGTGAAACCTTGCTACTACCGTATGCCAAAAATATTTTCAAAATTTGAATAAATGAATATACCATGCCCAATTCAACATCACTCTTCAATAATGGTAAAAATAGATTTATCAATTATTACTTGGCAACGCCGCAACCGGTTCCATTATTTTTACAGCAATGTGAAGGTACACCTCGGCAGAATAAATTCCGAATAAACAATACTGGGTGTTCCATTTAAAAAAACTCGTCTCCGAGTCGTCCCGCTTTTATAAAACACCCAGTAATGTTGAAACGAGCAACTTCAGTAACTGAAGTTTTTCTCTATAGGTTATGGCTTTCGAGATATCGAAGAATTACGCACTAAATGGACATACTGTACTACATCTCATGACATCGATCTCCATTCAACTGAGGTACTTGATGGAGCTATTTTTTATTAGAAAGTTATCTACTGCAAGAAAAGAAAATCAGGTACAAAATGTCTACATTTTTCCTATTGAAGCAACAGAGCTGTGCTTTTACTCCGCACTAGGACCCTGTATATCAAATTTGAAGGCTTTACCACAAAGTTGATTTTTGGGCCTGAAAAAGAAACAACCAAGGTGTCAGAATAGGCTGAAAACTTGTACTTTCTCGAGATATCTGCGATCGTAATATCTAAAAAATTGTCTGAAAGATCGCTGAAATGATGGCAAAGATTTTTTTCTTCAAGGCAAAATACGTGACATTGAACTTCAGTCATTTGAGGTACTAGATCGAGCCATTTTCATTGGAGGTACCGGAAGGAAAGAAAAGCAGGTCGAAAACTGCAACTTTTCTTCCTTTCAAAGCTAGAGAGCAGTGTTCCTACTTCGCATTAGGACACCCCTTAAGGACCCTGTCAGAATGTTCTGAAAACTTGCATACAGGGTGTTCTCCGAAGTCTGTTTATTTTTATCTCTATTGGTTCTCGAGATATATCTGCGATCAAGAATTGAAATGATGGCAAATAATTGTTTTCTCGAATACGTGAATAAACTGTTCCGGCAAAAATTCAGCATCGATATCCATTCAATTGAGCTATTTTTTATCAAAGGTACCGCATGGAAAGAACAGCAATGGCTTCTTTTTTCCTATGGAAGCTACAGAGCTATGCATTAGGACATCCCTTGAAAACTGTGCATACCAAATTAGAAGGCCCTACGACAAAGTTGATTTTTGACTCTGATGAAAAAAACAAGGTTATCTATTCCCTTTGAATGTCAGAATGGACTAAAAACTGGTACACAGCATGTTCACGATGTGCTGAACAAGAATTAGAATTCAGTTTATCTCTATCTTTTGTAGTTTTCTAGAAAACCGCATCCAAAAACAGTAAATTTTCTGCTGAAAGATCGCTATAATTATACCATTTCGTGTGCAGAGTACCTGAATCCACTCAGTTTTGCTAGAATTTCACTGGTTTTTGTTGGTATCGAAGATCTAACAAGAATTCAGAATAAAATGTGGTCAAAAATTGCGACTCAATCAATCAATCAATCAACTTTATTATTCCCAAGAAATAACATTTGTTTATAGCAGGGAACATAGTGAATACATAAATATTTTGAAAAAATAAAATAAAGAAGACAGTAAAATAAGACTCACACTCACAAAGAATCTTTTTTTTTTTCAAGTTCAACTGAAAATGATTCTCAATTGACTCAGCTGTTAGGTACCCAATTGAAAACTATAGTAGTTGTACAAGAAAACTATAAAAATGAGATAAGATGTCAATATTACAGGAGTAGATGTTTCTTGAATTCTCTTTTAAATTTTTCAATCCTATTAATCAGCTTCAAGTTATTTGGTAGTGAATTGTATTGTATCATTCCATTGTGATAGATGGATTTTTTACCAATATCTGATTTAATTTTCTTGACAGAAAAATGATCTGCTTGTCTGGTTGTAAGGTTGTGGTGATTACTATTGATTTGGAAAACTCACTCTTTTTATTGCAAGCTGTACTTCTACTCAGTTCTAGGGCATCCCTTGAGGACTTTGTATACCAAATTTGAATACTTACCCTACGATATAAGTCTTTGCGACAAAGTTGATTTTTTCATCCTGAAAAAAACACCTTTTTTCATTAATCTTCGTAGTTTTCTCGATAATCGCATTCAAAATGATTGAATTCGAAAAAAAGCAGAAAATATTACAAGTTAATAATTCTGTAACTCTTTATTGCACATTCTCTAAAATATTAAAACCTACACCTATCTACAATCATATTGGATCATCATAGGAACTGAAAAAGCAAGATAGAATATTAATATCACTATAAAGAAATGTTTTTCCCCTTTCAATCACTTCAACAATTCATTTAATTTAGGACAAATTCGATATCAATATTCGAGAATCAAGAAATTATAGATATATATTTGACCTACTTACTTGAATCCAACATCAAGCAAAGATTTGAAAAATTACATATTCCTATAATATAGGTAGGTACCCTTCATAATCTGAAATATCACAGAATTTTTCTATAATCGGATACCCCTATTTCCAGTGGAAGAAACAATGAAATAACTTTTAATACCAACAAAAATCTACGAAAGAACTACAATTGATGTTATTTCTTTCCTATTTTATGATTTAAAAGAATGATAACAAGAGACAACAAGAAAAGAAACTCATTTTCGTCGAAAAGTGGATGTTACTTTCTAGAGTATTTTTCGACTCATGCGCATCGAGTCCAAGAGCCGGCTGCAAATTTCGACCGGCATCTGAAGGAGATAATATACAGTGTGTCCCACTAACCATGCTCACCATGGGTATCTTTTTAACGGTGAGAGATACGAGGTCGGTTAAATGACACCGAATGTGGAGTTTGTCAAGGCCAACTATAATGTGAAAATATATTTTGATAAAATTCATTCGTTTTTGTTTTATACGCAAAAAACAGATTTTGATCATTTTCATGTCTCCTCCGTAACTTCTTTATTTATGAAAATATTCGAATAGGAATTTCACATTCTCATGGCAGTTTTTCAAAGTGATTTCGAAAAAGATATGAAATTTATACCAACTCTTCTAGAATTTGAGATATCAGCACCAACTTTAGTTTTTCAAATGTAGGTCATAGCTCACTATGACTTAGTTACAAATAACTTTTTTTTCTCTTACAGATGATATGTCGCAGTAATAGTTTTGTTCTGATTACAACGGAGTTATCGTCATTCATACAAAAACAAAAAATTATTTGGAAGCCACCATCTTGAATTTATAAATTTCAACAAGAAAATCATGATCTCCGACCTCAAAAACCTCCACTTACCAATTTTGAATGGAATCGGACCAAATCTTGTCCGCCATCTTGGAGCAGCAATTTTTTTTAATTTCAACAAAAATTCCATAATGTATTGTCACTGAAATTATGAACACCTGCCAAATTTCAAGTTAATCGGAGTTATGGAATTTTTGTTGAAATTAAAAAAAATGGCTGCTCCAAGATGGTGGACAAGATTTGGTCCGATTCCATTCAAAATTGGTAAGTGGAGGTTTTTGAGGTCGGAGATCATGATTTTCTTGTTAAAATTTAAATTCAAGATGGTGGCTTCCAAATAATTTTTTGTTTTTGTATGAATGACGATAACTCCGTTGTAATCAGAACAATTACTGCGACATATCATCTGTACAAGAGAAAAAAAAGTTATTTGTAACTAAGTCATAGTGAGCTATGACCTACATTTGAAAAACTAAAGTTGGTGCTGATATCTCAAATTCTAGAAGAGTTGGTATAAATTTCATATCTTTTTCGAAATCACTTTGAAAAACTGCCACGAGAATGTGAAATTCCTTTTTGAATATTTTCATAAATAAAGAAGTTACGGAGGAGACATGAAAATGATCAAAATCTGTTTTTTTGCGTATAAAACAAAAACGAATAGATTTTATCAAAATATTTTTTCACATTATAGTTGGCCTTGACAAACTCCACATTTGGTGTCATTTAACCGACCTCGTATCTCTCACCGTTAAAAAGATACCCATGGTGAGCATGGTAAGTGGGACACACTGTATACATGGTAACTCACGGTCGATGGTACGTTAGACGTTTATGGAGAACGGGACATAGGATCATTCTGAAATTTTGGTTACTCACGTAGTTGCTCTTGGTCTATCGAACTAAAATATTTTCAGCTCTGCGGCGTTGCCGCTTCTATCGAAAAGTAGCAACAACTTTGTTATTTTGAATGGAACACCCTGTATTTTATTGCATTTTCAGATTCTCTCTGAAGAGCTGATTTCATCGATGTATCACACTTGGGGTCTAGCGGAAATGATTACAGAGATATAGGGTGTGAAAAATCATCATTTTTCAACTTTAGGATTTTTTTTTGTCGAAACTATTCATTATTGGTCAAAACGGCTTGCATGTCCCTATTTCAACTTTTGATTAACTATCTACTGATATTTAATTGGGACATATACCGGGTGATCAAGATTCTGAATTCTGCACCACCCTGTATTTGTTTCAATTAAATGTCAGTAGATAGTTGATCAAAACTTGAGATAGGGACATGTGAGCCGTTTTGACCAATAATGAATAGTTTCGACAAAAAAAATTTCTAAAGTTGAAAAATGTTGATTTTTCACACTCTATATCTCTGTAATCATTTCCGCTAGACCCCAAGTGTGATACATCGATGAAATCAGCTCTTCAGAGAGAATCTGAGTTTAAAATAACAAAGTTGTTGCTACTTTTCGATAGAAGCGGCATCGCCGCAGAGCTGAAAATATTTTAGATCGATACCCTGTATGTCCCGAAGGTATGTGTACAGGGTGGGCCAAATTGGGCACTTTTATAGGGAAAGTCCTTTTCCCGTACAAGATAGAAAAAAACTGATTTTGGTGCCTCTTGATCAATTCACATGAGAAACTCAAAGGTGAAAACCGCATATCGATATCTATCTTTATTTCAGAGCTACAAGGTATTTTTCAAAAATATGAAATTTTGAAAAGTACTCTTTTTTATTTGTAAAAACTTTCATCGCGTTGTTGTGTTTGTCATGAAAATTGATCCTCAGGCACTGAAATCAGTCACCACAGCCGTCTTCAACTAACAAGCCGTGAAGAAGCAGTCTGGCAACATTGTCCGAACGAGCGAACTTGTATTGTGTAGGAAGTAAACAAGGAGTTTATGGAAGGTTTTTTAAAAGTTTTCAATTATTAATTGAGATCAAATAATTTTAAAAGTATTAGCAACAATCTAGGAATCGACTCGAGACTGAAAGTGTGTGGCAAGTGCATTCAAAATTGTGTTAAATTGGAGGTTATAGTGAAGTGTACTAGTGCTGGTGTATTTGCAAGGGAATTTGTGTTGTTTTTTCAATTTACTCCTGGAAATAAGTAAGTTATTCCTTATGAAATATGCCTTCTCATTGTTGTGTGCCAGGATGTAAGTCAAATTACAGCTCTGAAAAAAAGCTGGGAAAGGATCATGTCTCAGTTTTTTTATTCCCAAAAGGGGAAGAATTGCGAAGTAAGTGGATAACAGCAATACCTCGAAAAAACTGGACACCATCTCAACGTTCTACAGTAGGTATGTGCAATTCATTTTATTGAAAAAGATAAATCATCAGGTATGATACATTCCCTCTGCCAGATGGATCAATTGGAAAAAATCTGTTACGAGCACCAAAGTTAGTCAAAACAGCAGTTCCTTCAATTTTTCCAAATTTACCAAAATATTTTTCAAAACCAGCCAAACCATCAAGAACTGATCCAAATGAAAGACGTCAGAAATATTTAGATATTCAAAGTAATATAATAGAACAGTTTGAAAAATCAGACCTCATCCACAACTATGAACAGTTAGTTAGGGAATATGTTGAGAAATTTGAAATTGATACTTGGAAAATCCATAAGACTGATGATAAATTGTATTTTTATGAATTAGATTTGCAAGCAAATGTTTTTTATCCCAATGATGTAAATACTTTACAAATTGTTTCTCAAGTTATAATATCCAATGAGATGGAGGTCCAAGTTTTTCTTGGTGATAATAAACTTGGATTCAATGAATTGAAATGGATTCTTACTCATGATATGAAATTGAATAGATGGTCACAACTTGAAAATATTCTAGCTAGATTCAAAAACATCTCCTGACCTGAACACTCAGATATGAATGAAAAATTCGATATCTCCATAAGTTTTATTTTAACAAAATGTTCAAAATTACGGCTTCAGTTCATGTCCAAGGGAATTATTCAACCACATTATTCCTCGTTCTTCACTCTGTAAGTTCACTCTCCTGTATTTTTTACCTATTGGACAAAATAATCCGAGAAAATTACGTTAAACCAAACATTCAAAGCTCGCGCTCATATAAAAACCATTGTATTGCTAGGCTCGAATGGGACCGACGGTTTCCGTTCGTGCGACGTTGCCAGTATCTCAGCACGGCTTGTTAGTTGAAGACGGCTGTGCAGTCACCGTATACTCAGTTGCAAAATAGAACTTTCCTTACAAGAGGAACAAGTTATATTCTTCAAGTAGAAATAGGATGACCGATTTCAGTGCCTCGAGAACAATTTTTATCACAAAATCAATTCTTTGCAGTTATTTTCATAGGTACAGAAAATTTTTGCCAAAAAAATATCTGTAGCCACTTTTCAAAAATGCCAATTTTCGAAAAACACCTTGTAACTCCGAAACGCATATATAAATCCCCCTATATCCTTAAATTGATCTGATGTAGGAAACAATTGTTGTCATGTCAATCAAAACACAAATTAGTTAGTGTAATTCTCAGAGCGACAGACAGAGTGTTACTGTCATTTTCGATTCAGTGGAATTGCGATGAGAAACTTCCAGCTACAGATGCGATACAGATGAGTTATAACCAACGAAGTCTTAAGAAAGGTATGAGAAGCATTAAACGGGATTTATTGAATGGTGCAACAGTAAAGAAGTAAAAAGACCAGATAAAAAAGAAGTATTTTTGGCTCATTTCCTAGAAATGTTTGAAATCTAGAGGCCAAACATCATGGGCATGCTGGCTTCCGCAATAAGCTTACCTACATAATGCTTCAAACGGTACACACAATAGATATATCACTAATCATTAGGAGATAGAGAATATATCACTATTGTTAGTTGTTCCTATTTGCAGGAATAATTGATTGAACAAATCAATCAATTTCCTACGCTTGTAGAAAAAATATTATTCCTAACTCATGCGGAAAGTGTCTTTCCCGCACTCGACTGCTTGCCCGAACTCTGCTTTGCGTCATTTGGGTCAACGGCATTCGCGTGCGGGAAAGAATTACTTTCCGCACTTGTTAAGAAAATTACTATTCCCAATTTTCGAAATGAAAGGTATTATTTGAAGTTTGATTTCCTACCAGTTTTCTCAGAATAAATTGTTAAACACGAAGAAAAACCGCTAGTATTATTGTATTCATACCTGTTGTGCTGTGTTATGCTCTGAAAAACTGGAATATATTTTTTCAGTTTTCGAATTATAACTGAAAATGGTGGAGAAAAAACATCAAAAGCAGTTATTTCACTGTTTCTCAAACTAAACTGCTCTACATTTGAAGTGAGACAAGCGAATATTTTGTTAGTTTTCGAACCGTAATACCTTTGGATGGGATCAACCAATTTTCGATTTTTTTTGGGATTCTGATTGCTCAGTCAATTGGGTATAACATAATTTTCTTACGTTTCTCAACCTTTTCGGAAATCATAACCTATGCCTCTGTGTGGCATCATAGGTCCATCCTTCTGGGAACACTTCACTATAAAAACAATACCTAGCTAGACAACATGTGACTATACCGAGGGGTTAACCAGGTATTCAAACAATTCGAAAAGCCATACGTTGTTCAAAATTGCATATCTCAAAACATCCTGAATGGATCTTGATGAATCCGAAACTATTTCGAGAACACACATCAGTCTTTATGTTTTTGCAGTCAGAAAAAAATTTTAAAAATCATCCTATCAACGGTACGACCCCAAACTTTTCTAAAATTATCACACTTTCAGATACCATCCTGTAGGTCATGATTCCGAAAAGGTGGAAGAACGTCAGAAAATTTTGTTATACCCAATTGACTGAGCAATCCGAATACCCGATAGTGTGGTACACTGACGGTTCTAAGACTGATGAGGGCTCGGGAGCCGGAATATATGGAGATAGGCCCAGAACCAGGATGTGCGCTTCCTTGGGGAGGTATGCTTCAGTATTCCAGGCAGAGGTGCATGCTATTGAGGCATGCCTGAGAGAGAATATTGTAAGAGGATATAGAGGTAAACAAATCCTCATATGCTCAGATAGTCAGGCGGCCATTCAATCTTTAACATGCAATAAAATCAGATCAAAACTGGTCTGGGATTGCCTTCAAAGCCTGCTAACCCTGGCTAACCACAACAAGGTAACTCTTCAATGGGTGCCAGGGCATAAGGGAATTGAAGGCAATGAAGCAGCTGACGCTCTTGCCCGGCAAGGGTCTGCGACGTTGTTTATGGGACCGGAACCTGTATTCGGTATCCCCAAAACCTCAATACGCGGCTGGCTGGCAAGGTGGATGCAAGAAAGACATCAGGCATACTGGAACAATGTCCCAGGACAATGACACAGTAAACTGATGGTTGGAACACTGTCCAAAACAGTGACTAACGACATTCTGAGCCTAAACAGAAGTCAGATCAAACAAGTGACGGGACTAATAACCGGTCACTGCCCCTTGAGGAAACATATGCATCAAATGGGCATCTATACAGACGAACCCATATGCAGACTATGCAATGAGGAGGAGGAAACTGCCACCCATGTAATATTGGAGTGCGAAGCACTAGCGCGTTGGAGATACAACCTTCTGGGAGCAGTAAACTCTCAAGAGGCATTTTCAAAGAATGATTTGGTGAAGAGGCTGCTAAACCTCATCAAGGCAGCGAACCTGTTCACCTAAGTCAACAGCATGATCAGGAATACAATAGGCCCAAAGGCTGCAGTGTTTTGGGCTTCAAACCCTGACTGATCATTCTGCTATTAATCAATCAATCAATCAATCCGAATCCCAAAGAGAACTAAAAATCGGTTGATCCCATCCAAAGTTATTACGGTCCGAAAACAAACAAAATATTCGCTTGTCTCACTTCAAATGTGGAGAAGTTCAGATAACGCCGAAAAAGATGCGTCACACAAAGGAAAAATCACGAAGAGTTGGCCGCATCCTGGTGCTGCGGCTGGTTGAGGAAAGCGACGTTGGCGGCCTTGAGACGGGCGGCGGCGGCGGCAAGTAGCGGCGACGGCGACGCGCACGGCGTCGAACAGAGGCTGTTGCTGATGTCGCACTGGTCGAGCATCGACAGCAGCTCCAAGGTGGTGGGGCCGCCGTCGGTGCTTTTGTCTAATAAAGAAAAAAGCAACGATGATGTCGAGAAACGATACCGATGATGTTCATTGCGATGAGAAAGGCATGCGTTTTTTTTTGAAGTTTGATTTCATACTGGTAGTCCAAGAGCCGACTCAAAATTTCGACCGCCATCTGATACAGAACTGATATACAGTGTGTGCGATTTCAACCCGCAATACCCTTCTAATTTGGAACCCGTTGACCGATTTACAAAAACGAACATTTCATAATACAGGGTGTTTCATAATTGAATGCTGATCCTAAAGGGCGATAATCCTTGGATGATTTTAAGAAAAATTCTTCATGTGAACATAGGTCCGTAACAGCTTCGTTTCTGAGATACAGGATGTTGAAATTTAACAAAAAAATCAGTTATTCCCCAATATCTCTGGAACCGCTCTGGCTTTTTTCTTCAATTTTGGTACATGCCGAGTATGAATAGAAATAGATTTTTTCCATAATGAAGGATTTCTTAATTTCCATCAGTGTCGTCCCTGTTAACATACCCTGTCATATTTTTCATCAAAATAATGATACGCCACTGTCTTGTTTCCAAATGAATATTATTTTTGTAATTATCCTCTATCTTCTCATAAAAATGGTCTCGTGTCTTTTTTTCGTCCGGCGAACGGTTTTTGAGTTAGAAAATAAAATGCATTCATTTGCTTGTTTCTATTCGATTATTACTCTTGATCATAATTTCACAATTATTATGGTAACCAAAATATCTGAGCAATATTTTTATAATTTTATGGTAACTATTTTTAAGTATTTGTAATAAAGAAAAAAGCCAGAGCGGTTTCAGAGATATTGGGGAATAACTGATTCTTTTGTTAAATTTCAACATCCTGTATCTCAGAAACGAAGCTGTTACGGACCTATGTTCACATGAAGAATTTTTCTTAAAATCATCCAAGGATTATCACCCTTTGGGATCAGCATTCAATTATGAAACACCCTGTATAGTATTCAACGAGCTCTATTCCGAGAATGTGAACAAATTTTGGATATTCAGATTTTCAAGGCCTACTTTTGGTTTGTTGAAGGGGTCAAAATTTCAAAAACGACTATTAGGCAATTTTTCATCAAAACTGTGACAAGCCTATTCGATTCAGGCATAGCTGAAATGACTCCATACGAAATTTGAACGCAAAATCTCATATAGGGTGTTAGTTATTCAGTGGCGAATTTTGATGATTTTGATTTTTCAATTCACTCTGTATCAAAATCTGAAGAGTTGATATAACCGGTGAAGTAGTCATTCAATAGAGGAACACATCGGATACTTGGATACGAGGTTTCATCGTTGTAACTTCTACAGGAATTTCTGTCTTGGTCAACCGAGATATTCTCTATATACAGGGTGTTTCATAATTGAATGTCAATATTTGGGGACGCAATTCTTGGGCCCATTCTAAGAAGAAAGTTTCATATGAACGTATGACCTAAACATCCTAACTTTTGAGATACAGGGTGGTGAAGTTCTCAAAAATTAATAGTTTTTTATTAATATCTGTAATACCACTTCAGATATTCTGATGAAATTTGGCATACATGTACTATGTATCAAGAGGCATCAGTTAGCGTACCACATTTTTTGTTGTTGCCACCAGTGGCGTTCGTATGGAATTTCACATACCTATTTTGGCAGACATTGATGGTACGCCACTGATTAATCTCCAAATTGAAATCATTCCTGAAATTCCCGATCATTTCTAAGCAAATTTGATCACTACAATTTTTTCAATCTGATGCACGGTTTTCGCTTAAAAATAAAAAGCTTTTCACTACATGATTATAGTAATATTGTTAATATGATAATATCACAATGCAGAGAAATAGTTTTTATTTTTAAGATCAAATTTCAGAAATACAATTCATAGTTCATGAACTTTGTATTCGTATTTGGTATTTTCGAATTATAACTTCTCATTGTAGTAGGCTATATTAATTTTCGAGAATTTTACCACCCTGTATCTCCAAAGTTGGGACGTTTAGGTCATACGTTCATATGAAACTTTCTTCTTAGAATGAGCCCAAGAATCGCCTCCTAGAATATTGACATTCAATTATGAAACACCCTGTATATAACAACTTCCATTGTCATCTCAAATTTCCCATTCATTTCGCGAAAATCAGTAGGTATATTATTATTATCACATTAACCCTCTCGCTCACGAATTAAGATTTATGAATTTAAAAATCTGAATATTTTTATACAGTATGTATGATTTTTTTGCAATTTTTTGATATATATTTTTTTATGTTCGAAATGTTCCTAAGAGCCCTAGGACATGTCCACAAATGAGGACAGTGTGAGCTAACGGAGTAAAAATTCTATGAAAATATAATATGAAATAAGAGGAGATCATGTTATCAATATCATATAATGGATATTTTACTGACCATTATTGTTCACATTCAAAGATAAATGATAAGTAACAAAACAATTGAATTTTTTGGACAAACATAAATGAATATTGCACTTGCTACACATTATTCTGGATTTTCTTTTACATTTGGGAAATTTGCATCTTGATGATTTGCAATAGATCATCGTCAGTGAGAAGTTTTCTGGCCATTTTTTATGCACTGAAATGTGTGATAGTGATATATAAGATGATTACGTTCATTTTGGTATTCTTTTACCATTGACTCACAATGTCCACAAAACAGTACACCAAGTTACGAAAATCCTAGAGTCCACAATACAGTGTGTCCCACTTACCATGCTCACCATGGGTATCTTTTTAACAGTGAGAGATACGAGGTTGGTTAAATGACACCAAATGTGGAGTTTGTCAAGGTCAACTATAATGTGAAAAAATATTTTGATAAAATCTATTCGTTTTTGTTTTATACGCAAAAAACAGATTTTGATCATTTTAATGTCTCCTCCGTAACTTCTTTATTTATGGAAAGTGATTTCGAAAAAAATATGGAATTTATACCAATTCTTCTAGAATTTGAGATATAAGCACCAACTTTAGTTTTTCAAATGTAGATCATAGCTCACTATGACCTAGTTACAAATAACTTTTTTTTCTCTTACAGATGATGTGTCGCAGTAATAGTTTTGTGTTGATAACAACGGAGTTATCGTCATTTATACAAAAACAAAAAATTATTTGGAAGCCGCAATCTTGAATTTATGAATTTTAACGAAAAAATCATGATCTCTGACCTCAAAAACCCCCACTTACCAAGTTTGAATGGAATCGAACCAAATCTTGTCCGCCATCTTGGAGCAGCCATTTTTTTTAATTGACAGCGGAGAAGATTCGGTCTGATTCCATTCAAAATTGGTGAGTGGGGGTTTTTGAGGTCGGAGATCATGATTTGTTCGTTAAAATTGATAAATTCAAGATGGCGGCTTCCAAATAATTTTTCATTTTTGTATAAATGACGATAACTCCGTTGTTATCAACACAAAACTATTACTGCGACACATCATCTAAAAGAGAAAAAAAAGTTATTTGTAAGTCATAGTGAGCTATGACCTACATTTGAAAAACTAAAGTTGGTGCTGATATGTCAAATTCCAGAAGAGTTGGTATAAATTTCATATTTTTTTCGAAATCACTCTAAAAAACTGTCATGAGAATGTGGAATTCCGATTTGCATATTTCCATAAATAAAGAAGTTACGGAGGAGACATGAAAATGATCAAAATCTGTTTTTTGCGTATAAAACAAAAACGAAAAGATTTTTTCGAAATATTCTCTCACATTATAGTTGGCCTTGGCAAACTCCACATTTGGTGTCATTTAACCGACCTCGTATCTCTCACCGTTAAAAAGATACCCATGGTGAGCATGGTAAGTGGGACACACTGTATACAAAAATTGATGAATCCACTAATCACCAACGGAAATTTAATGACTTTTCTATACGTCAGGATTTATTTGACAGTTTCCACTATTGAGATGTAATCAAGAAAAATTACAGAGCATTGCTCTACAAGGTCATACATGCAGGGATCTAGAAACGTTAATTATATTCCAGTTCCACTTTCTCACTATAACCCACAGATGGCTGCACATATGTTCATTTTGAATAATAAACTATCATAATCAGAGTACGATAGAAGATTGCAGTAAAAACAAACAGAGATCAGCATAAATAATTTATGAAGAGGTTGTCCTCATTTGTGGACACGGTGAGCGAAAGGGTTAAATTATCAGTAAATCTCCTTGGTCTTCGGAGTGTTTGTCTATCATTCTACAGTTCTTTATCAATCGGGACGATTTTTTAAGTTACTGTGTGGTGAAGTGTGTGAAAAACGGTTCACTTGAGTTTTCTAAATGGTGAAATTCGACTTTAATTTATTAATTTTTGGTTGAACTAAAAAGATCTTCCTGTAGAAGTTACAAAGATAAAACTTCGTATCCGAGTATCCAGTGTGTTTCTCCATTGAATGACTACTTCATCAGTTCTATCGATTTCTTAGATTTTGATACATGGTGAATCGAAAAATCAAAAATATCAAAATTTGCCATTGAATAACTAACACCCTATATGAGATTCTGTGATTAAATTTCGCATGGGGGTATTTGAGGTATGCCTGAATAGAATGTACTAGTCACTGTTAACACAAAAATTGCCTACCAGTCGTTTTTGGAATTTTGACCCATTCAACGATCAAAAGTAGGCCTTAAAAATCTGAATATTTCAGATTTGTCCACATTTTCGAATAGAGCTCGTTGAGTACTATATTATGAAGTTTTTGTTTTTGAAAATCCGTCGACGGGTTCTAAATTAATGGAATGACTCAACTATTAAATACCAGACTCTCTGCAAACTGAGAGGAACTGCACAAATTTGGTACGAGGGGATAATTCTAAATGAATTGGGTTGTGGTCAAAGTTCACCTGGGAATATTGGAAAGGAATATTATTGAAAACTTTCAAATCAAATCGTGATTTTTATAAAATGCTTATTGAGTTAGTGAATCATAGACCAAAACTAGGCGCCTGTCTTTATGAATACCATTTTCACCATCTTTCAAAAATGGATAGTTTGCGAATTGACTTGACCGAAACTGATAAAATTTCTTTGATAGTTGGGGGAATAGGAGATGATAATATCAGCTCAGCTATCGAAGCCTCCAATATCACAGATTTGAATGTATTATCTAGCTATTTGAGAAACAAAGTTAAGAAGTAGTCGTGGATACGGCTAGGTTGTATCTGATACCTATTGTGAATATAGTGGAAATCGTGGAGTACCCAGAGTGTTTTATTCTAATAACCGTCCACCAAGCTAACACTTGCCTAGTGTCCGTACTCTAATATACAAAAAATGTCAAAAGAGCAGTGTCAAGTCGTTACCACCGATACAACAAGGCCAGCAGACTCTGACGTAAACAGCTCGTGACGTCGCCAAGTGAGGCCAGTGTTTTATTTTATCGCTTGTCGACTAACGCGTCAGTTCGTGTTAATTCATCGGTGATTCACGTATGTTTTTGAAACGGTCCCGAATTCTTTTGTTGTTTCTTCATCAAAATAATTGGCGGAAAAATTACTGTTTTGTGAAATATTTTGTGTTGTGACCGGCGAAATAACAACGCCTTTCAAGTGTTGTGTTCCCTTTTGTCGGGGGAATTATGTGGGTGGTTCAAAAGTTCATGCTTTTAGTTTCCCGTTGGACGAGGAGCTATCGAAAATGTGGGTATACAGGGTGAGTCATGAGGAACTGTACATGCTCCTACTACGAATAGAGGCATCTGAGGGGAATACCAAATGACCATCAGAAAGTGTCTCCGCCTCTTCTAAAATAATCTATAGGGTGATTAATGAGATATGGCAAAAACTTCTTTCAATCATAACTTTCCAATTGTTCTTTCGATTTCTTTCATTTTCCCATGGATTATCATTCTGTCACTCAGCAATCAACTGACGTATTCAGAATCGTGAAAATCCAGGACCGGTCTTGAGAAATTCTGCCAATTTGGTCCATATAAAAAATTTCACCCTATATGAGGTTTTAGTAAACTGTGATATGGAATTTCTGAAGTTGATGAACAGGCAACTAAAATGAAGTATTTCAAATTTTCCTCACAATTTCATTGAATTTCTTAAAAAATCATTAATTTAAACTACACACGAAACTTGGGCAATAAATGTATTAATTTGAAAATTAATACTTCGCAACGCATGAATTTTACGAATGAAAGTAGGGATAATATCATTCTCAATTCTTCAGCTCAACAATAATCAATATTCTTTTATTTCCAGGGTTGGATTCAGTAATTTTTTAGTAGAGAGTAATAATCACCAATCACACCCTGTATATGGTTTTAGTAACCTGTGATATGGAATTGTCAAAGTTGATGAACTGGCAACCAAAATTAAGTATTTCAAATTTTCCTCAGAGTTTCACAGAATTTCTTAGAGTACGATCAATTTTCACTACACGTGAAACTTTCGCAACAAATGTATTAATTTGAAAATGAATACTTCGCACCGCTAGAATTTCACGAATAGAAGCAAGAATAACATCATTTCCTATTCTTCAGTTCACTGAAAATCAACATTCATCTATATCCAGGGTTGGATTCAGTAAATTTTTGGTACATGGTAATAATCACCAAAAATTGCACCCTGTATATGATTTTAATAAACTGTGACATGAAATGTTCGGAGTTGACAAACAAGAATCAGGAATAATTTTACCCTAACTTTTATTCGTGAAATTCATGCATTGCGAAGTATTAATTTTGAAATTAATACATTTGTTGCCCAAGTTTCGTGTGTAGTTTAAATTAATCATTTTCTAAGAAATTCAATGAAATTGTGAGGAAAATTTGAAATACTTCATTTTGGTTGCCTGTTCATCAACTTTAGAAATTCCATATCACAGTTCACTAAAACCTCATACAGAGTGAAATTTTTTATATGAACCAAATTGGCAGAATTTCTCAAGACCGGTCCTGGATTTTCACGATTCTGAATACGTCAGTTGATTGCTGAGTGACAGCATAATAATCCAAGAAAAAATGAAAGGAATCGAAAGAACTGTTGGAAAGTTATGATTGACAGAAGTTTTGGCCATATCCCATAAATCACCCTATAGATCATTTTAGAAGAGGCGGAGACACTTTCTGATGGTCATTTGGTATTCCCCTCAGCTGCCTCTATTCGTAGTAGGAGCATGTACAGTTCCTCATGACTCACCCTGTATACAATTCACCGCGACGATTTTACTCCATCTAAGTATCTATGTTCAGTAGTAAACAGAGCTTAATTTATAATGATGAATTAATAATATAAGACGATTACTCTCTCATAAAAAGTATAAGTAGAGGAAAAATAGAAAAGCTTTGATTGTGCAGTTAGTTTTGTATTCGTATATTATAGTCAACAAAATCATCTCTGAATTCGAGGAAATTTTCTTGAATGTTCATAATAAACGGGCATTTTTAATTCTCATTCTCAAATTTTTTTCTGAAAACGGTCATTTGCCTCGTGGCAATTAATGCAGAATTCATTCCAATGATCAAATTGCAACTATCATATTAACATGAACTACAAACACTCTACTCAAAAAAGGTAAAACTGCATTTATCATGATATTAATCATGAAGATATTTGACTGAAAAGTTCCAAATTTCACCTTCTTTTTCACCTGTCTTCTGGATGGCATTTAGAACAAATTTCCCTTCTTTTTTCATCATATTGGACAATTTATATATAATTCAACTATAAATATGATTTTCTTGAGATTAATCCATATTTAGTGAAAAGAAGGAAGAATATCATTCAAAATAATGGCGTGTGTAATGTCATTCGAAAGCAATCTATTGACATTTGACATGTCGTATTTTGATTGACTATTGATTGAATGGTCGTCATCTGGAATGCTTGTTCACTAAATATGAAAAACTTGCCATAAAAATCATATTTCCTGTTGAATTTTCTATATAAAAATGTGCCATCGAAGTACATCATGAGTATATAAAGTGTCCAATGACAAAATAAGAGCAAGTAGCTTCAAATGCCCCCAACACAAGGGGAGAAAAAAGGCGAAATTTCGAACTTTTTCTTGAAATATCTCAATAAATAGTGGTTTGTTCACATTTTCATTATAAAATTCGGTTTATCAGACAAAAATACGTAAGTACCGAAAAAAAATTTCAAAAAAAAAACCATCGCATGATAAATGCAGTTTTACCCTTAAAAATTACGGTTTCAAGAGTAACGATCCACTTGGGTGAAAAATCCAACAACAAAAAAATTGAAAACACTCACTGGTTATTTTTTCAGGTAATAGGAATTCTCCAAGATAAATATAGATAATGTAACAAACGGCATGTCAATCAAAATAAAATACATTTTCCACAATTTTCTTTCGATCAATCTCACGATAAGTTTATGTTCTGCGGGCCCTGTATAAGTAGGTGTGAATAAGTTTACCTTCACCACAATTTTTGCCAATATATTTAATTCGAATGGGTTGCTGTAGGTGGATATTTGTGTTTTATCCTCGTTTTTGCTTTAAAACTTCGTTTTTCCATAATAAAATCGAATGGGCTGCGAAGAAGGGCTCAGTTGACGACTGGCATTATTTTTTTAACCGGAAGCCCTTCAAAAAACAGCAAAATCGGCTCAATGATGATCTAAAACTAAAATCGAAATACGCGGTCGCCTTATATAAGCGCTTGTCGTTTCGAGCCGCTGGTTAGGCCTGACTAAGTGACGTCACCCACGGAGCATGCAGGCCTTGTTGTATCGGTGGTAACGGTCAAGTTCATTTAGGAACTCTAGTTTCCAATGAGAACGAGAATGGAACAAATCTAACCTCAACCTTACCTGAATCAGTCTTGTAGGAGAGATCGAGGGCCGTGGTGAGGTCCCACATCTGGATGGACCCGTTCGAATGGCCGCTGAAGATGAACCGCCTCGGTCTCGAGCCCATCCTGCTAGACGCTTCGCATTCGTGCACGAAAAACGCGCTGACAGTGCTGCCATCTACCGCCTTTATCACGCACACCCTACAAAAATTACATTGGAGATCGCATCGTCCAGTCAAATGGTATTTTCACTTGGAAAAAATTCAAGTAGTCGGTTTTTCTGTGGTTTCATATGTTTTTGGAGGTGTAGAATTCGAATCTGAATTTTCAAACAAAATTTCCTGAAGCGTTCCGAGATATTCGTAAAAAACAGCAAAACTTTCGGACTTTTTTCGGTTTTTTGCCCGTAACTCGGAAATTATACGTTATATCGAAAAGACCGCCCTATAGAAAGTTGAAGTAGATACAATTTCCTAAATATAATTGTTATTGCTCATGAATGACTGACGACTGCGGAGATAGAGCCAGTTGAAAATTGACCAAATTTGCGTACTTTTAAAAAAATAGCGTTTTTCGTCGGTTTTCGCAGATAATTCCAAATCTTCGCATTCCTCGAAGAAACGTACTATACTGCCTGATGTGAAAGAGTCCTAGCCATGTGAATTCTTACCTCTGCCAGCATGTAACTTATGACTCTCGACTTGTCACTGTACTTAATTAAGTATATTCACATCAACTAGGAAGACTATTGTTTTTTTTACCTGCCTCTTGTTATTCGTTAACGGAGTAGAAAAATCAAGTTTCCTAGCAACGAATATCAGAAATGTCAGACATCTGAAGAAAATATAGTTAGAAGAGTTTCCTTCACTGTCGGCTGTCTTCGAATTTACGGCGAATACTTGTTATAAACCTGCCTCACTGCGATTTCAAAATACGAAAGTTCCAGTTCAGTTCTTTTTGTTTTATTTTTTTTTGGTTGAGTTTCATATTCAAGCTATTTTCCTGTGATCGAATATATCAGATCGCCAGTGTTATGATATGTGATGAAGCCCCCTGCTGAACAACGATGTAGTGACGATTAGATTTTAGATTATAGGATCACCCTCATCTGATTAATTGCTTTCTATAACCCTAGACTTACAATGAAGCCTAATATTTTCTTGACAGTTGAATTTTCCGCCTCAAGAGGCTTCATCTAGACCTGTTCTAGGGTAGTCAGCCTTTGGCGGACTGGTACCTTGTTTGAACAAAGGTGCTCCGCGTTTATTGTCAGTCTCCTCTAGACCCATTTTTTTTAGTAATAGCTCAGAGGGTAGTGCTTTAGCTCTTGTTTGCTGAGACTCACTAGCTTAGGAATTGTTGAAGAACTCTTTTCTTCTCATTTTCTGAGCTCTGTGATATGGTGGCATTTGCTTGTCTCACAGAAAAGTAAAATGTGAGGTCTGCACTTTTTTGCTAGGCTGCCTCATTCCCATGACGCCTTGGGAACCCACATGAGCGAGAATTGATTCTGATACTTATTCATCACAAAATAGGTAATTTTGATAGTTTGAATAGTTTATCAGTTTTCTATCAAAATGTTCAAAGAATACCCTATAGCATTTGGAATTATTGTATCGGAATTATAACAACTACACTCACCGGCAAAAAAAAACCGGCCACCAAATAATTTAGCCAAATTGATTGCTCTGTAACTTTTTCAATTCTGGTCCAATTTTGGTGAAATTCCGACCAAATCGTAGATTCATGTTTCCAAATGTTAGCCCAAATATTAGTTCCTAAGGAAATCTGATGACTCGATCATTATACAGGGAAAAACGAAATTAACTTTTTCACCCTTAACTTCTTAACGCCCTGTGGGAAAGATGAGTGGTTTAAGTTAGCTTCATTATGTTTTAGATTGAAGAGTGATCTCTTCTCTACATTATAGTTTTTTATTCACGTCGATAACCATTTTTTAAAGGGAGATA
This sequence comes from Phaedon cochleariae, assembly GCA_918026855.4. Lineage (NCBI taxonomy): Eukaryota > Metazoa > Arthropoda > Insecta > Coleoptera > Chrysomelidae > Phaedon > Phaedon cochleariae. Next base: position 5,046,387 of record OU896710.1, on the reverse strand, counting down.
CACAAGTGTTTCAAGAGAGTATGGATTCTTAAAATTTTTATTTACAATAATTCAGAACCATTCTCCAACCTTCTGCTTCAATGCTTCATCATGTTTTAAATTAAAGTGGGATCCTCTTTTGTTCCTTCTTCATACAACGGTTTTTGAATAACATCAATATCTCCTTTTTGAGAGAAGATACAAGTGTTTCAAGAAAGTATAGATTTTCAAAATTTTCAATAACAATAATTCAGAACCTATCTACCTATCATAGGGGTGACCTCTAAAGGCTCATTCGCCTTCGCCCAGCCTTGTCAGATACTCTTCAAGAGCTATGGTTCGCCCTTCAAGAAGGATTTCAGGCAATGCTTCAAGGCTACTTGAGTAATTTGATCAATTCGATGCCACTTCGGTTGGATGCTGTAATTCAATATCGAGGAGAGCATACTCGTCATTGACTACAGGCCTGCTTCTTGTTTGTTTTTTGTAATTGATTTTTCCGTAAGTGCTAATAAAGTAAGGTAGAAATATGTGATATTAATCCTTGAAGTTGTTAATCAATAAGTTCATGTAAATTCTGATTGGTAAAAAAAAGTTGAAAAACGCCATACTTCCTTAAAACACTCGTATCTTCTTTTAAAAATAAGATATTGACGTGAATCAAAAACTTTTGTGTTTAGAAAGGATCACACTTCAATCCGAAGCATAATGAAGCTATGTTCAATCACACAATTTTGCCACAGGGCGTTGAGAAGTATAGGGTGAAAGAGTAACTTTGGTTTTTCCCTGTATAATGATCAAGTCATCAGCTTTTCAGGAAAACTGATATTTAGGCTAACATTCCGGAACATGAATCTACAATTTGATCGAAATTTCACAAAAATCGGACAAGGATTAAAAAAGTTACAGGCTGAACATTTTGGACAGATTTTTTGGTGGCCGGTTTATTTTGCCGGTGAGTGTATAATTCCAGCGTACAGAATTTTATTTTTTCTTGTCCCTCCCCCACAGAATATAAAAACAAAACAATGACCTATTTATACGTTTTAGAGCTTTATTGAATGAAGGTTCATATGATCCAAATCATATAAGTTGGAAGGATGAACATGAATGTGGCAACTACGACTAAAAGACGTCTCCAAGTCCGAGCACGCTAACAGCCGTTCATATTTTTTCATAATGACGAAATCTACATGAGCTCTATAGGAAATGTGATGCTCTTCCAATATGTGCATGATGCTATGTCTCTGAATAATACGTAAAATATGAATTATCTGCGAAAACCGACGAGAAACGCTATTTTTTGAAAAGTAATCAATCGGGGATCATTCGATCTTTCCAATTTTCTATTTCTAATCGAGAATGACTATGAATTATTTTGAGCTCTGAGGATGATTGATTCAACTGAATCAAATCTAATTATACTTTTTTGGCAGAAAAAAACAATTCTGATCGACAAAATCATCAGAGAGACAATATAATTTGAAATTGGATAAAAAACAATGAAACAATAACATGATACTGATACATAAATATTAAAATCTATATAAGTACATACACGAGCCCAACAGGTTTGTTTTTTTCGCTTGTTATGATAAAATACGAAAGTGCAGTCACAATATGTAAACATATCAATAGTTTTTTATTTTACAAGGCGAAAAGTACTAGCTTTAGTTCGAAGTTGTGTTGTCAAACCAAGAACTAAAATCTAATATTTTTCCAGTGTGAAATATTTCGGGATTTATGGAATGGAAGATGAAATAGGCATGCTGTTCTTTCTCGGAGATGGTTTTAAATTATTATTCGGAACTGGCACAACAAAAGCCAAGTCAAATTATTTCATGAAAAATTACAATTTGTTATCAGACAACAGTGATGACATTTCAAACTTTTTTCCCGTCACAGAAAAATAAAATTAAAATATGATATATCTACTACTTGAAGGATTCACTGCTGAAGAATGTCTTCATGTAATACGCAGAACGGTTGAATTTATAACAATTGTTTTACCCTATTTCTAAAAAATCCGAAGACTTCAATTTCCGTTAAATGTTGTGGTAAGCAATTATATATTTTCATCCCGTTGTACATGATAGATTCTTCAGCTAGATTGTTGTTGGGTGAAGGTAATATTGATCTAAATTTTTAGGAGATCGAGTGTCATGATTTGATGGTACTGAAATAGTTAGTTACCTAACAAGTGCGGAAAGTAGTACTTTACCGCACGCTACGGCAATCGCACGAACGACGCAAAGCGGAGTTCGGGCAAATCGTCAAGGGCGGAAAAGACATTTTCCGCAAGGGTTAGGTATAAAGTTTTTAATAAACAATATTTTATAATGATGCTACAAAATGACACATAAGACAGAATAGTTACATGGATCATTTAGTTAGTCCTAAATATCCTTATTTTCAACGTGCGCTAGAGTAACTTTTACGCACATTTTCATGCACTGAAATATTATATTGTGCAACAAGTGGGGAAAGTTGAACTTTTCTCACGAGTATGAAAGTTTGTGGCTCGAGCCTGAAGGGCGAGTGATGCAAACACACGAGTGAGAAAAGTACTTTTCCTCACATATTGCACACTATACTTTTTCTACAACTACACTTATCCAAAGAATCCAAGTAATGTAACTTATTGGTATTCATTTTATAATGTGGCACTATGCCACATTGAATATTGTGACCAAAGAGTAGACGCCTTTCCTAGTTCCTCAAAGTATTTCAAAAAACTGCCCTTTATAAAAAAGATTTTATTTCTGTATTTCTTTAGATTCCAAAAATTTTTCGTATATGCCAATTCATACTTTTTTCTTGAAATTTCCGGAAACAAATAAAATTTTCGCAGCTTTTTCCATTATCTCTGACTCTGGCGGTGTATTTATCAAAATCATCACATCTCGGTATATACATCATATTATTTATTATGAATTGTTGGAATAATATTTTATGAAAACTGCGATTTCTATCAAAAGCACTAATGAGAACTACCCTAAAGAATTTAAAAAACTTATGACAGTTGTGACAACTACTCAAAGCTGAACACCAGCCAATTGAGTTGTGGTCGATTTTTGTTGATTCTCCATGGAAATATACCGGGTGGCTACGGAAGTATTGCCTACGGAATATCTCAGTTATTGTATGAAGTAGGTTTGTGAAATTTGGTGCGTCGATATAATGACATAAGAGCTAGAATTTGAGCATGCATATTGACATGTCGAAGTTTACTTCCGGTCTGACCGGAAGTAACATCAACTTTCTTATTTTGAATGGAAACACTATTTTTTGTCTTTTCGCTTTATTCAGCATTCAATTCCCTTTCTAATGACATATCACAAGTTGATATCTAACCAGAAACTATATCAGAAAAAAATTATTATTGAAATTCACCGAGTAGGCCGTGAAAGCAAAATGAAAGCCAAAAATTGAAAAGTTGGCTATGGAAACCATACGTCACTTGATAACAGTTGCTACTACTGTGATATTTTATTTTCATAGGTCGGCATTATAAAAAGCCGCCAAAAACAAATATTGAAAAAATTGGGAAAAAAACAATACTCTGTAGGTTCACAACTTAAATAGGAACATTCGACTTTTTCTCGCCTGTACTATTCAGCATAACCATTCCTTCTTAATGATATAATAGAAAGTCATTTTTTGGCTTTCATTTTGCTTCCACGGCCTACTCGGTGAATTTCAATAATAATTTTTTTCTGATCTAGTTTCTGGTTAGATACCAACTTGTGATGTCATTAGAATGCTGAATAAAGCGAAAAAAAATAGGGTTTCCATTTGAAATAAGAAAGTTGATGTTACTTCCGGTCAGACAGGAAGTTAACTTCGACATGTCAATATGCTCAAATTCTAGCTCTTATGTCATTATATCGACGCTCTAAATTTCACAAACCAACTTCATACAATGACTGAGATATTCCGTAGGCAATACTTCCGTAGCCACCCGGTATGTGGTGTTGGCAAAGTGCCGTTAGAAGAAATATTTCTCACAGTATGAGCAATACATGGTTTTGAAACTAAGTAAGCTATGAGAAATGCGCTACTTTTCATAGCAGTAATAGAAAAAATAATTAAATAGATTTTTTTCATCGATATAATATAAAACTTATTTGAATAACATTTAAGTAACAATAACTAAAACATTCTCGATGGTAAATGTTGAAATCGAAAGTGCAATTTGTGGTTGTTGCAAGATGTAATATAGCAGATGCCGCAACATCTTGAAGAACGTCGTTTCTTATTCGAATTTGATTGGTTAGTGTTTGCATCAGATATTTCCGGGGGGAGATCTTGAAAGTTTCCTGAGTTGTCCATTTTTATTTGGAATTACGTACACGGAAAAATGGCGCTTGAAATGCATATTTGTTGACTGCTGCTACTGTCAGTTTATAGCGACTTCTGCTATGGGTACGTTCTGGTGCCAACAGTTATCACCACATGTCTCCTGGTATTACCTTCGAAATTTGCGGAAAAGTAGAAGTATTGCAAAAAAGTAGAATCGTAAGGAAAAGTACAACTTTTAAAACGAAAAATCATGCGGATAAGTTACTTTTCCGCACGCTCGTGGGAAAAAGACTTTTTCAGATCGGTCCAGTAGCTCAATACAAACAAACACACAATAGTATAGATATCTAATATAAGAATGATGATTCCACAGTTATCCCCACCATTCGCGATTCCATTCATGTATCCGTGTTTGGCGGTCAAGATTGTTAGCGTATATTTTTAAATGGCCTCCCTCTTCCAGATACCTCTACTGTTATATATATCGGGTGACACAGGGTATCGGGCCACCCCTGTAACTTCTGCTTTCGTGATCGGATTTTTCTGAAATTCGGTGTAGTTATATAAGCAATTATTTCGGATTTGATCACATTACAATCCAATATGGCGGACTTCCGGTATTTCTGGAAATGCCAGCAACTTTGTTTTTCAAATGAAACACCCTGTATATTTTTACATATTCAAGTTCAACAGGTCAAAACAAGTGCAATCTTTATTTCAAATGTAATTTTTTCGAAAAAAATTAGATTAAAATTGTTTTTTCATTTTACCTCGTGGATGAATGAGATGTGGTCAAGACTATTCACAATGAGTCACACATAACAGAAAAACATATTTTTTTCTGAAAAATTATTTTTTGTGTCACTTATCCAGGAATCAATTCAGCCACATCACTTTTTGATCAAAAATTATTTTTTTTTCAAATGGAACCCCAATGGGCCACCTACCCGTTTCTCTAGAACATACTTTAAGGAACGAAATGAAATATCATTTTTGTTTTTCGGTGCAGTAACAAATTGTATACATTCAAAAATCAACAACTAGTTTATGAATTTCCTTGCAGTTAGAATAATTTTTCAACTAGGTAGGCTGTGGAATAAATGACACCTGACATCAAGATTGCACTTGTTTTGACCTGTTGAACTTGAATATGTAAAAATATACAGGGTGTTTCATTTGAAAAAACAAAATTGCTGGCATTTCCAGAAAAACGGGAAGTCCGCCATATTGGATTGTAATGTGATCAAATCCGAAATAGTTGCTTATATAACTGTACCGAATTTCAGAAAAATCCGTTGACGAATGCAGAAGTTACAGGGGTGGCCCGATAGCCTGTGTCACCCGGTATACTGTGAGGATTCTATGATTTTTGAAAAGCTTCCTGCAAGTATCACCCTGCTTGTGTGATCTGTGACTTTCGTTTGGTGCAAACTCCCCAAAAAACAACCGAAAACACGCACCACTCACCTTTTTCCGTTGCTCGCCAGCCTGACGAACAGCTGGTCCGCATCGGGCACCACCTTCTGCACGAACACCTGCTCGTCGTCCTGCTCGCCGAACGGGCCGCACTCGTTGGCCGCCGGCGAGGAGGCGTGGCCCGCGGAGGCTCCTCCCCCTGCTACCCCCTCCACCGCCTCGAGCGCGACGATCTTGAACGACGCCTCCGGAGTGGAGCCGGGCTGCGTGGAGAGCATGCCGCGGAAGCGGGTGACGCGCCAGCTGCGCACGTGGTTGTACTCCGAGCACACCGACACGAGGTACTTCTCGGAGAGCGTTACCTACAATAGGGGGCGGGGCGTGTGAGTTGGTAGGCGGGGAAAGTGCGTTGATAGGCGGAGCGTGCATACAATGGGGCGGTTCGAATTGCTTGATGGGCGGAGCGCTTTTTTAGCTGGTCGAGCTCGTATGTGACGAAAGTTTTACGAGGAAGTGGGTTCTGGATTATTAAGAGCTGACAACTACAACAATGAAATTTCTAGTGATAGTGGCATTATTGAAAGTCTAGAGGTTCAGTCGATTACTCAAAATTGAGAATATACACGGATAAAATTGAATATTTGATATATTAGCAGAAATTGTTCAGGTACTGGACCAAATAAAAGGGGCGGAGCTTGCGAGTTGCGCACGTGGTTGTACTCCGAACACACCGATATGTGGTACTTCTCGGAGAGATTTGCCTGAAAAGGGGGCGGGGCACGTGAACAGATACGCGGAGCGTGATTTCAATGGGGCAGGGCACATGACTTGATGGGTGGAGCGTACAAAATAATATATTATGGATTGCTTGAGTACTGCAATGAAAGCGGCAGAGCTTGTGTTAGTTGTGCACGTGGTTGTCTCCGTGCGTGGTATTATTGAGAATTGTGAATTAAGATGCGTCACAAGAAGTTCTCAGATTAATACACGGAATTATACAAAATAGATATGATATGAAAGAGTGGAGCTTGTGCCGGCTGCGCCATTCCGAACACACTGATACAAAGTATTTCTCGGAGAGCGTTATATGCAAAGGGTCGGGGCGATAGGCGGAGCAAGCACATAATGGGGCGGGGTATGTGAGTTGATGATTGGACTATTTATTGGGGCGGAGCTTGTGTATAAGTGGGAAGGGCAAGTGTTTCGCGAAAGGGCGGGGTACGATTGTTGACGAGCGTTTCATTCTGGATGATCAAAATCACAATATGATAATTTCTTAGGGGGCGCGTTAGTTGATAGGCAGAGTTTGTAAGCAATGGGCTGGGCGAGAGGTGGAGAATGTGATTCGGTAAGTTTTTGTTACTTCTAGTACGTTCATTGAAATGTACGTGATGAGATAATGTCGTTAAATTATTTTTTGAACTGATTATGCATTTTACCTTTGTCACTTTACTTTGGTGCACAGTGAACGTCTGAAAGAGCTGCGGTCCATGTCCGACCGTCTCTGGATGCTGAACGATCACTCTTACCGCTCCAGACGTTGTTCCGTACGCTATTTCGATCCAGTTGCCACACAAATCTGTTGAAATTCAAACGAGATCATTTGAAATGAACGAAAAAAATAGGATTATATACTGTCAACGAACTCAATCAACGATTTGATATTACCTTCAAAAACGAATAATTTTATGTGGTTCAAGGATAGAGTTAATGTTGTATGTTCATAAATATGAAATGAGTAGGTATCAGTCACGATTTTTAAACACGGTACACGATTACCAATATGAAATGTCACATGTTGGTGAGGAAATGAAATATGAAACGAATATCAGTCACGACATTTACACAGGTTACAAGATTACCAATATGAAATGCCACATGTTGGTGAGGAAATGAAATCCAAAAATATTGTCAATACCAATTTTTCGCTTTTAAAGTAGGTAACCATTTACGAAAGCACTCTTAGGAGACTTGGTAGAACAAAAATCAATCAATCAACTTAATTTTGTAGACCATAAAAGGTATAAAACAAGTCACAAATTTATATTATATTTTATATATATAGGTACACATATAAGAGTAAGCACTAAACATATAATTTCATGAGTGAAACTTTTGAAAAATAGAGAAAAATAATAAAATTAGAACCAGTACTAGAAATCCAGAAACTCGTCTACTGTGTAGTAACACTTTTAAGGCAGGTCGTATTGTCTAAGAGAATTCCTGAACTTAACGTATGCTCCTTGTACTTTGATGATATTTGGAAGCTAATTACATATTCTGATACTACTAGATATTGGACCATTCAGTGCTATGTTCAAATTTTAGTGTTCAATTTTTTGATAACTTCCCTAACGTGTGGTTCTCAGTCAAGTGTGTCATTCATTGTGATGCCTAGAAATTTTACAATGTAAGTGTTGTTGATTTTATTTTGCCCAAGGTATACGTCCATATGTTTTCCACTCTTCTTTGTCGGGAATGATAGATTCGAAATTGTGTTTTGCTTGAATCAATATATTGTTTATAGAGAACCAACATAACATTTTTTCCATGAGTTCATTGCATGCTTCTTGATTTAGTTCTACGCATTCTCTTGATATCAAAAATGATACGTCATCTGCATATAGTGTAAGTTTGAATTCTGACAAGTATTCTATAATATCAGCAACATATATGGAGAATAGTATAGGAGTAAACGCTTTCCTGGGGAACTCCACGGGTGCTGAGGAAGAATAGTTGAATATTATCAATGAATATAATAGGTTGAGTTATTAGAGAAAGATACAGAACTTTCAATAAGCATACTAAGGTGAGGAATTTCCTATAACTATTCATGAAATGACGAATATTTGCTTTCAAGAGTCCAATATAAATTATACAGATGTAAAAAAAATTTCCGGCATATTGAATTTCACATGCATTTCAACTAAACTACTCAACACTAATTTCGTCGCACACCAAAATGTCGCCCCTGTTATAATGTGAATAACTTTTTTCAGTTTAGAACAATTTGAATTTGGTTCACACTGTTCGATAGCCCAGTCCTTCAGCTATAATCTGGTACTTCATTGAAACATGAGGGTATTCACATAAAATCTCTACATGGTGTTTTCCGACACTGTGCAAAATTTCGGAATATTCAAAAGGCTCTCAAATGGTGAAAAAAATGTTTTTCTCAACTTCGACAACAGAGGCATGAAGATGATCTCATTACCTCGAGATATTTCGCGAATCAACTTCCTATCTCTCTTATTTACAGAGTGATCTCAAAAAATCAACTTTTTGGTTTTGCAGCCATAACTTTTTTCCACGTCAACCGATTTTGAAAATCTTAGGCTCATTTTGAAGATAAAACTTCAGATGAAGAGATCTGGATATCAGAATTGACTCAAGATGGCTATCAAAGATCTAGAGTTTCCTTGAAAGTGACCCAAATCTGGAACGCCCTCCGAATCTCGGTTGAGAGGAGAATTGAATGAAAATCAACTTGTTCTCGGAAAAACAATTCATTCTGGATGCGTCCATATTTTCCTCGCTTTCAGTACTCAAGAATGTGCGTGAGAAAACACAATTGAAACATGTTCTTGCAAAAACATCAGACCATTTCGCCTCTGTAATGCATGGCCCGTAACCAACGTTACAAGAATCACAGTAAGTGACTGACAAGTCAGGTTAGACGTCGTTTTCGAATCATAAACAGATTTTGATAGTTTCGATGCCGCATTTAACGCCCGACCAGTTGGAACTGATTCCACAAATGAGGGAACAAGGGTTATCTTTCCTCCAAATCGCGGATCTGCTAAACACGACAGTCCGATCCATTCAAAGGGCGTATCTCCGACACGACTTGTTTGGTTATTACTGTCGATTCGTTCGGCGCATTATTGCGATTGAAAACTTTACGTAATTGGCAAACTGTTTTCGTGAAACTTTCACCATTTTTGAAATGCGTTTTTACAATAAATAAACGTTGTTTGCTTGAATACTTCTCCATATTCTTAAATCGCATGTTATGTACGTGACAACTGTTGAAAAAATCACTTTATTGAAAAAATCAAAATCCGTTGCTCTTGTTGGTACACCATTCATGATGAGCCTCAGCTGGTCGGGTTTGTCAGTCACTCATTGTGATTCTTGTAACGTTGGTTACGGCGGGTCATGCATTACAGAGGAGAAATGATCTAATGTTTTTGCAAGAACATGTTTCAATTGTGTTTTCTCACGCACAATTCTTGACTACGGAGAGCGAGGAAAATATGGACGCATCCAGAATGAATTGTTTTACCGAGAACAAGTGATTTTCATTCAATTCTCCTCCCAACCAAGATTCGAAGGGCGTTCCAGATTTGGGTCACTTTCAAGAAAACTCTAGATCTTTGATAGCCATCTTGAGTCAATTCTGATATTCAGATCTCTTCATCTGAAGTTTTATCTTCAAAATGAGCCTAAGATTTTCAAAATCGGTTGACGTGGAAAAAAGTTATGGCTGCAAAACCAAAAAGTTGATTTTTTGAGATCACTCTGTAAATAAGAGATAGGAAGTTTTTTCACCATTTAAGAGCCTTTTGAATATTCCGAAATTTCGCACAGTGTCGGAAAACACCATGTAGAGATTTTATGTGAATACCCTTATGTTTCAATGAAGTACCAGAATATAGCTGAAGGACTGGGCTATCGAACAGTGTGAACCAAATTAAAATTGTTCTAAACTGAAAAAAGTTATCCACATTATAACAGGGGCGACATTTTGGTGTGCGACGAAATTAGTGTTGAGTAGTTTATATTTCCCTCAACCAGTCGATCAGCACAAAGTGTTTCATTGATTGATGTATTTATCACCCCAAGAAACATAGGTGTATATAGTAGGGATACATAAACAATATACATAATGTTATACATACAAGTATGAAATAATAATAATATACAGGGTGTAACATAAGTACGTTGAAATATTCAAGACGTATTCCTGAGACAATTTTGAGAAAAAAATGATATGTAAACTTGCGTCTGAAAATGCTTCGTTTCGGAGATACAGGGTGTTGTAATTGAATTTTTTTTATCGCTTTTTCGAAATAACTTTGGCAAAGAATAAATTATTTGCACGAGATTTGGTACCTGAGGTTATTTTGATATAAGAAAGTGAACTTTTGGTACTTTTCATAAAAAAACCTTATTCCCACATGTTTTCCAAGTAAAAGAGGTACACTTCCTCAACAACGCTGGAGATGATCGTTTTCGAGATATTTACAAATTTCTATATCGATGCATGTAAGTAAACTAGCTGAGAACATTACAAAAACTAAGTTAGTATGTGTATGAGAACATTACAAAAACTAAGTTAGTATGTGTATGTGGTAAGTCTTGTCAAAATAAACTACTTTTTACCTATGGAATGTTTATCAAAAACTAATTTGTTTTCTGTATTTCAACACCCTGTATCTTCTATATGAAGCATTTTCGGACGAGTTTATATGTTTATATATGTATATATATATCTTAAAATTGTTTCAGGAATACGGCACTTGAATATTTTAACGTACCTTTATGTTACACCTTGTATAACAAGTGCCGACTTTATGAATGACACTGTATATGTTTACTCCACAATAGTCGTTCATCAATATAAAGACCTGAAATTTCTGTAACATCTGTATATTTGATGAGTTTATTGTTGAAGGATAGTGTTCTTTTTGCTATATACATATATTAGGATTTATTATAATTGAGAGTTAGTTTATGAACTGGTAGCCAAAATGATTTTCTCTGAATTACTTTTCATGTTCATGACAATATCATTTTAATCTTTGGAGAAATAAATCAATGTTCTCCTTTCAATTCCAAATTTGATATTGAATTTATGTCGATTTAAAATAATACTGGTCCCAAGACTGACCCTTGCGGTACACCGCATGAGATGTTCATTAAGGAGCTGCAATTATCACTCATATCAACATATTGCTCTTTATTTGATAGATATTTTTTCTATAACTTTTGAAAGAAACGGGAGAACAGAAATGGATCTGTAATTATTCATATCATCTCTCCTACTAGTTTTGTATACAGGCATTTCTTTCGAAATTTTCATTTTGTCACGAATAATTCCACTTTTATATAGGCGATGAATGATCAACTCTTTAACTGTAGGGTCCCTTGATGGAAATTGACGTGTCATCTTAACAGGGTACGGACAGATCCTCGTCTCCTCTCACTCTAAAGTGTTTGTGAAACAGTTATATAGTTCCATCCATATTCAATTCTGGGGATAAACACTAGATTTTAGACATTTGTTGTTTTTTAGGTTATATTGAGGTCATTGGTCATACGTGATTCCCATATGGAAATCTGATTCAACTATACCAAGATATATTTGAAAAATCCTATAGTTTTAGAGTTTACTACTACAGCATAATCTTTGCGAGGTAGGGAACATATAATTTGTACTAAAAGCTTAATATATTTCACCAAAAGAGACTGTTCTCAGACTGTATACCAGGGTTGACTGAATTTACTGAATGAATTCTGATTTCAAGCTGATAGCTGTAGTTTACCTATGAGCTGAATGAGCTGAGACAATGGTATGACATAGTTGAAATAAACTATAATTGCACTAATCACAGATCAAACTAATACTGCACCAATACAATTCCAACAACAATAGAACGAAATTCACAACTGCAATAACTTTATCACTCCTTCAATATTCACTCAATACTACCTAATGCAATGGGCTTATATCACCAAAATTTTTTATTTCATAATTCGATAGAACTCACCCAAACTAGCTCACCACCGCAAACCGTTTCTTGCTGTGAGCTCCCTACGTTTTATAAAAAATTATTGAAATCCCCGATTTTTCGGACCTCTGAAAACGAGGCGATGATGTGACGTCAAAACCCTAATACTGAAACAAGACTATTCCAAACAAAGATGAATGATACATGATTTCTGATCGTGTTTCTGACAGAGTGAATTAGCGCGAGATCACAGTTGAAAGAATTACTATATCAGTTGCCTCAGTCTCCGTCGGGCGTTTGGTATTTTCTTTTAACTATGGCGAGATGAGGTTTCTACGTCATAAGAGGGTCCGTTTTCAGAAGGTACTATCATTTATGTCCCGTTAATTTTTCGATCGAATTATGTCGTCAATCATTATTTATGTATAAAAGGATCAATATAAACATGGTTTGAGTTAAAAGTTCTTCTAAGGTGTACACGCCCATTCTATATCGTGTATTCCTTTTATTCAAAATCAGGTACCTACAATAATATAATCGACAATGGATCAATGGATTACCAGAAACAGGCTATTTGAATCAAATTATGATATGATCATTGGAAATAGGTAACTAAGTATAACCAAATGGATTATTGGGTTTTGAAAAACAGGTAAATTCATGTTGAATGCTTATTTCCATATTAATTTTTCAAGTTCAGTATCTTTATTATTATTTGATTATATATGATCAATTTGTGATTACAAACACAGAATATCTATTTGATTAGGAGCGATTAGGACTTTCTTAGGATTCATGCATGAATCAATGGGTAATTTTGCACTTTTCATTGTATGGGTTTTTTCCGAAATTTTGTTTGGTACTTACGTATTTTTGTCTGAAAAACACGAATTTGATATTGAAAATGTGAACAAACCATTATTTATTAAGATATTTTATATAAACTATAAAGTTACAAATTTCACCTTCTTATCCGCCTGTCTTTGGATGGAATTTAGAACAATTTGCCCTTCTTTTTCCATCATTGGACAAAAATATATATATCACACAATGTTGGACACATTTTTTTAATTATATGAGTCAGCTAGAAATATGATTTTCTTGTGAATATATCCATGTTTAGTGAAAAGAAGGAAGAATATCATTTGAAATTATGCCGTGTGTAATGTCATTCCAAAGCAATCTATTGACATTTGACATCTCTTATTTGGATTGCCTATGGATTAAATGGCCGTCATCTGGTATGCTTGCTCACTAAATAGGAATAACTCGCCAAAAAATCATATTTCCTGTTGAATTTTCTAGCTTAAAATGTGTCATTGAAGTACATCATGAGTATATAAATTGTCCAATGACAAAATAAAAAGAGCTAGTACCTGTAAATGCATCCAACACAAGGGGGAAAATAAGGCAAAATTTCGAACTTTTTCTTGAAATATCTCGATAAATAGTGGTTTGTTCACATTTTCATTATCAAATTCGTGTTTTTCAGACAAAAATACGTAAGTACCAAGAAAAATTTTCGAAAAAAAAAACATCGCATGATAAGTGAAAAATTACCAAATGTTTCATTTTTTAAGATCACGATTCACGACTCACGATATTTTTGGGACACAATGTAAACATGGTGCTGAGCCTCTCTGTACATTCGTCTAGCTCGACTGAGCTACTGCGCATCGACCGCGATTTTCAATGCAGAAGTGGGGACGCTTGCCAAATTTCTGTGGAAGTGAACTTACTTACTGACTGTGCCAGATCTAGCCAGATCTAGCCAGATCACCAGACAGGTTCAGTTCAGGGTTAGTGTATGTGGTGTCCAGTCATTTTAGAAGTTTGGTTCATCAAGAAGATTCACGATAAAGAATAGTCTCATCCCAATTCAGTGAACTTTGTTGGATAAGAAGGAATCATTTTTAAATGGCATCCATTATTCCACATAGTTTTCTGAATAATATATTGTGCGACTCGTGCCACAAGTTTTTGTCAGTCAAACCAGTGAAAGTGTATCCCAATAGAAAAGTGAGATGTGGAAGATGTTCGAACATGAGCGATAATGGTACAGTGTCACTATTTCAAGTAATAGCTGACCAAAGTTTGTTCAAGTGTGTTAATAGATATGATGGTTGTCGTGCACTTTTGAAAACGACAGAGACCTCCAGTCACGAACAAATATGCATACCTCAGTTATATGATTGCCCTATTTGTGTTGCACCTTTACATACTCATCTACTCCAGCAACATTTCAAAGAAATGCACAAGCAAAACATATTGACTAGAACTTCATTCCATATAAATGGCATTACTAGTGTAGAGAGAACAGGAATGTTCTTGTATGAAACTCAAGATATATTGTTCTACATCTGCTACAAGTTGGATGAGTCTGGAAAACGATTTTTTCTCAGTGCTGCATATTTGGGAAATGACAAGTACTTCAGAGTGAACCAAAAGTTTATTATTCATTTTGGAGATGATACAGTGCCATTTCAAACCAAGACAATGCCTTGTAAAAACTTCAACAATGAGAGAGATCTTCACTATGAGTGCAGTGATAGTATAGATATTGCCAACAAATATTTGCCTAGTTCATTATACATTGAGTTTGAACTAGAAATTGCCCAGTTTACTGAAATGATAATCCAGTGCCTACAAAAAAAGATTGTATTACCGAGGCCCAATCGACTGCTGACTTTGGATTTCTTCATGTAGGGATTTTGACATCATGTCTGGTCAAGATTGCTTTGGATTCGAATCAGAGACAATAACCTAAGTTCATACTTTATTTTATTTACTTATAATTCTCTTTAGTGAGACAGTTTTTTGTACGGAAGGCGAGACAATTTTATTCTGGCTGGACGTTTCATGTGTAATTTAAAAAGTTTGCTTATTGATGACGTCTGACACAACAATTCAACAATACTAGAATTCAAATTCCTTTTTAAAGAAATCTTCTTCAGTCACTCAAGTTATTGTTACTAATGTAATTACTTACCAGGTGATGTAGCGCAACTGATAGGGTTGTTGTTGTTGTGCGGAGATACGAAGGTCCATGGTTCGAGCGTTTGAGCCCCTCGGCGACGATGTTTTTTTTTTAATTATTTCATGTCACATAAATTAAATTCAATTTATTTTGGTTGAATTGAATAGCAATTGTATACACTCTTTTGAGAGCAACCATCTCCAAGATAATAAAAAAAGTACTGTTTATCAAAGTTGTACAGTGTGTCCAGTTTTCGATGCTTTTGTGTGATATCTCAGTTATCTTTCGAGATAGAACCTTGCGGGTTTCGCGATCGTGTGCCACTTTTTTGTGAAACTCAAGATGGCCTAATCAGATTTTGCATAACTGTTTCCGTTTATGAGATACAGGGCGATTTTGAAAATTTATACTTTTTGGACCCCCTCTATATCTACGAAGTTTCTCAGCAAAAATGTCAAATTTAAATCTCATCCCATATGAAAGTTTACGCAGAATCCAGTGGCGCACTCAATTTTTTTTTTCGGGGTATGGATTTGGAGATACGACTCAAACTTATGGTTTTTTAAATGGAACACCCTGTATTTTATAAGCTCATAAAATTCCTCATTTTTTTCTCTTCAAAATGATTTATAATGTATGTATACGAAATTTTTAAAAATGCTCTGAAATCACTGAAACATTGAATTTTAATTGTGATCTATGGATTTTTCTTATATAAAAGTTACAATTGAAGAAATATTCATTTTGATTTTTCCATAAAGAGGACAAGAACAAGACCAACACTAATTAACTAAGAAAACACAAAAATTATGTACCTGATAGCAACAAATAAATAGTAATAAAAAGTTCATAATGTAGAATAAGCACCAGATTGAATATTTACAAATACAATTGAATTTTGGAATTATTCAATTACTTATTCACTGAATTGTTCAAATTGATGTCCATTTTCCATAACACATAATTGAGACATTTTCTCAATACGTCTTGATACAGTAAGAGTCACAAATATCTTGAAGAACTTCGTGCAACAACAGAGGCAGTTTTTCAGGAATTACAAAGACATCCTTTAATGATTTTGAATGCATTAAGAGTGGACAATAGGACTGGAAAAATGATGAATACAGCGCTCTCGCTCCTGACGCTTTATGGGAAAACCGTTTGGCATATAGTACATTTTTAAACGCCATAATATAGACAAAGGTTCAAATTAGGGCGGATACTATCTCATTTTTCAAAATTCGAAAAAAAAAAGTTTCAAAAATGTATTTGAATATAGCATTATTAGCTGACGAAAAAAAAATATTTATACTGCTTGTTTAGGATTTTCAGATAGTATCCGCCCTAGAATGAACCTTCAATATGCTACAAAAAAAAAATTAAATCATAATGTGGCTTGGTTTCTTCACAAAGCGTCAGGAGCCAAACCTCTGCAACCTCAAAAATAGGCATAAGTTCACGATGATATTTGCGCCCTCTGGTGAAAGTTATATCAGAAGAACATGGCAGTCGATATAGCCTTAGTTCGGGTGATTTGATGAAATATAGAAATAATAAAATTTAAAAAAACCTATATAAATTCATGAAATTTCAAAAATAAACTAGTAGGTATTGATTACATTGAGACAAAAATAATTTATTCTTCATACATTTTGAGAAGTAGTTATTTAATAGTTCGTTCGTCAATTGAGTGAAATATCTATTGAATAATCTGATGCGTAATTTTACGCGAGTTCATTGCCTCAAGTGCCCATAATTTCGCTAAACGCAAAAAATCGTCTACAATAATAGAATACTTATAGGTGGTTCCCCGAACGGGTTGTTTTTTACACGGCGTAACATCCTGAGATGCAGGGTGATATAGTGTTGCCAACACGGCTTATTTACGGTTAGAACTGGCCTTTTCAAGAGGTGATCTGGAGGGTAAATGTTGCATCTGCATCTGTGGATAATTTAGCCATTTGATAAACCTTTAGTGCCTTTTTCTGGCCTTATATAAATCAATATTCAACCAAACTACATTAATATAGAGTTACCCACAATTTAAAGTAGGTAAACGACTTTTATGATTCTGCCACTTCTACCACAAAATAGTTGGTGATGCTATTGCTGACTAAAGAATTACAACTGACAACATAGTTCAACAGTCAATATTTTGTTATTTATTTAATTTGATGAGAAACTATATTTGCATCCTTATTTTAGAATCATGTACAAACCATGATGCTCAATACTGAAAGATTCACAATAAACGCCTGGTTGAGATAACTGAAACATTGACTCCTAACTTCTAAACACTGAAATAGCGTTTTCCATTCGACAAAATTTATTATAGTCTGTGTATAAATATATATTCATCTTTTAAAATTACACGTGATGAACAGAGACAAAAAAGGTTGGGTGCGGAAAAAGTTCAGACCAGTGCGACGAGTGGTAAACAGAATGAAATAGGTATTAAAAAAGCTAGAAATAAGCTAGATATCTAAAAATTTTCGCCTGCGGCGCATTTTTTTATGGTCTAACTTTTTCTAGCTTTTTTTCAATAGCACATTGGCGTTTTTCAACAACTAGTCGTTGGCAACACTTTATGACATTATAAAAATGTTCAACATCATTTGAACGGTTACGAATCCAGGTAAAATGAATCAATGTTGAATATTTTCGTCATGTCAGTAGTTTGATCTGCTTTTTGCAGAAACGTTGAACCTGTTATTTGGTGTGGAAGTGTTTTTGTGTTTGTGACTATAAGTATTGAAAATGCCGCCTATAAAACCCAGGGCATCAGGTGATTATCGTAAGGAAGAAAAAACAAAATTACATGTGTTGACAAAAAGACGTAGCCGGACGTAGGATATCAAGGGGGAAGAAAAATATCAGTATCGGTCGAATGTTATATTCATTCCCTTCACCCCCAGACACCCCTATTTTGGAATTCCAAATGGCACCCCCTATTTCGAGATATATAAAATTCAAAGTCTAGCAATAACCAACCAGATGGAAAACTATTTTAGTATTTGATCTATACATATCTGGGTGACATAATCATTAAATTATAAGTTATATTACGTCAGTTATTAGGTACAGCCAAACATTTTGTCAATTTTCATTGCAGATCAATTTTTGTGGAGTCACATGTGGAAACAATGGTTAATAAAACTCAGCCAGAGAATATGGATGTACTCAAACTGATATATTTCTCGAAAAGTAGACAAATAAATGGGAAAACGTTTTAAAAAATGTTTCAAGAATTCTAGAATAGGCTGTACTATTGAGCATCAAATATTGAAGCATATTTTCGAATAATTGCTTCAAATATCATATTACTCGCCCTCTCTAACTTTTGTTGATCACCAACATGAATCATTGAAATAAATTATTATTCATCTGGTCGGATTGGTTTTTGTTTCCGCCTCAATTTGATGTATCTCAAGTTGCGATTTGGAATTTTATAAAGTAGAGGTGGCGGGGGTTTGAGGGGATGATCATAGCATTCAATAGATACTAGTATTTTATTTCCTCCTCAGTATCTGAATCAACCTATTTTTTTACATAATTGTTATCATCGCACATCATAAGGCTAAGTGGTAAAATCAGAGCTCTGTACTATGAATCAAGGAAATCGCCTATTTTGTAACTTTCTCAGCTGAAACTGAATTTCAAAATTTTCTCTTCCAATGAGGAATTGGTGAAATAATCAACAATATTTCAATTTGTGCTAACTTAATCCACATCATAACATTTTTAACAATCAGGCCTTTGATGAAATGTTGCCGCATGTCATCGAGTTCAACCCGTTTCTATAAAGAGCACCGTACCATGTTCCTGCCCTACGACTGCTGCTGCTGTTTTTTATTCCACTTCAGCTGTGCTCAAAGCAACATAGTATCTAATGCTTTTCAAAGAACCAAGATACTGATTTTTTTCGACGGCTATAACACAAAATTGCTCTTGTTTCACTATGTTTGATATCACAATAACTTCATTTTGTTATTATTTCACAAAATCTCATCTCTCATGGAATATAAAATTTCAAGCAATGACATCAACTCTGTCTAATAGATCAGCATCACTTAAGAGTGAGCAATGAGCCGCACAAAATAACAAATTCAGCGCTCTCGCTCTAGACTTCCCATTTCGAAACCATTCAATATTTTAAAAAAATTTTCGATTCATGCTCTAGCCAAAGGATCAAGCTAGGTCGGATACTATCTCATTTTTCGAAATTTTTAAAGAAAGAGTGGAAAAAACGTTCTCGAAAAGTGCTGAAAATAAGTCAATTTGGCGAATAAAAAAAAACGTGTACATGAAATAACCAATTTCCAAATAGTATCCGACCTAGATCTATCTTTCAACAAACCACACAAAAAAAAGCAGCTCGAAATAGTGATCTCTATACAGGACGTCAAGAGCCGTTGCTCTACATTCTCACAAATACGCACGATTTGGTCGATGATATTTGCGCCTACGTAAATCACCCTGTATAATATAACAGAAAAGTTAACTTCAACTGACGATACAGTTGAAATTTGAGAAAATAATGATTAAAGCCTACTCATAGTATCTGATGAGTCATTTCGTTTGCTTCTTGGTTTTTCAAGATCGGATTTTCAAAAGCAGCGCTATGGCTTGAGGCTTTTTAGCAATCATCAACATACAGATTTACTGCAGTAAATCTGTATATTATGTACCCTAATATTGGATAGATATCCTGTTGTTGATACTTCCCATATTACTTTTTGCTGATAGTATACACATTTTCCCGCGATTGGCCATCTAAATTTCTGATTATGAAATTGAATCTTTCAGAATATTTACCGAAACCATAGACAATTGGAAGTTTGTGAAACCCATCGTGAACCCTCAAATTATCCGATGTTTATTGCATCTCCTCAGCATGATAGTGTACCCATGATGGATAATATATCTCATGATCTATTTTAGAGAATACAAAAAATCCTAATTTTTCCACACCTCTCGACCAATGAAGAGTGTCGTAAGTCTTCATAACATATGTTAACGTGATGGATATAACCAAGGATATAACACAATCAAGGTGTTATCAAGTAAGATTCTATGACCGGATTACCCGATGAATATAGCTAGAATACTTTTCGCTAGGAATCGGCTAGGCAGATTATAAGCAATATAAATAAATATTCGGACGCGGTAATCACCCTGACTAATTGGCGAACCGGGTCATTTGTCCTTTTTTAAAAAGGATGCTTGTTGATTTATGACTATTTTGTAACCGCCCACTGCTATCTCTTCCTAACCCCCCCGGACCTCAGGTATAGGCGAGTTTTGTCGCGTTTCCCAACCTTAAGACGTATTGAGAAAGCGTGTGAGGGAAAGTGGATATCAATTTAAACAATTCAATGAATAAGTTACTGATTAATTCCGAAATTCAATTGTCTTAGTGAATATTAAATCAGGTGCTTATTCTAGAATATGAACTTTTTATTACCATTCATTTGTTGCTATCAGGTACCTAATTTCTGTGTTATCTTAATTAACTTGTGTTGGGATTGTTTTTGTCTTTTTCATGGAAGAATCAATTGAAATATTCTTCATTTGGATTTTTTTTTAAATGAAAAATCCATAGCCCACTATTAAAATTCAATGTTTTAGTGATTTTGGAGCATTTTCGAAAATTTTATACATATTCATCATATTTCATTTTGATATGGAAAAAATAAGGAAATTAATGAGCTTATAAAATACAGGGTGTTTCATTTGAAAAATCATTAGTTTGGGTAGTATCTCCGAAACCATACCCAGACAAAAAAATTTGAGTGCGCCACTGAATTCTGCGCAAAATTCTGTATGGGATAAGATTCCAATTTGACATTTTTGCTGAGAAACTTCGTAGATATAGAGGGGGTCCAAAAAGTATAAATTTTCAAAATCGCCCTGTATCTCATAAACGCAAACAGTTATGCAAAATCTGATTAGGCCATCTTGAGCTTCACAGAAAAGTGGTACAGGACCGCGAAAACCGCAAGGTGCTATCTCGAAAGATAACTGAGATATCACACAAAAGCATCGAAAACTGGACACACTGTACATTCCACTTTGTGAATAACTATAAGTAGGTACCTAGTTAATTTCAAAAAAGTGAATTATGTATTTCATTACTATCATCGAGACTATCATTATGTTCTTCTTCGCAGTTTGAGTTGGAATATATTTAAATCATGTTTGATATTTCTTATATATATTGTCTCATCCAATCATGAAATAGTCATACGAATACAACTCGTGATACTATTTTTCCTGGAAATATTCGTCGATTGACATACTCCAGCTTGCTGCTCTAATTTCGTTCATGACATTGATCCAAAACTACTCGCCTACGGCTCGTAGTTTTGATAACAATGTCATTTACGAAATTACTAGGCAACAAGCTGTCGTAACAATCACCGATTATTTCCGGCAAAATATTATCACTTGTGGTATTATATATGACAATTCAATTCATGTATGAAAAATCCCACAAGCCGCGTGATTTTGTCATTATGACAGCAAAAAAGTATGCCCTAACTTTTCCAGCGACAATAACAGAACCTAACTTTTGAAAGCATGACAACCAACCATAAACAAATGTTTGATGAATTAAATTGTCTTACCGAATTACACTCTAGCCTTATTTTTTAGCTGAAGTAAACTTGGTATTTATAATTCGAATTTTGTTGCCATTAGGTAATTCAACTCAAAAAACTGCCAGAAAAAATTACTCGTCCTACGCACTCGTAATTTTTTCAGAGGCAGTTTTTTTTCGTCAAATTGCCAGGCAACAGAATTCTTAATGATACATGTCAAGTTCACTTCGACAATACAAGCTCTCGTGTGACAATAAAGTATATTTTTCTACAAACGCTTAACAAAGTAGCCTTTGACGCTTTCAAATTCCAGCACAAAGTTGACGTTTTCCCAGAAATGTCATTCTTTGACAGCATTTGCGCTCGTGAGCGGAAATATTGAAAAAACGCTCGCACATCTCTGTAACCTATACTTATCTATTCTTGAAAACCCCCAATTCTTTCATGATGGAAAATAGTGACAGTGAATCATCAAACACACCTCCTTCCTGATGATATAGCAGGAAGCGCAAGAGTTTGAATCTCTTATACCGGAGAAATCAAGGAAGAAATATGAATTACAATATGATACATTCATAAATTGGTGCCACTCCGAGATGGTGAATATGTATTCAGAAAACGTTTAACTTGTCATATTTTGGTAAAAAATCAAAGACTTTGAAGTCATCAACTCATTGGTCTATATATTCGATGGTACGTATATAGATCCTTGAATGTTAGATATAATATAGGAATCAATAAGTATCTGAAACTTTTTTTTTGTTTCCTTTGGACATATGGGATAATATGGATAAGAACTTTTTCAACTATTTCAATCGCTTATACTTTCAGGGCAGTTATTTCCAAAAGCTGCGTTAGTAGAAAAAATTTTGTGTGTATTTCGAGCACAGTGTTATTGCCGCTCTCCAAAGATTACCGCGCTCCGCTCCGCATCGCGCGGTAACTTTCTTTGTCGAGCGGCAATCTATCACTTTGCGCTCTAAATACACAAATAGCTATTTTGATTGATTGATTGAGTACGTTGACTGGTTTATTCTGTACTTTCGGGTAAAAAACAACGCAAAAAAGCTATGTATGGTGTTTCCGATAACTCAACTAGTGAACCAGCTAGCTGAAACGATTTTTTTTTCTAAAAAAATTTGGTAGCTCGGTGTCCTTGTGTGGCATACCAGCAAACCAAATCAATAACATTATAATGTGCACAAACCTTAAATTCACGTGTCCTCAAAAGCAGTAAATTTCGTCAAGACTTCGTACTAGCATTCGAAATCTAAATTGAGGTGTCGAATTGTGAAGCTTTACGAAATACTGGCGAACCAAACAGAAAAACGGGCTTTTAGTAATTCTAAAAGTACTGTGAATTTCGTCGATGTCTTGGGTTCTTACTTCTTGTTCCACAATCAGAAATCGCCGAAATGACAGAGAGAGGTGACTGAATTGTTTATTTCGGTGTTACTGCCACTAGGGCCCCTTGATGTGAATTGACGTATTTGTCATCTTAACAGGGTACGGACAAATCCTCGTCTCCTCTCACTCTAAGTTATATAGTTCCATCTTTATTCATTTTTGGGAATAAACACTAGATTTCTATATACAGTGTGTCCCACTTACCATGCTCACCATGGGTATCTTTTAAACGGTGAGAGATACGAGGTCGGTTAAATGACACCAAATATGGAGTTTGTCAAGGCCAACTATAATGTGAAAAAATATTATGATAAAATCTATTCGTTTTTGTTTTACACACAAAAAAAATATTTTGATCATTTTCATGTCTCCTCCGTAACTTCTTCATTTATGAAAATATTCAAATAGGAATTTCACATTCTTATGGCAGTTTTTCAGAGTGATTTCGAAAAAAATATGAAAATTATACCAACTCTTCTAGAATTTGAGATATCAGCACCAACTTTAGTATATCGAAGACTGGAACCTTTGGCACGATAATACACTACACTGTTTTAACGACTTTTTACCGCCTCGACACGTGTTTCGCTAACTATGTTAGCATCTTCAGGAGAAGATTAAAACTAAATATCCTATTCTAGTGTGCTGCTTATATACTAGGTATATGTTCACTCAACTGTGAAAAATACTAACCGTCAAGTTAATGTTTGTCATGGTTGAGTTCACATGTTAATCTTAATTTTTATTTCACTATATGGAATAGGTCCATTATCCTTATTCATTACTCTATTACTATTCTTGAATATCTCTAAGCTTTCATATGCGTCTAGTTTTCTAATGTTATTAACTTGCTTAACTAATTTGAGGTTAGTAATATGTGTGTTATGATTGTGATTGAACATATGTTTCGATTTTCTAAAAAAATTCCAAGAGCCTTTCCCGATGTAAGTATTATAGTGAGTTATAGTAGCGAGAGTTATTATAACTCACGCTGTTTGTTTACAGATACTATTAATTGTACAAAGGCAGTTGAATCATTGATATATAATTTTATTTCTGACAGTGACATTATAAGCTTATATCGTCATAGTTACGATATCTATTATGAGGGTCATAACTCCCTTGGGATGTTATAGATGCTATAATTCCCTCTAACTAAAATTAAATAAGAAATGCATAGCAACAACCACGCAATAACGTAGCAATAAGGAATCTCCTATTCGCGGTAGTCAAGATCATCATCTGACGTTCTGATGACATTGAAACTATACGGAAAAACATGTCTAACTTCCAATCGGGAAGCTATCTAATGAATGAAATCAGTCAGAAATAAAATTATCTATGTATCACGGGAATTACTGAGCCTCAATAACCTCAGGCAATTGCTGTCCCTCGGGCCAGAGGCCCTCGGGACGCAAACTTTGCCATCGGTAATTAAGGCCCTCATAATTCCCTTAATACATAAATAACTATAATAGGAGTAGATAAATACACGAAACCACTAGATGATTGAAAGAGAAAGGAGTTATGATCTGTCCGTACCCTGTTAGATGACAAATACGTCAATTTACATCAAGGGACTCTAACTACCACTTGCCAATCAAAATACACGTTTTTGATTAGTTGAAACCGAAAACATGATGCTAGATACCTAAATATGCTGGATTTTCGATTTCGTATTCCGCTTCCTCATAGACTAACATGACGCAAACTGTGTCATGGACATGGATGTCATATTTCATATCCAGGGATGCATAGCACTCAACACTAAACTTCAGACAAAATGGTGATAGGCACTGAATTTTGATTTTGTATCGAAATATTTTCTATATCAACCACCCTATTGAACATTCCAAAATTTGCATTCAGTTTGAATTCGCAATTTTTTCGAGGCATAAAATAAAAAAAAATCAAGCCAATCCTGTTGATTGGGAATTAAGTAATTTTTTGCATATAGAGGTTCAAAAGCATGAGGAACAATAATAATGAAGTTAGTTTTCCTGCAAAAAAACCCAAATGATTTCATCGAATCGACCCCATCTTTTCGATAAAAAAACACGACACTGTTCTTAATGATGTTCGTCTCTGAAAAACAGATAATATTGATGGTTATCGATACCGGTTCAATTTGCACGACTAATAGCTGAGATATAAAGAGGGGGACGTATAAAGTGAGACACGTTGTATATCACTCCTTCTTCCTATATCTCTTTCTCTCTTCCTTCATCTTCAACATATATAATGCTAGAAATAGTCCAATAAAGGGAAAAAGTTAACATTAATTACGCACCATTTTCATCTTCCGGTTGGAAGTAGCTTTTGGTACCTCATTAAACATGAGACAAAGTTTGACTGGAAAACGCGTGCGATGGTGGAGAAAATGGCCCCAAAAGACCAGAAAAATAGGTTTTCAGCCAATATCTCCTAAAATATGGCAGTTAGAGATTTTCGGTTCAGATAAAAATTGAAGTTCAGTTGATTTTCTACAAAAATGGTCACTATCATTCTTCTCGAAAATTTGCCCGATTTCGAGAAAAACGGCACGAAGCGCACCTCGAATAATGAGCTTCTGTGTTGTATGCCGGAGAGCACAGTCCGTGTATTTACACATCGGCGGGGGGAATTATTCAATAACTTTGTTAAAAATGCATATTTTCTCATGATTCAAAGTTCATGTGAAAGAGGAATTCTGCTGCTATCATACCCTGTGAATTGAGTCACGCTTGACTCTTTTGGCCATATCGGAACATGGGTCAAACTTTCTGCTCCCGGTCAATTTTGACCTCGCCAGGAATTTGTTCCTATTTTTTTTGTATTGCACTTATTTACTCAAAATTTTCTTGATTATGTGTCCTCATAAGGTCCTTTGTCATCCCTGAAATTTGTATACCCTAATTTTTTTTAATTTTCACTTAATCTTTGTTTATTGAATCCCAATTTTTTGCTGAACAACCATCAATTGAAAATGTATACATGATCCGATTGGTTTCTATGATACATCATTTGAAAGCTAAGAAGGTCTACTTTTCGATTGTGCAATTACTTTTTTAGACGAAGTCGTCCATTTTTCAATAAAATTAGAAAAAGCGGGGTCAAGGAAAAAACGCACTTTTTTTTTTCGGTGGCTTTTTTCTCCGTGCTCTTTATTTCTAACATTTTAACACCTTAACTAGTGTAACGGGGGAATTCCCACCTTTTGTATATAAGTCATACCTTTGAAATCCCGGGAAAAAAACAGTATATCTAAATGTACACGCTACAATTTATTACTTTCGTTCCTCCGTCGTTCGCCGCGTGTGTGCTCTACGTGGCGCTCGGGTCGTCTGCTACAAACCATGCGGCCACGCAGGGTATGATAGCAGCAGAATTCCTCTTTCAGATGAACTTTGAATCATGAGAAAATATGCATTTTTAACAAAGTTATTGAATAATTTGTCCCCCCGCCGATGTGTAAATACACGGATTGTGCTCTCCGGCATACAACACAGAAGCTCATTATTCGAGGTGCGTTTCGTGCCATTTTTCTCGGAACCGGGCAAATTTTCGAGAAAAATGATAATAAACATTTTTGTCGAAAATTAACTGAACTTCAATTTTTATCTGAACCGAAAATCTCTAACTGCCATATTTTAGGAGATATTGGCTGAAAACCTATTTTCCTGGTCTTTTGGGGCTATTTTCTCCGCCATCGCACGCGTTTTCCAGTCAAACTTTGTCTCATGTTTAATGAGGTACCAAAAGCTACTTCCAACCGGAAGATGAAAATAGTGCGTAATTAACGTTAACTTTGCCTTTTTTTCCTCCTTCATTTATTGGACTAAAAAGTATAAATCATTTTCTCAGACTGGACTAGTTGCTTAACCCCCAAAAATTATTGCCTATAAAAAATGTTCAGAAAACCTGACTTGATACAAGTATTGGTTCTTTATTGATAAAACTAGAACAGATACAAGTTATTTCAATGTTAAATTTGTTATGTGCATCAAGTAAATGGCCCAAGATCGAGCACGGAGGTGATTATACAGTCTTCAACAGTAATTGAAGGTCCCGTGACAGACTTAGTACTAGGCATCCAAGAATGTATTGATGTATTCTTATCTTTTCAACACGTGTGGAAGAAATGCGACATTATAAAAACGTGGAACTCATGCCTCAGCAGCAAATGAATGGAAAACAGAATATGAATGTTAAATCCACTAGAAAAGTAGTAGCTATAAAAAAATGAAGATTGTGTAAAATATTTTCCGATTGCAGGACATATAGCGAAAATCCATGACACTGAAGAAATTCACAGATTATGTAATATTTCGAACAAACAGACAGCGAATGTGTTGTGATAAAAATGTAACAAGCCTGAAAACTGTGTCACCCATACCTTCCCGACCTCTCTCTGACGCTGGCATGAAACACAAGGCCTAAGTTACTGGGAAATTACGACAGAAGTGAAATGGCATGCCCAAATCTCATGGATCAACGAAAATAATTTGAGCAATTATCAATTTCAACGGTACGAAAAATTCAAAGACAGTGCGTCGGCTTGATTCAATAAGGGTGTAAGTCCGATTTTAATCGAAGATGAGATTTTGGGGCCATCTGACGAAAAAAAAAATCAAGCAGTCTCTTCACCAAGCATTGTAACTCCCAAATATTAGAAGCATGTAGAAAAATTCGTACGTCCACCATTGTAGTAACAGATGTGATTGTTCATTGTTTGCTCCAGTTTTTGGCTATTCATTTAGTATTTAAAATATATTTCAGTGAAAAAGTGTTTTCCATAAGGTCAGTGAGCATTATTATACCTAATCATCAATAAATATTAATAATAATTATTTGCCAAGTTTTTCCTTGGCATCTGAACGATTTTTTTCTTTGCTAATAATATATGATAGACAAAAAATGTCAAGTCATGTTTAAATTCTGAATATTTTTTTATGATTTTTCATTTTTGCGTAACATTTCAGTCGATAAAATTGTGAAAATCATAGTAGTCCTCATATTCATCGCAAACATTGTAAGTCCATCGAATATCCGAAAAAGAAAGGGAAACAATCGTAAATCCTCTCGTAAGTCCTTCAAAATAAGTATGGAGTGATTTTTTTCCCATCTTGTATATATCAGAATGAATATTGAATATTTCAATATAAGTTGAAGTTGCATGGTCAATTTTATATTTGATTATCATTTCAAACTTTTTTGGTTTCCTGTAATATTTGGTATTTTGGACTTACGATCCCTGCAAATTAAGCCGACGCAGTGTCACTATCAGACAAAAACAAGAATCAATCTACTGTTGATTTTTAACCCATTGGGTTATCGTCAGGCGTTTATTCAAACTTGGTTACTAATGGGGAAATTTTCTACAGGGTGTTGCGAAATTCGACCGACAACGCTTGACAGGTGATAGCTTTCGTGATTTCATAATCACTGAGATAGGGACATACGCTCCTCAAGTGTTCAGTTCTCGAGATACAGGGCGTTGGAGTTAAGAAATAATAATCGTTTTTTCGCAATATCTCAGAATTGATTGAATATTTCACATTCAAATTCGGTATATGGTTTCATCTAGGACCCCTGCTGTTTGTCTTATTCATCAATGATCTACCGTCCTGTATTAATTATTCAGAATGTCTGCTCTATGCAGATGACCTCAAAATATTCAAGCGTATACAAACTGTGCGAGATTGTGTGATGATACAAAAAGATATCAATAGCATTGTAGAGTGGAGTTACAACAATAAATTATACTTTAATGTGAAAAAATGCTATATTTTAACAATAACTCGTTTAAAAAATGTTATTAAGTTCGAATATCAGATGGACAATGAAATGTTAGCACGGAAAACTGAGGTTAGGGATTTGGGAGTAACATATAACAATGTTTTTTCGTTCACAAATCATATTTCTAAAATAGTTCGGGATGCAAACCGTGCTTTAGGATTTTTGATTCGACAAACTCATAGCTTCAATAATGTGGATACCATAAAATTACTTTATTACAGCTTGGTAAGACCAAAACTTGAATTTGCTTCTGTGATATGGTTAGGAGAGCACATAACAATCTTGAAGGAGATTGAAAAGATACAAAATAAATTCCTCAGGTACCTGTATTTTAAAAAGAATCACGTATGGCCTGACTATAATTATGTCCGCACGGTACAACTGAGGAAGGAATTTAAAATCTTAGCCTTAGAACAAAGAAGAAACCTACTAGCGATGATGTTTCTATATAAAGTTATAAACAATAAGATAAACTCACCAGAAATCTTGTCATTGATTCCATTTAATGTACCATCTCGTCGAACGCGATTTACAGCACCTTTCAAGATATCATTGTCCATTTCAGGTTGCAGAGCCCCACTAGCAACTATTTTGCGCTTAGTTAATACTTTTGATGGAATGTTGAACTTGGAATGGACTTTGTCTCAATCTGCCTTTTATAGATTGATCATCACTCAAATAATCAACCTCTCATCATAAACAGATTTTCCCTAACGTTTATTCAGCTTGCATTCACTCCATGTAAAAAAGGAATGTTGCAAAATTGTTCACTTCCAATAATATTAATCATCATTTCAATAATTGTGTACAACTTGTCATACGAATCCCCCTCCAGTTCTGATAGTAGTATGAATGAAGAAAGAGTACTTTTTTGCTTTTAAATGTGTAAATATATATCTGTGTATTGATCCATGTAAATAGGCCACTAGGCCTGTATGGACAAATAAATAAATAAATCTTCCAATGGTTCATTTTCTGACAAGAAATTCATTCCAAGAATCTCATCCAGAGGTGCACTACAGGAGGTTGTGATAACTTTTCCTCCCATATTTTCCACGCCACTGATGAAATTCTAATTATTTCTAATTTATCGAATCGCTTGTTCAATAATGTTGAAAAAATGCATCACCTTCAATTGAGCTAAAAAATGAACAGTTCTAGAGAAATTTGATCCAAAATAGAAGTTTGCATAGTAATTTTTCATCTTCTTCAGTAGTACAGAATTACAAAAATATTTATTTCTGACAGTGGCATTATAAGCTTATATCGTCATAGTTACGATATCTATTATGAGGGTCATAACTCCCTTGGGATGTTATAGATGCTATAATTCCCTCTAGCTGAAATTAAATAAGAAATGCATAGCAACAACCACGCAATAACCTAGCAATAAGGAATCTCCTATTCGCGGTAGTCAAGATCATCATCTGACGTTCTGATGACATTGAAACTATACGGAAAAACATGTCTAACTTCCAATCTGGAAGGTATCTAATGAATGAAATCAGTCAGAAATAAAATTATCTATGTATCACGGGAATTATTGAGCCTCAATAACCTCTGGCAATTGCTGTCCCTCGGGCCAGAGGCCCTCGGGACGCAAACTTTGCCATCGGTAATTAAGGCCCTCATAATTCCCTTAATACATAAATAACTATTGTTTTCTCTTTATGCGTGGAATAAATATTTCTGTTCAGCTACAGAATGAGATCTGAATAGTATCTTATCTACTCAACACCAGAAAAATATTTTTGTAATTTTCTACTACTGAAAATGATGGAATATTACTATGTAATCTCCTATTTTGGGTCGAACCTCTCGAAAACTGTTCATTTTAGCTCAGTTGAAGGTGATGCATTTTTTGAACAAAATTGAACAATGAATTCGAGGAATTGGAAATAATCGAAATTTCATCAGTGGCGTAGAAAATATGAGAGGGAAAGTTACCACAACCCCCTGTAGGGCACCACTGGATGAAATGTCCGGAATGGCTTTCTGGTCAAAAAATGACCCATTCAAATATGACACCATATACCGAATTTGAATGCATTTTATTCAATCATTCATGAGATATTGCGAAAAAACTATTTCTATTTCTCAACTTTAACGCCCTGTAACTAGAGAACTGACCGAATGTCCCTATTTCAGTGATTATGAAATCACGAGGGCTATCACTTGTCAAGCGTTGTCGGTCGAATTTCCCAACACCCTGTATATTTTAATTTTTAGGTATTTTAAATTTTTTCTAACGTTGAATTTTGAAATTGATGGAATCAAATTGGAATTCTAACTTTGAACGTTTCAGAGTCGATTATTTTAATTGTTCCAAAGGAATTAAGACATGAAATCTGGCACCGCGCCCACATTTTTATCTTAAACCAGTTTACACCAAACATCACTCATAAATGCGTGATTATTAGGTACCTAATGTGAATTATTTGATATTTTTGTTTCTCGCCCAGGAGCTTATGCATTCTTCTTCTAATTTTATTTATTATTTAATAATTTATTTTCATTATTTTCATTTGTTGAAAATGAGACATTCAGTCAGAAACAAGTTCTGGTATAAGAAAGTACAGTTAACAATAATACCTAACTATACAATTATAACAAACTCATGAATTATATAATACTTGAATACATTGAACATAAAATTTTTACAAATCAGTTCGGGCTTGTGAGGATGTTCAACGAACAGCAAAACTTATCATACCTAGAGTTCCAACAGCAGTTTCGACGTTTTTGTATATTTAGAGTACGGACACTATGACAAGTACTGACAGTAAGACATAACCACAATTAAATTGATAAAAAAAAAGAAATGACAGTAAACAAACGTAAATGACATTGATTTCAAAGGTGGGGAAAGCTGATGTACCTATTTGAGATATAATATTGTTTGTGCATCGCTTCCTTCAGAGTTGAAATCCCTGGGTTGCCAAAAGATGCTGACAGGACAAGAACACTCATCCGGCACCATTTATTTTTATTGAAAACGATCTTCCGATGGCCCGATTCGACCCAACAACCTCTTTAGTAATGTGCACGACGATCTATAGTGAGTCGAGAGCCAAACTATCTGTACACCCATATCATTCATATAATATTATTATGGTTTCCTACTTCATCTTTATCTAAGCGAAAAACATATTCTTGCCCTTGCCTGACAAAAGATATCATTTACTTCGAAATCGTTTTTGGTTATATCTCACTGTCACTTCTAGTAGAATGTTCGTACTCTTAATTTACGAAAACGTTAAAATATCCAGTGTCAAGTACATTTAGGAACTCTAATCATAGTTACATCCATACTAGATTCATTGATTATGTCATCGTTGTCGGCATTTTATATTGGGAAAAAATGTAGTCTAATCAGTGCAAACTGGTTTGATCAAAACTGATCCGAAGGAAACTTCCCCATTTTTTTAAGGACTTTGAAAACTGCAAGAGTAAATTTTCATATCTTGGTGAAAGCCAAACTAAAGGGATATATTGAGAATAT
The DNA here is from genome assembly GCA_918026855.4 of Phaedon cochleariae. Classification (NCBI taxonomy): domain Eukaryota; kingdom Metazoa; phylum Arthropoda; class Insecta; order Coleoptera; family Chrysomelidae; genus Phaedon; species Phaedon cochleariae. Next base: position 5,013,693 of record OU896710.1, on the reverse strand, counting down.
GATTGTGTACATGTGTCTGAGAAAACTATCAAAAAATAATGGACTTTTGTTACAATGAAACGACCTCAAATCGGTTCCATCGAATAAGATACATGAGATTTGAGTAAATACATGAAAATTGATAAACAATGAAAGCTGAGGTGAATCAAATAATGAATAAATATGCAATACTCACTGGTTTTGGGCGTCAAATAAACAGAAATAGCTGTCACTGGATCGTTGTTTGGATCCCTGTAGAGTTCCGTTACAAGCAAATCGTTGTCTTTCATTCGCAATGGAAACTTTTGCATATCTGCAAAAATAAAATTGTTAACAACTACTGTTCCGTCTTCACTCAAATATGTATGTATTTAGAGCACAAAGTTATTGATTGCCGCACGACAAATGCTGTCAGACACTGATAACGTCTATTTTGAGAATTGACAATGTCAAAGGCTACATGGTTAATCGGTTGTAGACAAATTATTTTGTATATTTTGTCAATAAATTTCGAATATATAGCGGGTGACAACGAAATCATGTCATTCAGCTGTTTTTTATGTTGGACTTTTGACATCTGGATCAAAGATATAGTTCCTTACGAGTCCATATTTCTCATGAAAAAAAAAACAATTGAATATCACTTCCGGTTTTACAGGAAATATCTCTAGGTCGAGAATTGATTCTGATTCTATATTAGAAATAATACATCTTTTTCTGTATGTTCTGTATGAAAAACAAACAGGTTCCCTTACGAGGGAAGTGTACCAACACTGTCCCCTAACAAACTTAATTGTTCTTAAATTGTTCTATCCGTCATTCGTCACTCACACACCACTAAAAAATCCACAAACTGTTTCTCACCTATGTAATAAATCCAGCCGTTGTTGCATCCCAACATCAGAAATGGGCCGGAAAAACTGTTTTTTATACTTTGTTAATAGTTTTTGAATATATATCGTTGTTTGAACGTCACATGACGATCCGAACTCAATCTGATTCTATATCAGAAATAATACACATGTTTCTGTATGTTCTGTATGGAAACCAAACAGGTTCCTTTACGAGGGGAGTGTACCAAGACTGTCTCCTAACAACCTCACGCATTAATAAGAAATCCACAAACTGTCACTCCCCTATGTAATGAATGCAGCCGTTGTTGCATCCCAACAGCAGTATGGAGCCAGAAAAACTGTTTTGTATACTTTGTCAATCGTTTTTGAATATATATCATTGTTTGAAAGTCACATGACGATCCGAACTCAATCTGATTCAATATCAGAAATAATACACCTTTTTCTGTATGTTTAGTATGAAAACCAAACAGGTTTCCTTACGAGGGGAGTGTACCAACACTGTCCTCTATCAACCTCACGCATAACTAAGAAATCCACAAATTGTCACTCACCTATGTAATGAATGCAACCGTTGTTGCATCCCAACAGCAGTTTGGAGCCAGAAAAACTGTTTTGTAAACTTTGTCAATAGTTTTTGAATATATATCATTGTTTGAAAGTCACATGATGATCCGAACTCAATCTGTTTCTATATTAGAAATGATATACCTTTTGCTGTATGTTCTGTATGGAAACCAAACAGGTTCCCTTACGAGGGGAGTGTACCAACACTGTCACCTAACAAACTCACGCATAAATAAGAAATCCACAAACTGTCACTCACCTATGTAATAAATGCAGCCGTTGTTGCATCCCAACAGCAGTATGGAGCCGGCAGTGTCGAACGACGCTATCGGCATGACGTCCTGCGTCTGCCAGTGCTGCGTCATGGCGTGCCATACGCCCAATTTGCCCGAGGGAGAGAGCGCCACCAGCTGGCTGCCGATGAAGAAGAGGTATTCCACTCGGACGTGGAGATTGAAAGTGCCTAGACCCGAGATTCATTGCCTACAGATCGTTTGGCCAATCGTTACATATGAGGGATATTTCATTCACAGTCCGTTAAACCCAGTTATAGTATTGTGGTGAAGGTGTTGGGAGGCAGTTACGTCATAATGACGTCAACATTAATTATTTTTAAATTCCAATTTCTTTTACTTTACCCATTTTAACAGGTTATAGCTTTAGGTTCTTTCATTTTGAATCCGAAATAAAACATATTATGTGTTGAAAAGGGATATTCTCAGATAAATTATGAACATGAAAAAATGGATAAATATATATAAAGAAATACATTGAAAATTCGCATTCTCTATGTGATAAAAATATCAATTCTTTCTCGGTTTATTAATTAAAAAAAACTACTTTCCTGGCTATATGCCACGACAGAAGTAAGGTTATATGTTTCTTTTAACTTGAGCAGTGATGTAGTTATGGCAGAATATTTAACTAAATTATTGCAAGAAACCTTGTTTCTTTTGTTCAAATTCCACTAAATGATGGGTCAAAGATAGGTCAGTACCTAAGGTACCTACTACGAATATTTTGTATTGAAATTGACGCACAGTTCACAGCGTTGCCATTTTTCAAAGCCATCTCTTTCTACCTTATTTGAAACTTTGGAAGTATGATTGTTGAAAAAAAAAAAGATTCTTTTTGAGTGTGAGTCTTATTTTACTGTCTTCTTTATTTAATTTTGTCAAATATATTTATGTATTCACTATGTTCCCTGCTATAAACAAATGTTGTTTCTTGGGAATAATAAAATTGATTGATTGATTGATTAATAGCAAATCCATATGGCAAACAATCAATATTCTAAAATGGAATTAATTTATATAATTTATTACCTTATGAATTGAAACATATTCATGATGAAAAAAGATTCAAAATTAATATGAAAGAATATGAACTTATGTCACTATGAACGGAGCAATTTTATTCTTACTTGGATACTGGGAATGCTTTTGTTTTAATTATTATGTTATATTGACATAACTTTTTAATCAGTCGGGTGTTTTTTTTTTGTCATGTTTATATATTGATTGTCTTTATTACCCCAAGAAACATTATTGTTTATAATAGGGATATATACAACAAAGCATACATATTATAAAACATAATAAATCGAAACAATAATAATTGCACAATTTTCCTAAAAAAATAAAAGATGTTTCTCGGGGAAATAAAGAACAAAGAAATAGTATTTTATGAATGAAATTTTGTCTCCCCTCTTTTTATATGTCTATGATTCACACACTTTGAGGTGAGGTAAACACAATTTGTTGTCATTCTCTCACCTATATTAGTTCTAGATCCTGCATCCGAAATTCCCCACAGCCTGACCTGACTACCATACGATATGGCGACCATTTTCGAAGTTTCAGTCGAGCCCATTTTGGCATTGATGGCGATACGTTCGATACAACTCTCTATGTATGGGCTGGTGAATACAAGCTGCCATCCACTGGAGTCTTTGAGCCTGAAACAAAAAAATATTCAGGATGGCATCAACATAAATTGTTCTGAAATTGTAGTTCTATCCGTCATTCGGTTGTCCCCTTACGAGCAACCATCAGAGGTCTTCGAAAGTATTGTGCGCGCAAGGAATGACGGGGGCCTTACCTGTTAACTCTTTCAGGCACAGGAATTTCGAAATATAACACCCCCTAGATGTCCAGCTTTATTTTCCTTCAGATTTTCCAGAGATTCATTAACAAACTAACTCCAAATGTCTCAAAAGATACGAACAAATATAAAATAATTTCAGAAATTCCCAATTTTTACAAAAAAAACGGTGGGTCAAAATCTAACCCACCATTCCATAAGGTGAAAGATTTCATGAGAATCGACTCACAAAAATTCCTGAAAGCAAAAATTCCTGAAAATTGCAGAAATAGCAAAAATTGCAAAAATTCCTGAAAATTGAAAAAAAAATCCAAATATCGCAAAAATTCCTGAAAATTAGAAAAAATCGCAAAACTTCCTGAAAATTGCAAAAGATCCTGGAAATTGTAAAAATTTCGAAAATTCCTGAAAATTGGAAAAATTCCTGAAAAATGCAAAAATTGCAAAAAGTCCGGAAAATTTTAAAAATTCCTAAATTCCTGAAAATTGCAAAAATGGCAAAAATGCCTGAAAATTGCAAAAATAGCAAAAATAGCAAAAATTCCTGAAAATTGTGAAAATTGCAAAAATTGTAAGAATTCCTGAAAATTTGCAAAATTTCCTGAAAATTGCGAAATTTCTGAAAATTGCAGAAATTGCAAATATTCCTGAAAATTGCAGAAATCCTGAAAATTTCAAAAATTGCAAAAATTCCTGAGAATTGCAAAATTTCAGAAATTGCAAAAATTCCTGAAAATTGGAACAATTCCTAAAAAATGTAAAAATTCCAAGTTCCTGAAAATTGGAAAAATTCCTGAAGAATGCAAAAATTGCAAAAAATCCGGAAAATTGTAAAAATTCCTAAATTCCTGGAAATTGCGAAAATTGCAAAAATGTCTGAAAATTGCAAAAATTGCAAAAATTCCTGAAAATTGCAGAAAATAGCAAAAATTGCAAAAATTACTGAAAATTAAAAAACAAAAACAAAAATCGCAATAACTACTGAAAATTGCAAAGTTCCTGGAAATTGTGAAAATTTCAAAAATTCCTGAAAATTGGAAAAATTCATTATTCCCAAATTTTTTGGGATTTTCTCTCCTCGTTTCTATAAAATAAAATATGAATATTATTTCAATATACGTGTAGTAAGGACAAATCAGATGATTTGCCCCAAAATGTCACTGCGTTTAAACGAATTTTCCTATCAGAGAGCCTAAAAGAAAAATTCACTAGCTTGTCAGTGACAATTTTTCTTTTAGGCTCTCTGATAGGAAAATTCTTTAAACGCAGTGACATTTTGGGGCAAATCATCTGATTTGTCCTTACTACACGTATATTGAAATAATATACATATTTTTATTTTATAGAAACGAGGAGAGAAAATCCCAAAAAATTTGGAATAATGAATATACCACCTCCTCGATTAACCTACAGACAGTATTGGAAAAATTCCTGAAAAATGCAAAATTGCAAAAAGTCCGAAAATTTTAAAAATTCCTAAATTCCTGAAAATGGCAAAAATGGCAAAAATGCCTGAAAATGCAAAAATCGTAAAAATGCCGGAAAATTGCAGAAATTGCAAAAATTCCTGAAAATTGCAAAAATTGCTAGAATTCCTGAAAATTGCAGAAATAGCAAAAATTGCAAAAATTCCTGAAAATTAGAAAAATTTCTGAAAATTGCAGAAATCGCAAAAATACCTGAAAATTGGAAAAATTCCTGGAAATCGTAAAAATTTTAAAAATTCCTGAAAATTGGAAAAATTCCTGAAAAATGCAGAAATTGCAAAAATTACGGAAAATTGTAAGTTCCAAAGAAATCGCAAAAATGCCTGAAAATTGCAAAAATCGCAGAAATGCCTGAAAATTGCAAAAATTGCTAAAATTCCTGAAAATTGCAAAAATTCCTGAAAATTGCAGAAAAAGCAAAAATTGAAAAATCCTGAAAATTAGAAAAAATTGCAAAAATTGCAAAAATCGCAAAAATTCCTGAAAATTGAAACAATTCCTAAAATTACTAAAAGTTCCTGAAAATTGGAAAAATTCCTGAAGAATGCAAAAATTGCAAAAAATCCGGAAAATTGTAAAAATTACTAAATTCCTGAAAATTGCGAAAATTGCAAAAATGCCTGAAAATGCAAAAATTCCTGAAAATTGCAAAAATTGCAAAAATTCCTGAAAATTGAAAAAAAAAAAAACAAATATCGCAAAAATTCCTGAAAATTAGGAAAAATCGCAAAATTTCCTGAAAATTGCAAAAGTTCCTGGAAATTGTAAAAATTTCTAAAATTCCTGAAAATTGGAAAAATTCCTGGAAATAACAAAAATTGCAAGAAGTCCGGAGAATTTAAAAATTCCTAAATTCCTGAAAATTGCAAAAATGGCAAATATGCCTGAAAAATGCAAAAATCATAAAAATGCCTGAAAATTGCAAAAATTGCTAGAATTCCTGAAAATTGCAAAAATCGTAAAAATGACTGAAAATTGCAAAAATCGCAAGAATGACTGAAAATTGCAAAAATCGCAAAAATGACTGAAAATTGCAAAAATCGTAAAAAATGACTGAAAATTGCAAAAATCGCAAAAATTCCTGAAAATTGCAAAAATCGCAAAAAATGACTGAAAATTGCATAAATCGCAGAAATTACTGAAAATTGCAAAAATCGCAAAAATGACCTGAAAATTGCAAAAATCGCAAAAATGACTGAAAACTGCAAAAATCGCAAAAATTCCTGAAAATTGCAAAAATGACTGAAAATTGCAAAAATCGTAAAAAATGACTGAAAATTTGCAAAAAATCGCAAAAATTCCTGAAATTGCAATAATCGCAAAAATGACTGAAAATTGCATAAATCGCAAAAATTACTGAAAATTGCAAAAATCGCCAAAAAAATGACTGAAAATTGCAAAAATCGCAAAAATGACTGAAAATTGCAAAAATCGCAAAAATGACTGAAAATTGCAAAAAATCGCAAAAATGACTGGAAAACTGCAAAAATCGCAAAAATTCCTGAAAATTGCAAAAAACGCAAAAATGACTGAAAATTGCAAAAATCGCAAAAAATGACTGAAAATTGCAAAAATCGTAAAAATGACCGAAAATTGCAAAATCGCCAGAAATGACTGAAAACTGCAAAAATCGCAAAAATTCCTGAAAATTGCAAAAATTGTAAAATGACTGAAAATTGCAAAAATCGCAAAAATTCCAGAAAATTGCAAAAATCGCAAAAATTCCTGAAAATTGCAAAAATCGCAAAAATTCCTGAAAATGCAAAAAATCGCAAAAATTACTGAAAATTGCAGAAATCGCAAAAATTCCTGAAAATTGTGAAAATTGCAAAAATCGCAAAAATTCCTGAAAATTGCAAAAATTGCAAAAATCCTGAAAATTGCAAAAATTGCGAAAATTCCTGAAAATTGCAAAAATCGCAAAAATTCCTGAAAATTGCAAAAATTGCAAATATGACTGAAAATTGCAAAAATCGCAAAATGACTGAAAATCGCAAAAATCGCAAAAATTCCTGAAAATTGCAAAAATTGCAAAAAATTCCGAAAATTGCAAAAATTGCAAAAATTCCTGAAAATTGTGAAAATTGCAAAAATCGCAAAAAATTCC